>CM035424.1:42598969-42648969 GCA_020310875.1 Ceratopteris richardii
AGATAGATAGATAGATAGATAGATAGATAGATAGATAGATAGATAGATAGATAGATAGATAGATAGATAGATAGATAGATAGATAGATAGATAGATAGATAGATAGATAGATAGATAGATAGATAGATTCATGGATCGATAGATAGATAAAAAGATAGATAGATAGATAGATAGATAGATAGATAGATAGATAGATAGATAGATAGATAGATAGATAGATAGATAGATAGATAGATAGATAGATAGATAGATAGATAGATAGATAGATAGATAGATAGATAGATAGATAGATAGATACATAGATAGATAGATAGATAGATAGATAGATAGATAGATAGATAGATAGATAGATAGATAGATAGATAGATAGATAGATAGATAGATAGATAGATAGATAGATAGATAGATAGATAGATAGATAGATAGATACATAGATAGATAGACAGATAGATAGATAGATGATGGAGAGTGTTAATCTCCAAAAGAACAAGCTATCCTTGATGTTAGAGTATCTCTATATCAAGAATAACTCAAAACCTTTACCAATCTGGAGGATCAATAGTAGATTATCAAATTTTTTAACTAACTGTGAAGAAATTCATTACTCAAAAAAGTCTGCTGCACTTAACTCACTCATTGGGTAGCCAAATGTGTAAAGTTTTCAATGAAACTTTGTATGAAGTGTCATCTAATGTTTGCACATCTTTTCCAAGTGAAATCATCTCAAGAGAGTCAATAGATCTTGAGAAATAGTTCAAACAATCCACCTATGTCTAAAATTGTACTTCTCTATAGTCGACTTTGACACCTATAACTTTTAATGCATACTTCTCTCAAACTGCAAGCCATTTATTCAAATGCTTTTAGCCATAGGTAGCTTACCTTCCAAATTTAAGAATGAGTGCTTGCTTGCTCAAAACTTTACACTATTGGAAGGAGAACTGACCAAAACATTAGTATCAAATTTTGCACCTATTGACTTCTTCATATTTACACATGTAAATGTTCCTACTCTCAATTCCCGCAGCCTGATCACAATTAGGATCTAAAAGCTTGTACAAAGGTCAATCAACTATAGTCTAAGCCTTGTACAAAAGCATTTCACAAAAGATTAAACAAAGAAGGAGTACTAAGCAAAAGATCGAGTGCAATTTTTCTTCTTATCTGAGAATTTTTACATCTGAATGATGAGAAAGATCTTCTACACTTCTAGAGTGTCTAAGTGTTGATATATTTAGGTAGTGATGTGTGTGAACACACTAGGACCACCGTGGCACTTTTTTCCCTCTTTAGGAGGTTTTCTCCCCCGGCTTGTATATACGCCTATTGCCCTAATGGGCCACTTATCTTTGTACATTCTCTAGCAGTACATTCAGTATTCTGCATTGTGCTCCAAGCTTCTTCTTCTTCCTTGTGTTGTTCGCGTGCTTCCACAGATGTCTAACTCCAATAATTGGTATCAGAGCAGGTCCTTGCTTCATCTAGGGCACTATCAATACTCCTCCGATTGCAATTTCAGAATCATACGAATTTGGTGAGCATACTATCCTAGCGTTTGTGCATGCTATTTTGTCTTTTTGTGCCAAAGGTATATACCGATTTTTGTTTGCCAGTATAAGCATCTTGAAGTCTACTACAGGTCTAGTGGAATTCGTCTAGGCAGTTTTGTTCAACTTTTCGAGATACAATCAATTTTCTGCATCAAGGTATTTTAGTCACCGGCCATGGCTGAAAGCAGTGATGTATTCCGTATGTTGGTTGTTGAGGATAAGTTGGATGGTACCAACTACCCGTTATGGGCTTATATGATGCGGCATGTGTTGGTTGCAAAAGGATTGTGGGACATTGTGCATGGTGTCAAAAAACTTCCTATCACACTCGCAATTGTTACAACTGCAGGTACTGAAGCTGATGTAGAAGGTGTCGAAGATGATGATATTCTGCATATTCCTATTCATGTTGCAGTTTGTGCTGCACCTATTGTAGAGTAGATTCGCTGGGATGGCAGAGATGCCCAGGCACATGCATTGATAGCTTTGTCTATCAAACGTGCCATTATTCGTCACATTCGCTCTTGCAGAACAGCTAAGGATGATTGGGATACACTTACCACATTGTACCAAGCTAGGAATGAGGCTCGTGTTGCTTACCTCCGAAAACAATTGGAGAGTGAGCACATGAATGAAGGTGATTCTATGGACAGCTTTCTAACGAAGATCAAAGACTTGAAGGAACAATTGATTTCTGCTGATGAGGTTATACCAGATAGCTCACTTATGCAGACCGTTCTGAATGGACTTCCTGATTCATATCAGAGTTTTGCTTCTACTCTTCGATTGATGATGACAGGCAATCCGAATGCCTTATCATTTGAGGAGTTAGTATCTGTTTTGTTGCAGGAAGATCAGTCCAGGCAGAACAGGTCCATTATGCGAGTTGTAGATCAAGCTTTCTTGGCTAGTTAGAAGGGCAAAGGAAAATGGAGCTCTTCAACTAGTAAGCAGAAATCTACTAATTCTGCATATTCGAAGAAGGAAGATAAAGATGAGAAGAAATAAAAAAAATAGAATTTGTTTTGTAAGTACTATAAAGGGAATGATCATATCATAAAGAACTGTCGAAAACTGGCTGCTGAAGAGGCAAAGAAGAAAGAGGTTGGAATGGTTGTTGCAGAGGCCTCTACACTAAAAACAGAGTCTGCTAATCTTGTGAAGGAAGAAGAATGGGCATTTACTACTGTCACATAATCCTAGTAGGAGATGGTTGAACCATGCCTTAAGAGAGAGGATTAGGAAGTAATCCTCAACCATGGCTTTTGGGGCAAGTGGTTAGCACATCACACTCCTAACCCAGAGGTTGTGAGTTCGATTCCCAACATTGGTATCAGAGCCTAGTTGAGAAATTGGGCGAGATGGAGGTTCGCGCCTCATTTGTGGGCACTTGGAAAAAGCACTTATCCATGGTGAGTGTGAAATTGGCCTGGGATGAAGGTGCATGGGCATTTGGGTAGCCAGAGAGGGTGGGATAGGTCCAAATTTGGTCCATGTGTTGGAGTTTGAGGTCGGTGGAAGTGCTCATGCATGGAAAGTGGGTCCAAGAGTTAGAAGGGTCCACAAGTGAGCATTGAGTACAATGCTCAGTCTAAGGGGGAAGGAATGTCACATAATCCTAGTAGGAGTGGTTGAGCCACACCTTAAGAGAGAGAATTAGGAAGTAATCCTCAACCATGGCTTTTGGGGCAAGTGGTTAGCCCATCACACTCCTAACCGGGAGGTTGTGAATTCGATTCCTAACAAATATTGTCTGTAGTTTTGACCCATCTTCTCATGAGTAGTGCATGTCTGTAGTAGACTCAGATGTTTGGTATTTTGATAGTGGGGCGACCAAACATATTACCTCACAGTGCAGTTTCTTCTCTTCACTCCAGCCTGCCCCTACAAGGAACACTTTTACATGTGCCAACAACTCCTCTTATCTTGTTATGGGAGTTGGTAAGATCATTTTGACTACTGCTGATGGTAGTTCTTTCACTTTGTCAGATGCTTTATTTCTGCCAGGGATGAAGAAGAACTTGTTATCAGTTTTTGTTAGCCAAGATTGGCTTGGTTGTGAAATTTGTTGATGACAGGTTTACAGTTCATGATCTGTCAAATGGCAATGTGATTATTGCTTTTGGCTTTTTATGTCGTGGGCTGTATAAGCTCATAGACTATGAAAGATCTGTAAATGATTTGGCATGTGCACTAAATGATTCTCAGGCTATGTCAATTGCAAAGCTTTGGCATGCACACTTTAGTCATCTGAATTTTGCTAGTTTGCTACACTTACAGAAATCTAAAATGGTCTCCTCTTTGCCCAAACTTGAGGCACTTGGAAAACATGTTTGTGAAGGCTATATTTTGGGCAAAATGCAGCATTCGTCCTTTCCAAAAGATGGTTCAGTTTGGGCTACTCAGAAAATGTAGTTTGTACATAGTGATGTATGTGGTCCTATGTAGACATCTTCTTTTGGGAATTATCTTTACTTCGTGACTTTCCTCGATGATTTTTCCAGGCATGCATGGGTATATCCATTGAAGGTAAAGTCCGAAGTGTTCATGTGCTTCAAAGAGTTTTTGGTTTTGGCTGAAAATCTAGCAGCATGTAAAATGGGCACCCTCCATTCTGATCGAGGGGGGAATATATGTCTTCTGATTTTAATGCATTTCTGGCTGAACGTGGGATAAAACACCAGTGTATAGTGCCGTATACATCTCAATAGAATGGAGTTGTTGAACGAAAGAAGAGGTCAGTCATGGAGATGGCGAGGTGTATGGTCAAAAGTCAGGCTCTACCACATAGTTTCTAGCTTGAGGCTATCATGTGTGCAACATATGTACTGAACAGGTGTCCCACTAAAGCTTTGCAGTCTATCACTCCATATGAGGCTTGGCATGACCACAAGCCATTTGTTGTTCATCTGTGTGTTTTTGGTTGTTTGGCATATGCATTAATGCCTGAACAACATCGCAGAAAATTGGATGATAAAGTAGTAAAAATGTATTTTTGTTGGGTATAGTTCTGAAAGTAAAGGCTATCGTCTATATCATCCACAGACTAAACACATTCGGGTTAGCCGTGATGTTGTTTTTGTGGAAGATGCTATTCAACCATTGCTTTCATGTACTAAGGAGACATCTCTTAGCTCCAAAGACATGTATGATACTTTGTAGCCTCTGTTTACAGGATGGACAGTCTAGTGCTGGTCCTAATGAGGCAACTTCTCAGCCTTTGCAAGTTTCATGTGATGATGCAGATAATTCCATTTCTCATGCAGATGTACATGATGCACTTATTGATGAGATAGCTGATATTGAGCAGGCAAGAACTATGCCAAAATGGCTGGTGTAGACCTTGCATGACAGCAAATTAGATGCACCTCTGTCATATCGTACTCCTTTAGGCTCTCATAGTGCCTCTTTTGCATCAGATTGCTATGCTATGGCTGCATCTAGTCTTTGTGATGAGAATGAGCGTGTTTCATTTGATGAAGCACAAAATTCAGAAAATTGGATGGCTGCTATGTAATCTGAATATGATGCTATAATGAAGAATGGTACTTGGTCTTTATGTGACCTGCCTCTTGGCAAGAAGGCCATTGGCACTAAGTGGGTATACAAGGTGAAGCATAAACTGGATGGTACAGTTGACAGGTACAAGGCTAGGCTTGTTGCAAAGGGTTATGCACAGGAAAGAGGCATTGATTTTGATGAGACCTTTGCACCTACATGCCGTATGACTACTGTTCGGAGCATCTCTGCACTTGCAGCTCATCATGGTTGGAATGTACATCAGTTGGACATTAAAACAACATTTCTGAGTGGTGACTTGCATGAAGAAGTGTATGTTTTTCAGCCCCATGGCCTTGTGCAGAAAGGGCAGGAAAACCAGGTGTGCAGGTTAAAGAAGGCATTATATGGTTTAAAGCAAGCACGACATGTTGTTATCGGCCGCCGGATTGGAAGTTGTATAACTAAATCTTTCTTTTTGCACGCGTGAAAGGTTGTTACGCAGACACCTTGTAATCTTTATATAAAGCAATGGAAAAGAGATGCAGAAAGATGTTCGTTGGATTCACCACACTGTCTGTCTGGGTGATTGAGTGAACGTTACTATGTTGTTTGTTGAGCAATCCTGAGTATATTGTTCTTGTTCTGTTTTGTTATCTGTCGATACCTGTTTGTCGTGAGTTTCCTCGATATCAAGTAGATCGCTGGACTGTTGTCTGAGTGAGTCGTTTGCGAGTCTCTATTGCGAGTGTTGTGTTAATTACTCGTAACGTGGTGTTACTCTTTCTTGGAATATTCTGCCAGTTGCTTGGTGCAGTCTGTGTAGCTGTGGTAGTGTTTCTGGTAATCAGATCTGTATTGTGTTGTCTACAGTGTTGAGGTCTATCTTCATACGGCAAAGATTAAAATTACAGTAAGGGTTTTCCTAAGTTACGTACTGAATCTTCAGCACTGTGTGTCTGGAACTGTTGAGTTCTTCTGTATCTTCGGTTTTGTTTGATTGTTTGTACCCATTCGATGAAGGTTGAATTACTGATGTTGTCTCTAGTGCTAGAGTATTCTGTATTCGGAAAAAGTCTTGAGTTCATCAAGTAACTCTGTGTCACGATATTGCATAAGAGGAAGCAGTGTGTTCGATCAACATTGGGGAAGTTTGGGCTGAGTGCTGTAAGGTTGTAGGTGTAACGGAGTCTTGATAGAGTTTTGAGCATCAGTGTATTGCTGTGTGTAAGTGGTTAGTTTGGGAACTAAGTATAGGGCCTCTGTCTAACAGACCCCTTCCACTCCCAAGAACCCAATAAATGTTTAAACGCGCTACTGACAGTTAGTCTCGCGTTTAGACGTTTAACACTGGTGCCGTCTGTGGGAAAGTGGCAACAGATCAGATTGTTGCAAACCAGTTGTGGAAACGTGACTGTAGATTGTAAATCGACATTACTAGTACGCGATTAGTACCAAAAGATGATACATGCCGGTTACTCGATCCGGTGAAACGTATCCAAAGAACAGACAGCCTTGGGTATCTAACCTGCTAAGGATGCCTCCACGAGGTAGAAGTGCAGGAAGGTCCAAACCAGTTGACAAGAAGGTAAAGAACGTTAGTAGTGATTCCGGTCATATTCCGGTGGAACGTACTACATCTCTGGTAGATTCCGGTACGATTTCGGCCCAGTCTGTCGAAGAGATAGTAACTCTAGAATCTACCAGGACGCAGCCTGAAGTTAGTTTAACAACATTGGGTAAAGATTCCAATTTTTTTACGAATAGAAACGCTTTAGCAAAAGAAATCAGTAAGGGAGAAAAAGCACCCTGTATTGGTTAAAAATCGACACAATCTGGTGTTATTTCGATACAAGTTGCTGAGAATTCACAGTGTTCCGGTGACGGTTTACCATTTCTTGGTGAATCTTCAGTCCAGTCACTGCTATTTGGAGTAAGCTTTCCTACATTTGATATCAAGAAGGAAGGTAGCGTGTTCGAAGCTGAGATCCGAAATATACTGAACAATATTATCGAGCCGGAGAGTGCACAGGCTGAAGATACAGATTCCGACGGTTCAGATATTCAGCCTCGGGATACAACAGATTGTCCCAATACCATCGTCAGCACGATGAGTGGACAACAAAAACAACAACAACAACAACAACAACAACAACAGCAACAACAACAGTTATTTCCACCCCGACCGACTCCCACAGGAGTAACGTACACTAAATTCGGTGGATTTCCAGGAGATGACCCAGATGCTCATGTACGCACATTTGAGATAAGTTACGCAGTGCTCAACCATCCACCCGATCGGGCGTATAAGGCTATTGTCTTCCAGTCTACATTCGTTAATGAAGCAACAAGATGGCTTACAGAATATGATATTAACCATTTCGGCACCTATGAAGCAGTAAGGGATGCATGTTTGCAAAGATTCAGGCTAAAGAAGAATCCAGCCGAAATTTTTGACTACCTACAAAATAATAGACAGAAGATAAATCAAACAGTGTAGGAGTATGCCACTCTATTCAGAACCCATTTGAGGCAATTACCACCAGCACATGCCAACCTACCGGATGACGTTATTACTCAATGGTTTATCAATGGTTTGAATCCACAACTTAAACAGA
Source organism: Ceratopteris richardii (assembly GCA_020310875.1). Lineage (NCBI taxonomy): Eukaryota > Viridiplantae > Streptophyta > Polypodiopsida > Polypodiales > Pteridaceae > Ceratopteris > Ceratopteris richardii. Next base: position 42,606,636 of record CM035424.1, read on the forward strand.
TTATGATCATACGTTGTGTAGGAGCTATGATGCTAGATGCCGTGATCGCAATGGCTTTGCAACTTGAAAACAAGGTTGGAGGATTTACAGAAGATCTGGAGTGGTTAAAAGCAAATAGAAATGTCGTCGAAGACCCGACCAGACAGATGTACTGCACTACATGCAAGAATTCAGGCCATACTAGTGCCACTTGTGCACTTAATCAGTTGTTTTGTGCTATCTGCAACACTACCGGACATACCACCGAAAACTGCGCATACAACGCCAAAGTACAGGGACCAGCAACTGTCAATGCTATTATACAGGAACCAGGGCAGCCAACCAATCATTATGTACCACCTTAAATGAGAAACAATCAGCAACAAGGCTATCGAAAAAACAGAGGATAGAGAAATAACAACTACAATGCAAACCGTTGGCAGGCCGGACCAGCACAAGAAAATAACAATTTGCCACCATCTCGCCACCATTTTTATGGTGAATTTGGCCACATTAGAAGATTTTGTAAGGATGCAGCTAAGTATGATCAGAGGAAGAAAGAACATCAAAACCCAATGACTAATATGGTACAAATCACACCAGTAGAAACGCACGCTGTAGTAATTCAGACCCGATCCGGTAAACAACTGCAACCAGCAGCAAAAATATTTGAAACAGGCATACGTGAACAACAAAGGATGTATGATAAGGCTAGTCAATGGACCACCACAGAACCTCCAGTGTTCCCAGATCCTATTCTGGTGATCTAGGCTCCGTTAACCGAGGAAGGAACACAAAAACAGGATTCTAATTCAGCAGCAGGCACATCATCTTCAGCAGGCGCATCATCTTCAGAATCTGTGGAAAATACAATTCAATCACAAAAGGCCTGGGAAATTTTATCTAAAGCATCCATTACTCTTCCTCTGGGCCAATTACTTGCACTAGTACCAGGAGTTCGGTAGCAATTCCAACAACAGTTCAGTCCTGTACCTTCTTGCATTCCAGCCACAGCGACAGTGCAACCGGAACCTGATTCTACAGTCGATCATTCGGTTCCTTTAATTACGGTATGGTATAAAAATCATAAAATTACACAGGTACTAATTGATGGAGGATCTGGAGTCAACATTGCTACTGCTGCACTGTGTAAGAAGTTAGGATGGAGTGAAATCGAACCAGTTCAGTTCTTTGTCAGAATGGCTGACCAGTCAAGAGTCCATCCAGTAGGACTTGTCCGAAATGTACCAATAACTTTGCAGGGTACCACATTTAAGATGACTTTTGTCGTCCTAGAATTACCGGAATCCACCCTTGATTATAATCTTCTTTTTGGCCGTCCTTGGCTAAAGCAAGCTAAGGTTATACAAGATTGGTCTACACAGGAACTCACTTTCAAGGACAACCGTAAATATATTGTAAAATTAGATGTTATACAGCCTTGCGAATTGCATGCTAGACCGTATTTTGCAGAACCAGTTCATATGTTAGATGGTCTGTCAGATGATGAAGAAGAAGAGTTTTTAAAGAATAATATTGACTTGATCTCCCTACGAACTATTGATCTACAATCTGTTGTAGATAATTGGAATCCTGCAGTTTGTACGGTGATGCCTGTAACAGAAGAAGATAAGAAGGAAGATACTGCTGCTATAGATGACGCTCAACTGCAACAACTTTTTAAGCCAGCTGACGATACAGAGAAGCCCTGATAATTTTATGTTCCAGAGGATCAGTTGATCACTTATAATTTAGGAGATGAAGACCATCCACGTCCTGTCAAGATAAAAGAAAACTTACCAGAAACATTTCAAGCAGACCTAATCCAGCTACTCCAAGAGTTCTCCGACGTCTTTGCATGGGATTACAAAGATATGAAGGGTTTATCAACACAAGGTCATGCTGAAGCCGGAAGCAAAACCAAACAAACAACCCAGCTACCAGATGAGTTCGAATTATGCAACACAGGTAAAGGCAGAGCTGGATAGGTTATTAAAGGTTGGATTTATTGTACTAGTAGAGCATGCTGAGTGGATATCACCCATTGTTATTGTCCCTAAAAAGAATAAGCAACTGCGAATATGTGTGGATTACCGGAAGCTAAATGCAGCTACGGTGCCAGATCCGTTTCCTCTGCCATTTTTGGATACCATGCTTGATAGAGTAGCAGGACACGAAATGTACTTGTTCTTAGATGGATATAGTGGTTACAATCAAGTAAGAATGGCTGAGGAAGATATACCGAAAACAGCGTTCAATATCAATTGGAGTGTATTTGCTTGTACTGTTATGTGGTTTGGATTAAGAAATGCCCCCAGTACTTTCCAGAGGTGTATGCAGGAAATATTCTCCCCTTATCTTACCTCGTACATGCAAGTATATCTTGATGATTTCTCTTTGTTCGGTAAGATGGTAGCACACTTGTTCCATTTACGGTGCTGCTTTGAGAAATGCAAAGAATACAGACTCTGCCTGAACCCAAACAAATCTCTGTTTGCGGTTTCATGTGGTAAATTGCTTGGCCATACTGTATCTGCACAGGGCATACAAGTCGACCCAGATAAGGTAGCAGCTGTGTTAGAAGCACCTATACCTACTACACCAAAGGAAGTAATGCGTTTCATGGGTCAAGTGAGATGGCATGGTCGTCATTTACGGTGGCTCGCTCATTTAGCCATTCCACTTAATCGATTAATGACGAAGAGTCCTTAATAGTTTGATTGGACTCCGGAATGTCAAACAACATTTGATTGTAAAGTTTTTATTAACACAGGTACCAATTTTATAGCCTCCTGACTGGGATCACCCATTTCATGTCTTCGTAGATGCATCAGATATTGCCATTGGCAGTGTTCTGATGCAACAAACCAACAAGTGGTTCCGGCCTGTTTACTATGCGAGTAGAAGACTTGCTCCTGCAGAAAAGAATTACTCGGTAACCGAAAGAGAATGTCTGTATTCAGTAAAGAAATTCAGACACTATTTACTTGGCCGCAGATTTACTTTTCATGTAGATCATGCTGCACTTGTCTATCTGGTACGACAACAGCATTTAGATGGTCGACTAGCGCGTTGGGTTCTACTTTTACAAGAGTTTGATTTTGAAGTAATCCATCGGCCCAGCAACTCACATGCCTTAGCAGATTTTCTTTTTCGCTTAGATTCCCGTGAAGCTCCGGTCGGTGTTGATGACACCACACCAGCGATTTACAGTACTGAACCAACTAATGATGAAGAAGCAAATCCTCCCGCAACAACTAATTACTATGATCAGTTATTAACTTTTTTAACTAATGGATGTCTTCCTTCTGCAACACCCCTTGCCATGCGTAGAAAAATTGCAGTATACAGTCACAAATCTTGGTTGTTTGCTGGACATTTATACTATATGGATCACACTGGAATTTTACTTCGTTGTATCCCTCCACACGAAGTTAATTCAGTTATTACTTTGGATCACTCAATTCCTTCCGGTGGCCATTTTGCTGCAGATTTAACACACCGGAAAATTCTGCAAAGTGGACTTTGGTGGCCTACTATGTACAGGGATGTATCACAGTTTGTCAAACAATGTGATAGTTGTTAGAGATCTGGACAGCCCCTACAATGTCATCTTTTCCCTCTACAACCTGTCTTGCCATTAGAGCCTTTTCAGAAGTGGGGTCTAGACTTTATCGGACCTATTACACCGCCAGCAATACTCAGCAATAATCGTTATATTCTAACCTGTACACACTATGCAACCAAATGGGCAGAAGCATGGGCTTTAAAATCTGCCACAACTGTTTCGGTGGCAAAGTGCCTAATGAAAGATGTCTTTCCGCGTTTTGGATTACCTTTAGAGCTTGTTACAGATCAAGGCACTCATTTTGTCAACAATTTAATGAAAGTACTTACACATTCTTTTCAGATCACGCATAAATTTAGTTCACCATATTATCCTCGTGCAAATGGTTTGGCTGAGAGTACGAACAAGACCCTGTTGAATATGCTTCGAAAACGCATTCTGGAAGCACCGGAAAGATGAGACCAACTGTTACCTGCAGTCCTGTGGGCATACCAAACTACCTATAAGGTAGCAACAGGTCTAACACCCTTCAAGCTTATGGATTGGAAGCCATAGCGCCCATGGAAATTATTGTGCCAAGCTTACGTGTGGCTCTCACTCAGAAATTAATACCAGAAGATTCTTTATCATTTCGGCTAGATACACTCAAAGAACTGGATGAGCACCGATGGCAAAGTTTTCTAACTATGCAGGAAGTACAGCTAAGACTGTATATACGCCTATTGCCCTAATGGGCTACTTATCTTTGTACATTCTCTAGTAATACATTCAGTATTGTGTGTTTGTGCTCCAAGCTTCTTCTTCTTCCTTGTGCTGTTCACGTGCTTCCGCAGACGTCTATCTCCAACAATTGGTATCAGAGCACATCGTCGCTTCTTTTAGGGCGCCGTCGACACTCCTCCGTTTGCAGTCTCAGATTCGCACGAAATTTGGTGAGCATACTCAGGGTGTTTCTGAGATCAAAACAGCTTCGCTATGTGATGCGGAAATCGCGATCTGAGCTCGTTTCAGCCTCCGAATGCACTATCATAGTGCTTGTGCACGCTATTTTGTCCTTTTGTGCCAAAGGTATATACCAGTTTCTGTTCCCGAGTTTAAGCGTCTCGAAGTCTGCTACAGGTCTAGCAGAACTCGTCTGGGCAGTTCTGTTAAACTTTTTGAGATACACTCAATTTTTTGCATCAAGGTATTTTAGTCACCGGCCATGGCTGAAAGTAGTGATGTATTCTGTATGTTGGGTGTTGAGGATAAGTTGGACTTATATGATGCGACATGTACTAGTTGCAAAAGGATTGTGGAACATTGTGCAGGGTGTTGAAAGACGTCCTGTTACACCTGTAACGACAGGTACTGCAAATACAGGTGTTGGAGCTGATGAAGATGGTGTCGAAGATGATATTCCGTAGATTCCTGTTCGTGCTGCTGTTTCTATTGCACCTACTACAGAGCAGATTCTTTGGGATGGCAGAGATGCCCAGGCACATGCATTGATAGCTTTGTCTGTCAAACGTGTCATTATTCCTCACATTCGCTCTTGCAGAACAGCAAAGGATGCTTGGGATACACTTACCACTTTGTACCAGGCTAGGAATGAGGCTCGTATTGCTTACCTCTGAAAACAGTTGGAGAGTGAGCACATGAATGAAGGTGATTCTATGGACAGTTTTCTTACAAAGATCAAAGACCTGAAGGAACAATTGATTTCTACTGATCAGGTTATACCAGATAGCTCACTTGTGCAGACCGTTCTGAATGGTCTTCATGATTCATATAAGAGTTTTGCCTCTACTCTTCGGTTGATGATGAAAGGCAATCCGAATGCCTTGTCATTTGAGGAATTAGTCTCTTTTGTGTTGTAGGAAGATCAGTCCAGCCAGAACAGGTCCATTATGCGTGTTGCTGATCAAGCTTTCTTGGCTAGTCAGAAGGGCAAAGGAAAATGGAGCTCTTCTACTAGTAAGCAAAAATCTACAAATGCTGCACAATCGAAGAACCAGGATAAAGATGAGAAGAAATAAAAAAAGCAGAAATTGTTCTACAAGTACTATAAAGGAAATGATCATATTATAAAGAACTGTCCAAAACTGGCTGCTAAAGAGGCAAAGAAGAAAGAGGCTGGAATGGTTGTTGCAGAGGCCTCTACACCAAAAACAGAGTCTACAAATCTTGTGCAGGAAGAAGAATGGGCGTTTACTACTGTCTGCAGTTTTGACCCATCTTCTCATGATCAGTGCATGTCTGCAGTAGACTCAGATGTTTGGTACTTTGACAGTGGGGCGATCAAACATATTACCTCGCAGCGCAGTTTCTTCTCTTCACTCGAGCCTGCCCCTACAGGGAATAGTGTCACATGCGCCAATAACTCCTCTTATCCTGTTATGGGAGTTGGTAAGATCATTCTGACTACTGCTGATGGTAGTTCTTTCACTTTGTCAGCTGCTTTATTTGTGCGAGGGATCAAAAAGAACCTGTTATGAGTTTCTACATTAGCCAAGATTGGCTTGGTTGTGAAATTCATTGATGACAGGTGTACAGTCCATGATCTCTTAAATGGCGATGTGATTATTGCTTCTAACATTTTATGTCGTGGGCTGTATAAGCTCATAGACTATGAAAGATCTGTGAATGACTCGGCATGTGGAGTTCATGATTCTCAAGCTATGTCAGATGCAAAGCTTTGGCATGCATGCGTTGGTCATCTGAATTTTGCTAGTTTGTTATGCCTACAGAAATCTAAAATGGTGTCCTCTTTGCCCAAACTTGAGGCACCTCGAAAACATGTTTGTGAAGGCTGTATTTTGGGCAAAATGCAGCGTTCTTCCTTTCCAAAAGATGGTTCAGTTCGGGCTATGCAGAAATTGCAGCTTGTACATAGTGATGTCTGTGGTCCTATGCAGACACCCTCTTTTGGAAATTACCTTTACTTCATGACTTTCATTGATGATTTTTCTAGGCATGCATGGGTATATCCACTCAAAGCAAAGTCCGAAGTGTTCATGTGCTTCAAACAGTTTTTGGTTTTGGCTGAAAATCTGTCAGCATGTAAAATGGGCACCCTCCGTTCTGATCGAGGGGGGGAATATATGTCTTCAGATTTTAATGCATTTCTCGTTGAATGTGGGATAAAACACCAGCGTACAGTGCTGTATACACCTCAACAGAATGGAGTTGCTGAACGAAAGAACAGGTCACTCATGGAGATGGCGAGGTGCATGGTCAAAAGTCCGGCTTTACCACATAGTTTCTTGCTTGAGGCTGTCATGTGTTCAGCATATGTACTGAACAGGTGTCCCACTAAAGCGTTGCAGTCTATCACTCCATATGAGGCTTGGCATGACCGCAAGCCATCTGTTGCTGATCTACGTGTTTTTGGTTGTTTGGCATATGCATTAGTGTCTGAACAACATCGCAGAGAATTGGATGATAAGGCAGTAAAATGTATTTTTGTTGGGTACAATTCTGAAAGTAAAGGCTATCGTCTATATCATCCACAGACTAAACGCATTCTGGTTAGCCGTGATGTTGTCTTTGTGGAAGATGCTATTCAGCCATTGCTTTCATGTACTAAGGAGACATCTGTTAGCTCCAAAGACATCTATGATACTTTGATGCCTCTTTTTACAGGTGGACAAGCTAGTGCTGGTCCTAATGAGGCAACTTCTCAGCCTTTGCAGGTTTCATATGATGATGCAGATCATTCCATTTCTGATGCAGATTTACATGATGCACTTGTTGATGAGAGAGCTGATATTGAGCAGGCAAAAGCTATGCCAAAATGGCTGGTGTAGACTTTGCGTGATAGCAAATTAGATGCACCTTTGTCATATCGTACTCGTTCACGCTCTCATAGTGCCTCCTTTGCATCAGATTGCTATGCTATGGCTGCATCTAGTCTCTGTGATGCGAATGAGGCTGTTTCTTTTGATGAAGCACAAAATTCAGAAAATTGGATGGCTGCTATGCAATCTGAATATGATGCTATAATGAAGAATGGTACATGGTCTTTATGTGACTTGCCTCCTGGCAAGAAGGCCATTTGCACTAAGTGGGTATACAAGCTGAAGCGTAAACCTGATGGTACAGTTGACAGGTATAAGGCTAGGCTTGTTGCAAAGGGTTATGCACAGGAAAGAGGCATTGATTTTGATGAGACCTTTGCACCTACATGCTGTATGACTACTGTTCGGAGCATTTGTGCACTTGCAGCCCATCATGGTTGGAATGTACATCAATTGGACATTAAAACAACATTTCTGAATGGTGACTTGCATGAAGAAGTGTATGTTTTTCAGCCCCGTGGCTTTGTGCAGAAAAGGCATGAAAACGAGGTTTGCAGTTTAAAGAAGGCATTATATGGTTTAAAGCAAGCACCACGTGCTTGGTATGAGAAGATACATGCCTATCTGATTGCACATGGTTTTGAGAACAGTCCAACTCAAAGCACCTTATATGTTAAACGTGCTAATGATGTGCTTCTGATCATTGTTGTCTATGTTGATGACATGCTGGTCACTGGTCCTATTGAGACACATATTGTTGATTTTAAGGCTGATTTGCATGGCTCATTTGAGATGTCTGATTTGGGGCATTTGCATCACTATTTGGGCATTCAGTTTATGCACGTTGATGGTGGAATGGCTTTATGTCAAACGAAATATATTGACACATTATTGCAGCGTTTTGGCCTTGAAGATTGTAAGCCTATTGCCACTCCTATGGAGACAGGTTTACGATTGAGTCTTCATGATGCTGGAGATGCATTTGATGCTGTTCTCTATCAGCAGGCTGTTGGATGCTTGATTTACTTATGCATTACTCGGCAGATATTCAGTTTGTTGTCTCACAGATGAGCAGGTTTATGCATTGCCCAGGAGTCATGCATTGGAAAGCGGTTAAGCGCATCTTTCACTACTTGAGTGGTACTCGACTACTTGGGTTGTTTTATCCCAAGGGGGGATCACTACCGCCAGATTTGCATGCTTTTTTTGACTCAGATTGGGTTGGTTGCTATGACACTCGTGTGTCCACCAGTGGTTTTTGCTTCATGCTTGGTAGCTCATGTATATCTTGGTTGAGCAAGAAGCAGCCTACTGTGGCCACTTCCAGTTGTGAGGCTGAGTATAGGGCAGCTTTCACAGCGACTGTTGAGTGTGTGTGGCTTAGACGCCTTATGGCTGATTTGGGTGTTGGCCAGTCTTCTGCCACCACCATCTTCACTGACAGTCAGAGCGCATTGGCAGTTGCGAGGAACCCTGTGTTCCATGCTCGCACTAAGCACATTGAGGTGCATTATCACTATGTCAGGGAGAGGTTCTCTGCTGGGGAGATCAGCTTGGCATATGTGCCCACGCAGGAGAACATTGCAGACGTTTTCACGAAGGCTCTGCCTAGGGAGAAGTTTGAAGCTTTCCGCAAAGCTTTGGGCTTACTTCCTTTTGTGGAGTGATTTCCACATAGCTTGGCACTTCCTTATACATGAGTGCCAGATCCTTGTTCACCGCATCACTCCTAGGGGGGATTTGTTGATATATTTAGGTAGTGATGTGTGTGAACACTCTAGGACCGCCGGGGCACTTTTTTCCCTCTTTAGGAGTTTTTTTTCCCCCGGCTTGTATATACGCCTATTGCCCTAATGGGCTACTTATCTTTGTACATTCTCTAGTAATACATTTAGTATTGTGTGTTTGTGCTCCAAGCTTCTTCTTCTTCCTTGTGCTGTTTGCGTGCTTCCGTAGACGTCTATCTCCAACAGACGAAGAGGAACTCAATCAACTCTTCCACCAGAAAAGAATCAGAATCAGTTCCTCTGAAAGTGAAGCCCAGGGGTCAGCCAAAAAAAAACAAAGAAGATGACAAAGAAGAAGAGAAGCAGGACGAAGAAACTTTCCATGACACCGCAACGTCTATGCAGCACGAATCATCTGCACAGTCTTTAGAAGGACAACAAGAACAGAAAGATCACACCGAATCTGACACAAGATCATCACAAGGAGCATCACAGCAACAATTGGAGCAGGAAAAGCAAAGAGATGAAGAACATATAATCAAAGAGGTCTTCGAGGAACTGCTTAAAGCAGTAGAGTCCACAGCTGCCGACACCACTGACACACAACAAACCACAGAAAAGGTAACAAAATCTCACTCTGTTTTTCCCACTCCCCCACCGGAACCTCCACTCAACCCAATTATCCCTACTCCACCCATTCTTCCCAAAGAACCCACTGCCTCTTCTTCCTCATCCCCAAACTACTCTCCACCGAACTCCCAGCAGCTACTCACCTCATCCTCATCTCAACCTGCTCCTCATTTTCCACTTTCTTCGATTCCCATGATCTTTGAGCTTGCAAATATGGGTCAATTGCTAATTCAGCTATCGCAGCAATTACCAGTACAGATGAAACAGGTCACTGATAGCATCCGAGAAGAATTCCAACATAAAGTGGATGTGCTGGAGGCAGATATTAGTCCTCTACAAGAAGAATTGGTGGTGGCTAAGGCAGAAAATCAAGCCCTACAAGAACAACTGAAGGAGTTACAATCCCAAATGGCCGAACAGGTAGAAATTACAACTCAAAGGGATGCGGCACTGAATGAGCTCAGAAAGAAAGACGAGTTACTAAATGATGCAAATATAGAAATCATCCAGTTGAAGCAAGAGATACAGGACAAAGAAGATGCAAGAGTTGCTTTAGGAAATCTATTAGAAGAAACAAGACAACAGCTAGATGAAGTGGTACAAAAAGGCCAAGAACAACACGATCTGGCTATGAAAACAGCTGAAGAACTCCAGAAATGCAAAATAGATTTTGTAGACGTAAACAACATTCTAAAACGAAAATTGACCGAGGAAGCTCAATGACTAAAGGTAATAGCAGATCTTCGTAGAGAAAGAGATGCTTACTCAAGAACAATTCAATTCCAAAATCAGTAGATCCATAGAAAAGATAACCAGCTCGATAATCAGAAGGAAAGCATAATCAAGATTTTCGAACGCACTATCACAATGCTTGTGCAGGCTACTTCGTCTTTTTGTGCCAAAGGTATATACCAGTTTTTGTTCGCCAGTTTAAGCGTCTCGAAGTCTGCTACAGGTCTAGCAGAATTCGTCTGGGTTGTTCCGTTCAACTTTTTGAGATACAGTCAATTTTTTGCATCAAGGTATTTTAGTCACCGGCCATGGCTGAAAGCAGTGATGTATTCCGTATGTTGGCTGTTGAGGATAAGTTGGATGGTACCAACTACCCATTATGGGCTTATATGATGCGACATGTATTGGTTGCAAAAGGATTGTGGAACATTGTGTAGGGTGTGGAAAGACGTCCTATTACACCTGTAACGACAGGTACTACAAATACAGGTGCTGGAGCTGATGAAGATGGTGTCGAAGATGATATTCCACAGATTCCTATTCGTGCTGCTGTTTTTGTTGCACCTACTGCAAAGCAGATTCGCTCGGATGGCAAAGATGCTTAGGCACATGCATTGATAGCATTGTCTGTCAAACGTGCCATTATTCCTCACATTCACTCTTACAAAACAACTAAGCATGCTTGGGATACACTTACCACATTGTACCAAGCTAGGAATGAGGCTCGTGTTGCTTACCTCCGAAAACAGTCGGAGAGTGAGCACATGAATGAAGATGATTCTATGGACAGTTTCCTAACAAAGATCAAAGACTTGAAGGAACAGTTGATTTCTGTTGATGAGGTTATACCAGATATCTCACTTGTGGAGACCGTTCTGAATGGTCTTCCTGACTCATATCAGAGTTTTGCTTCTACTCTTTGGTTGATGATGAAAGGCAATCCGAATGCCTTATCATTTGAGGAGTTAGTCTCCGTTCTATTGCAGGAAGATCAGTCCAGGCAAAACAGGTCCATTATGCGAGTTGCAGATCACGCTTTCCTGGCTAGTCAAAAGGGCAAAGGAAAATGGAGCTCTTCAACTAGTGAGAAGAAATCTACTAATTCTGCATATTTGAAGAAGGAAGATAAAGATGAGAAGAGATCAGAAAAGTAGAAATTGTTTTGTAAGTACTGTAGAGGGAATGATCATATCATAAAGAACTGTCCAAAACTTGCTGTTATAGAGGCAAAGAAGAAAGAGGCTGGAATGGTTGTTGCAAAGGCCTCTACACCAAAAACAGAGTCTACAAATCTTGTGCAGGAAGAAGAATGGGCGTTTACTACTCTCTGTAGTTTTGACCCATCTTCTCATGATCAGTGCATGTCTGCAGTAGACTCAGATGTTTGCAGTATTTTGACGGTGGGGTAACCAAACATATTACCTCACAGCGGAGTTTCTTCTCTTCACTCGAGCCTGCCCCTACAGGGAATACTCTTACATGCGCCAACAACTCCTCTTATCCTGTTATGGGAGTTGGTAAGATCATTTTGACTACTACTGATGGTAGTTCTTTCACTTTGTTAGATGCTTTATTTGTGCCAGGGATCAAGAAGAATCTGTTATCTGTTTTTGCATTAGCCAAGATTGGCTTCCTTGTGAAATTTGTTGATGACAGATGTACAGTTCATGATCTATCAAATGGCGATGTTATTATTGCTTCTCGCATTTTATGTCATGGGCTGTATAAGTTCATAGACTATGAAAGATCTGAAAATGATTTGGCATGTGCAGTAAATGATTCTCAGGCTATGTCAGATGCAAAGCTTTGGCATGCACGCTTTGGTCATGTGAATTTTGCTAGTTTGCTACGCCTGCAGAATTCTGAAATGGTGTCCTCTTTGCCCAAACTTGAGGCACCTGGAAAACATGTTTGTGAAGGTTGTATTTTGGGCAAAATGGAGCGTTCCTCCTTTCCAAAAGATGGTTCAGTTTGGGCTACACAGAAATTGCAGCTTGTACATAGTGATGTCTGTGGTCCTATGCAGACACCCTCCTTTGGAAACTACCTTTACTTCATGACTTTCATTGATGATTTTTCCAGGCACGCATGGGTATATCCACTCAAAGTAAAGTCCAAAGTGTTCATGTGCTTTAAACAGTTTTTGGTTTTGGCTGAAAATCTGTGAGCATGTAAAATGGGCACCCTCCGTGGCTCACAACTAGAAGCGGCCATAGTAGGCTGCTTCTTGCTCAACCAAGATATACATGAGCTACCAAGCATGAAGCAAAAGCCACTAGTGGACACACGAGTGTCATAGCAACCAGCCCAATCAAAGTCAGAAAAAGCATGCAAATCTGGCCGTACTGATCCCCCCTTGGGATAAAACAACCCAAAGTAGCCGAGTAGCACTCAAATAGCAAAATATGCGCTTAACTGCCTGCGAATGCTTGACTCCTGGGCAATGCATAAACCTACTTATCTCTGAGACAACAAACTGAATATCTAGCCGAGTAATGCATAAGTAAATCAAGCATCCAACTGCCTGCTAATAAAGAACAACATCAAATGCATCTCCAACATCATGAAGACTCAATCGTAAACCTTGTTGGAGTTAGATGTTTGCGGAAGCACGCGAACAGCACAAGGAAGAAGAAGAAGCTTGGAGCACAAACACATAATACTGAATGTATTACTAGAGAATGTACAAAGATAAGTAGCCCATTAGGGCAATAGGCTTATATACAAGCCTTGGGAAATAAACCTCCTAAAGAGGGAAAAAAGTGCCCCCGCGGTCCTAGTGTGTTCACACATATCACTATCTAAATATATCAACAAATCCCCCCCTAGGAGTGATGCGGTGAACAAAGGAGCGGGCACTCATGTATAAGGAAGTGCCAAGCTATGTGGAAATCACTCCACAAAAGGAAGTAAGCCCAAAGCTTTGCGGAAAGCTTCAATCTTCTCCCTAGGCAGAGCCTTCATGAAAAGGTCTGCAATGTTCTCCTACGTGGGCACATATGCCAAGCTGATCTCCCCAACAGAGAACCTCTCCCTGACATAGTGATAATGCACCTCAATGTGCTTAGTGCGAGCATGGAACACAGGGTTCCTCGCAACTGCCAATGTGCTCTGACTGTCAGTGAAGATGGTGGTGGCAGAAAACTGGCCAACACCCAAATCAACCATAAGGGGTCTAAGCCACACACACTTAACAGTCACTGTGAAAGCTTCCCTATACTCAGCCTCACAACTAGAAGTGGCTAGAGTAGGAAACTTCTTGCTCAACCAAGATATACATGAGCTACCAAGCATGAAGGAAAAACCACTGGTGGACACATGAGTGTCATAGAAACCAGCCCAATCTAAGTCAGAAAAAGCATGCAAATCTGGCGGTAGTGATCCCCCCTTGTTGTGTGCTCTTCATGCCTTCTTGTGTGCTCTTCACCATGCCTTCTTGTGTGCTCTTCACGCTTTCTCCATGCCTTCTTGTGTGCTCTTCACCATCGACCTTCTCCATGAGCTCTCTACAACCATATTGGCTCTATACCATGTCACGAGGAAGGAGATAAGGAAGAGTGCTCACACATACACTCTCACAATCAAAGAAAAGCACACACTCAAATTGAGGCAAGGAAGAATGATATTCTTCTTCTTCTTCATCTATTACATTAAAAAAAATGACAAGAAATGACCTAAAAACCAAGAATAAATCAAGTGCTATATATAAAGAATAGTACATAAGGAAAAACCAAATGTCGGTGAATGAGTAAGCTCGCAAGAAGAAAATGTGCCATTACTCTCGATAGATAAATCTAGTACATCTCAAAGAAGTGTCTGTGACATATAGTAGCATGATCACTATACATGTTAGAGAAATGAAAACTTGATACGTGTCATCCTAGATCCTCACATGTTGAGATTGACATCTCAACACCCAGGAGCATGATGCCCGTGTCCAAGACATCATGATCGAGGTCCAAAATGCCAACCAAGCCGGCCACTATACAATGCAAGACGTCATACTATACCACAAAGGTAGAATCTACATGCGAGCTATGCAGGGGAGTTGCTATGGGAAGCACATGACTGCAAGGTGGCCAGCCACGGTGGTCAAAACCATAGTTACGAGATGCTACATAAGCACTTCTATTGGCTGCACATGAAAGCTCAAGTATAGGAACATGTGGAAATGTGCACGACCTGCCCACTCGTCTGCCAAGATAGAATCATACCCACAGGCTTTCTACAACCACTACCGTTTCCAAACCGACCTTAGGACGTGATTAGCATGGATTTTATCATGGAGCTCCCACCATCCCAAGGATATAACACCATATTCGTCCTAGTGGACTATTTTACTAAGCAAGCTCACTTCATTCTATCCAAACCTCCTCTCAACGCAAAGGCAATAGCCCACCTCTTCTTCATACACATCCTGAAGTACCAGAGGCTCCCCTTGGCCATCATGTCAAACCACGATGAACGTTTTCTGAGCTGACTATGGACCGAACTCTTCCACCTACTGGGAACACAACTCAGATTCTCATCGGCTTATCACCTGCAAACAGATGGATACATAGAGTGACTAAACCAGACAATTGAAGATTACATCCACAACTACGTTTGAACCGATCAAAAGGATTTGGCCAAACACTTGGACATCCTACAATTCCACTACAATGCATCGGTCCACTCAAGCATAAAGATGACTCCATTTGAATTGGCAATAGGCAAGGAGTTAATCACACCCTTAACGCTTACACAGGACTCCACACTTTCTACAAATGACCTTGACTGTGGAGCCTTTTTGGATCAGTGGAAGGCGAAGTAAGAAGAGGCTAAGTCCAGCTTTCAGTGAAGCAAAGAGAGCATGGCCAAATGTGGAAACAAGAAAAGGTGGCTCGACAAAATCTTTCAAGTCGCTGACTTAGTTCTACTCAGTGCAGGAAATATTACTCTTCCCCAAACATCATGCAAAAGTTCAACCATCGATACTACAGCCCGTACAAGATAGAGAAGCAGATCAACAAAAACACATACAGCTTGGAGGTACCGGAAAAGGTATAGTATCACAATGCTTTTCACGTGAGCTTCCTCAAAGGATTCAAACCTGACACCAAATATGGATGTGAGGTCCCAGTACTTCACGATGGTGAGAACCAATTCAAGCCTGAGGCCATCTTGCGGGACCGCAGCACATGCAAAGGGCCTGAGTTCCTCATCAAGTGGAAAGGCCAACCCTTAGTTGACACTGGCTGGATCCCGGCCAACAACTTTGGCTCAGACAACCCTCTTGTCTGAAAATATTACCAAATTTCTTAGGCATACCATGGACCCTTAGCGCATTGTAATGTTCCCAACAATGCCAAGCTCTCATTGCCCTCCCTTGTAAAAGCAAGTTGCAAACATAATATAAAAATGTATTCTTTGGCAATCATCTTGGTGCCCTGTGTCTAGTTTCCTACATGCTTGGGCTGAACGTCGCAAAGTGAACTATCTAGGAAGTCTTCATCAGCAAAAAACATTTGCTCCAAGTCTTTAATCTTTGTTCAAAACCTACCCATAGAATCTTCTTCATTCATATGCTTACTCTCCAAGTTTTTTTGGACGTAAGCAACATAGGATGCATTTCTTGCCTGGTATAAATTGTTAAGTGTATCCCAAGCATCCTTTGTTGTTATGCAAGAGTGAATGTGAGGGACAATGGCATGTTTGACAAACAAAGCTATCAATGCATGTTCCTTAGCATCTCAACCATCCCATCAAAGTTGCTCTATAGTAGGTGTAGCAAGAAATGTAACATGAAGAGAAATCTGAAGATCATCATCTTCAATGCCATCAACATCACCTTCAATAATTGTATTCATAGGTGTAGTAGGGCATTTTTGAATACCCTCCACAATATTCCACAACCCTTTTAGTACCAATACATGATGCATCCTATATTCCCATAATGGTTAATTAATACCATCTAGCTTATCCTCAACAACCAACATACAAAATACATCATTGCTTTCAACCCTAGCCACTAACTAAATACCTTGATGCAAAAAAATTGATTGTTTCTCAAAAAATTTAATAGATCTACCTTACAGATCTCTACGAAACCTATTGAATTTGAGATGCTTGTATTGCTGAACCAAAACCTATATACAGGTTTGGCACAAAAGGATGCATTTTCTTGCATAAGCACTACAACAGTTCTTTCAAAGGCTGAAATGAGCTCATATCAAAATTTCAATGCTGCAAAGTAAAGCTATTTTGAACTCGTGATCACCTTGAGTATGGTAAAAAGTTCATGTGATTCTAGTACTACAATTGAAGGGGTGTTGAGGATACCCTATATGAATTTGTGACCCACTTTGATACCAATTGTTGGAGTTTTGAGGTTCATGGAACCATGCGAACAACACAAGGCACGAGAAGAAGCTTCAACCACAACACACAATACTAAATGTATTACCAAGTAAATGTACAAAGATAAGTAGCCCATTAGGGTTACAGGCATATATACAAGTTGAGGGAAGAAGACCTCCTAAGGAGGGAAAAAAGTGCCCCGATGGTCCTATGGAGAATGATTTCTCCTATGCGCAACGGAAATGTGTAGTGAACCACCCTTGTATGTCCAGCGCTTGGACAAATAGTTGCACCTTAGATAGCTTGTTGCTCTCAATACACAACTCAAATGGACTTGAGCCTTTATTCAATCAAAGTAGACAAAGAGAGCTTTCTAACAAGCTATAAATAACTTAATTTGGACAAGTTTTGATTAGGAAACACAACTGACAAAGATGAACTACCTATCCACACAGGTATGCTGAAGACCTGAGCTTCACTCTCGGACTGATAGCTCTCTGAATATATATCTTTTGAGAAAGATATTTGGTACAAAAAAAGTAGACACAAATAGCTTTCCAGCAAGCTAAAAATCAAGTAATTTGGATGATTTTGGATCAGGAAACTCTACTCACCAAGATAGACCACCTGCACACATAAGTACACTATAAAATTGGGCTTTACTATCTGACAAATATCTCACAGAATATAAATGATCTCAATGAGATATTTGGGAGACGAAAGTAGATGCCAAGAGCTTTCCAACAAGACAAACATCATGCAGTTTGGATATGTTTTAGTCGGGAAACTTAACCGACCAAAATAGACTACCTATCTACACAGGTATACTGAAAAACTGGACTTCACTCTTTCACTAATATCTCACAAGTTACATAAGCTTTCAAAAAGATATTTGATAGGCAAAAAGTACACGAGATAAGCTTTCCAATGAGTGTTTAAATGCACAAAATGGTTACATATGCACTGAGATATGAACTCTGCAACAGAGCTCTGTACAAACTGACGTGCGGCTGGAAAGAGTCTAAGGGAAGCCAAAATGACAAAATGGCCAGATCCGACTACTGGGAGCTCTTGCCTCTTTCTCTGCTTATTTTGAATGTGCTCCCACTTCACTTTTATAACCAATCAGCATGTGAAGAAGTTTGTGCCTCCTTCTTAACTCACCACTTTCTCCACGACATGCTACTAACTACAAGGCAAGATATTGTATCTCTTACTCATCATGAATTTTGACTAGACTTTTTCTTTTATTATTTTTTCCTTTTTTCCTCCACTTTTTCTTTATCTTTATATTTGGTAAATTTATCCAAGCATGGCTCATATGAAAATGAGCTTGTACATTTATCTTCAACACTCCCCCTCAAGCTCATTTGGGAGTTATCTTCATCCATGTCCTTCAAATTTATCGCATCCTTGAGACCTTTGAGTTTAGAAGCATCCAAGAACTTTCTAAACATATCTACAACCTGCTCTTTGGTTCTGATGAACGTTACCTCCACATCTTTGCTCAGCCAAGTAAATACTTGACATGTTATCACCGTATATAGGGATGGGTCCAACTTGCACTCCAAGATCAGCTAAAAGCTTTTTAATCCACATTGCTTCACATGTGGCAAAAGTTAATCCTCTATATTCAGCCTCCATAGATGAAAGTGCAACAGTAGGTTGTTTCTTTGAGCTCCATGTGATAGGTTTGCTTCCTATCATGAACACATAACCTGAGGTTGATCTTCTATCTTCCTTTGAACCTGCCCAATCAGCATCACTAAAGCCTTTGACTTGCAGTTCTTCATCAAACTTGTAAAACAAAGCATGATTAACTGTATGCTTTATGTATCTCAACACTCTCTTGGCTGAATTTAAGTGTTCACTTGTCGATGCTTGCATAAACTGAGAAAGTACACCAACAACATAAGACAAATCAGGTCTCGTAATGTTTGCATAGATCAATGATCCTACAATGCTTCTGTATGTCGTTACATCTTCCAATGGTTCTCCATGTTGAGAGTGATGGTTGGATGCACTCAAGAAATGAGTTGGTGCTGCTAAACCTGCTTCACACCAGCCCTCCTTTGATTCCAGAAATGCTTAGTAGACTCCTTGAGCTTCCAAATGACACCAAATATGCTATATGTACTTTGGAAATGAGTTGAGTTATGATTAGATCAAAACAGATGAGTTTGCACTTCACTAGTCTTGAAAACTTTCTAATTCTGTAATGATACCTGCTCAGTGTTATGCTCAGTGTGACCAGCACACTTGAAATTGAAACAATTCCTTTTGGGGGTATTAAAGTACCTTAGTAAGCTACCAATTTCAAGTGGAATCACTCAAATTGATAAACCATACACTGACAAATAAGTTTAGCAAAATTATGATTACCCCCGACTTTTTAGGAGAGTTGCAGAGATAGACCAGTGATGACTTCGAAGCTGATTTCTCACAAATGGCTGAATGGAATCTTCTGAAATTTTGTATGCTTGTAGAAGACCTTGAGCTGGTTCCAACGAGCTATTGAACTCTTGATTTGGTTCAGTGAGCACTGAGAAATGCCCCTCTGAAGTTAACGGACTTGGAGATGGTGACTCAGACAAAACCAGAAATAATGAATGTAACTCTTTCTATTAATTCACATGAATGTACAATCTCATTGGCTTGATAGATGTAGCCTAATGAGTTGGAGATGTGTAGGCTATGGTGTAGCACTCACACTCTCTATAATCACAGATGTAAGCCTCGGGAATGATGATGGATTGCCCGCGACTTTTCAATGTAGCTTTTATAGAAGTTTGATGGTGATTTGAATTTGAAATTCAAACTAAGGCTCCCTAGAATCTCTCCTCTAAAAGTAGGGAGATATTCTCTCCATTACAACATTCAAGTTTCCACGACTTTCTCAAGTAGGTGTGATTACAAAATATTCCAAGTCACAATGACTTTTACAATAAGTAAAAAAGTGAGAACTCATAAGCATGAGTTTCTATGGCTCAATCTTCAAGAATTAATTCAAGCTTTATGTGATGTCTTCAAGCTACAAATCAAAGCCAAGTGTGAAGGCTTGATTTACACCAACAGCTCCCCCTCAAGCCAAACACTTTGGCTTAAGTCTTCATCTTCTTCATCTTTAGTCTTCAAACACATCCTGCAATCCAATCATGGATTTAAATATGCATAGCTTGTTTCCATCCAATGCTTTTGTGAGAAAATCTGCACATTGCATATTAGTAGACACATAAGATAATTGAATATCTTTGTTAAGTAACTTCTCCCTCACATAGTGGTAATGAACGTCTATGTGTTTTGTCCTAGCATGATAAATTGGATTAGCTGCAAGGTGAAGAGAACTAGTGTTGTCTCCAAACATGATTGGTGGCCTTGTATATAGAAGCTTCAACTAGATAGCTTCTTGAGTGGCATTGGCTAGCCCTCTATACTCTGCTTCAGTAGATGACAAAGCTACTGTAGGTTGTTTCTTGGCTGACCAAGAAATAGGTTTGTCACCTGCAAAACATATGTACCTTGATGTGCTCCTCCTGTCATCCTTGCATCCTGCCCAATCTGCATCTGAGTAAACTTTAATATCATTATCTGATGTATATGGAAAGTACAAACCATGACTTTGAGTTCCTTTGAGGTACTTCAAGATTTTCTTTGCTGCCTCTAGGTGAGGTACCCTTGGTTTGTGCATGAATTGACTAAGCACACTAACTCCATATGCTATGTCAATTCTTGTCAAGGTAGCATAATTCAAACTACCTACCATACTTTGATATCCTGTGATGTCTTGTATTTCTTCCCCTTCATGAGCACTTAGCTTTAGGTTGACCTCCATTGGAGTAGTAGATACTTTAGCATCCTGCAAACCAAACTTCTTGACCATATCCTGTACATACTTCTTTTGAGTGATGTAGATACCTGAATTTGTGTAGACCAATTCAAGACCTAAGAAATACTTTAATAATCCAAGATCATTGATCTTGAATTCCTTCATCATCTGTCCTTTGATGTGTCTAATTCCCTGAACATCATTTCCTGTAATAATGATGTCATCAACATAGACACATAAATATATTACCTCTGTACTACTTCTCTTTATAAACAGAGAAGTGTCTGCTTTACTCATCACAAATCCTTGGTCTTGGAGATAGGTTGTCAACCTGTAATTCCATGCCCTAGGTGCCTGCTTCAAACCATATAGAGCCTTCTTCAATTTACAAACATGATTTACCTTATTGGGGTCTTCATAGCCATGTGGTTGTGACATGTAGACTTCTTCAGATATCCATCCATTCAAGAATGCATTCTTCACATCCAATCGGTACATGTTCCAATTTTGGATGCAGCTACACTCACCAAAATTCTGATAGTTGGCATCTTGGCCACAGGAGAAAATGTCTCCTCATAATCAATGCCTTGGGTTTGTGCAAAACCCTTGGCTACCAACCTAGCTTTGTACCTGTTTATTGTTCCATCTGAGTTCTTCTTTAGTTTGTAGATCCATCTGGATCCTATTACTTTCATAGAGTCTTTCTTGGGTACCAAGTCCCAAGTGTCACTCTCTTTGAGTGCCTGCATTTCTTCATCCATTGCTTCCTTCCATTCTGGTTTAGTGATTGCTTCTTCAAATGAACCTGGTTCTTCATTCAATAGATCCTTTGCAAGATATACAGAATGCTTGGTTACAAGGGAAGTATCATACCCATACCTAATAGGCTTCTTACTTTCTCTCTGAGACCTCCTCATAGCTTGAGTTGAGGATTCTGGTTTATCTTCTAGTTGCTTCATCTTCATCTTCCCTTTGGATTTCCAAGCCTTGAACTCCTCAAGATTTATTGTATCATCTTCTTTCTGAATTGATTCCTCCTTGGTGAGCTTTGGAAAATCTTCTTCCATGTCATATGGTAGACTCACTTTCCTGCATTCATTCTCATACCATGAGTCATTCTCATCAAAGATGACATCTCTGCTTACCTTGAAGCCTTTGTTTGTTGGGTTGTAGAATCTGTATCCCTTTTGGTTCAAATCATAACCAATGAAGATACATTTTTCAGCCTTAGGGTCTAGCTTTCCCCTTACCTGTGAGGGAATATGCACATATGCTACACAACCAAAGATTTTGCAATGATCCAGAGAGGGTCTCTTACCATGCCAAGCTTCATATGGTGTCATGCCATTAAGTGATTTGGATGGCAACCTGTTGATGAGATAGGTGGCAGTGGATACACCTTCTACCCAAAGATAATTTGGCAACTTTTTTTCATTAAGCATAGACCTAGCTGTTTCTACTATGAGTCTATTCCTTCTTTCAGCTACCCCATTTTGTTCAGGTGAGTACCTTGTAGTAATCTCCCTCTTGATGCCTCTTTCCTGCAAGAAATCTTCAAATTCATTTGAGAAGTATTCTCCACCACCATCTGACCTTAGCTTCTTCGAATGTCTACCTGTTTGATTTTCAACTAGTGCAAGATACTTTTTGAAACAATTAAATACTTCATCTTTATGTTTCATGTAGTATAAGACAGTCCACCTGCTATAGTCATCAATGAAGGACACATAGTACCTTGATCCAGATATGGATGGTTCCTTGCTAGGTCCCCAAACATCTGTATGCACTAACTCCAGATAATCTTCATGCATGAAACCTTTCTTGGTATAAGGCAATCTGTGTGACTTACCAAATTGACAAGCTCCACACTTGTATATCATGTGTTGCTTGGATACATTAGGTATCCCAAGCACACATTGATCCCTACTCATTTGCTTTAAGGTCCTCTCACCAATGTGACCTAACCTCTTGTGCCAAATTTCCAATTCTGATAGTGTTTGATCCTTGTAATTATACAAAGCAATATTCTTGGTGTCTTCTAGCTCAAAGGTAAACAATCTACCTGATTTTTCTCCCTTAGCTATCCTTCTGAATCCATGACTTGGATCCTCCACATATGCTCCATGTTGTGTGAATCTGACCTGCAAACCTTTTTCCACAATCTGACCTACACTCATTAGGTTCTTGGTGATTGTTGGAACATACATTACTCTGCTCAATAAATTCTGATTACCATCACTAGTTTTGACATTGCCTATTTTAACAACTGAATGTTTAGTGTCATCACCTGTCTGTACTTGATGCTTGCCTTTGGGTTCTTCCAAATCAGAAAGTAGTGCCACATTGCCAGCTACATGATTAGAGCAACCTAAATCAATATAGAATAAGTGATCATCATTGATACCTGACTTAGAAGTCATATTCATGATCAATAAGGAGTCATCTTGCTCCTCTGCATAGTTGTTGTAATCTCTTCTATTCCTGAATCCACCTTGGTAGTTACCATTGTAGTTGTTGTTGTAATCGTTGTTGTATTGATTGTTGTATCCATTGTAGCTTTGGTGTGGATTGAATCTGCCTCTTCCTTGAGAGTATCCACCTCTTGAGTAGCCTCTTCCTCTCTGATTCTTGTAGTTCTTGTAGCATTCATCTGTGGTATGATTGGACAATCCACAAATGTTGCATGGTGATGAGTTGTAGGATCTCCCCCTACCTGACTTACCTCCTCTGCCTCTACCTCTTGAAGATCTACCTCTCCCTGCATAGTTTGCTTGGGAGGTAGAGCCTTCTTCATCAACCTTCTTACTTTTACCCTTATCTTTTACCTTCTTATCAGTATAAAGGGCAGAGGGGTTGTTACCTTTTGATTGCTCTCCATTCTTTGTGATCTTTGCTTCATGTGTAAAGAGTTGTCCAATCAGAGTTGTTAGATCAGGTGCTTGGATGTCCATGTATAAGTCCATTGCTGTGGTAAAGCTCTCCCATTTGTCATCTGCCTTTAGTCCATTGATTACTTGTCTGACTATTTGCTCTTCCTCAATCTCCTCTCCAACACTTGCAAGTTGGTCTGCAATGTCTTTGACTTTAGTGACAAAATCTGAAACTGATTGCTTTGATTGCTTCCTAAGGGTGGTGAATTCAATCCATAGTTGATTCTTTCTGGCCCTTGTACTTGATGAAAAAAATATGTAGACAAAGTTTCCGAAGTCTCTTGGGAAGTTTTGCAATTCCTTACATGAGGTAAAAGGAAATCAGAAATAGAGTTAAGAAGGTATGACCTTGCCAAAACATCTTTTGCACACCATTGGTTGAGCCTCTCATGTTCATCCTTTGTAGGTAGTCCTCTAGTTTTAAATGAGGGCAATTCCTCATCTCCTGATATGTATCCAAATAAACTCCTTCCTTGTAGATAGGTCTTCATCCTCAGAGACCAAGCTTGGTAGTTGTTTCTGTCCAATTTATCAATGAAGGAAGGGAAACCATCACCCATGATTACCTTATTCGCTCTGATACCACTGTTGAGAGTGATGGTTGGATGCACTCAAGAAATGAGTTGGTGCTGCTAAACCTGCTTCACACCAGCCCTCCTTTGATTCCAGAAATGCTTAGTAGACTCCTTGAGCTTCCAAATGACACCAAAATATGCTATATGTACTTTGGAAATGAGTTGAGTAATGATTAGATCAAAACAGATGAGTTTGCACTTCACTAGTCTTGAAAACTTTCTAATTCTGTAATGATACCTGCTCAGTGTTATGCTCAGTGTGACCAGCACACTTGAAATTGAAACAATTCCTTTTGGGGGTATTAAAGTACCTTAGTAAGCTACCAATTTCAAGTGGAATCACTCAAATTGATAAACCATACACTAAGAAATAAGTTTAGCAAAATTATGATTACCCCCGACTTTTTAGGAGAGTTGCAGAGATAGACCAGTGATGACTTCGAAGCTGATTTCTCACAAATGGCTGAATGGAATCTTCTGAAATTTTGTATGCTTGTAGAAGACCTTGCGCTGGTTCCAACGAGCTATTGAACTCTTGATTTGGTTCAGTGAGCACTGAGAAATGCCCCTCTGAAGTTAATAGACTTGGAGATGGTGACTTAGACAAAACCAGAAATAATGAATGTAACTCTTTCTATTAATTCACATGAATGTACAATCTCATTGGCTTGATAGATGTAGCCTAATGAGTTGGAGATGTGTAGGCTATGGTGTAGCACTCACACTCTCTATAATCACAGATGTAAGCCTCGGGAATGATGATGGATTGCCCGCGAC
Source organism: Ceratopteris richardii (assembly GCA_020310875.1). Taxonomy (NCBI): domain Eukaryota; kingdom Viridiplantae; phylum Streptophyta; class Polypodiopsida; order Polypodiales; family Pteridaceae; genus Ceratopteris; species Ceratopteris richardii. The sequence continues at coordinate 42,631,498 of CM035424.1, forward strand.
TTTTCAATGTAGCTTTTATAGAAGTTTGATGGTGATTTGAATTTGAAATTCAAACTAAGGCTCCCTAGAATATCTCCTCTAAAAGTAGGGAGATATTCTCTCCATTACAACATTCAAGTTTCCACGACTTTCTCAAGTAGGTGTGATTACAAAATATTCCAAGTCACAATGACTTTTACAATAAGTAAAAAAGTGAGAACTCATAAGCATGAGTTTCTATGGCTCAATCTTCAAGAATTAATCCAAGCTTTATGTGATGTATTCAAGCTACAAATCAAAGCCAAGTGTGAAGGCTTGATTTACACCAACACTCCATCATTTGAACAAATCTTTGTATTTGTGTCCATGGGTTGAGTGAGTGGTTTGCATTCACTCATTCCAAATCTGAAAAGAACATCCAACGAGTACTTCTTTTGCATCAAGTAGATGCCACTCTTTCCATAAACAACTTCAATTCCTAAAAAATATTTCAGCTCTCCAAGATCTGAAATTTTAAACTCCTTACCAAGCTTCCTTTTGATATCTTTAATCCATGTAACATCATTTCCTGTTATGATGAGGTCATCGACATATATGCAAATATATACCTCTCTATTTTCTTCCTTCTTCATGTACAAGGAAGGATCTGCACTACTTGGGTTGTATCCACACTTAGTTAGATACTCTACCAATCTCTGCTTCCATGCTCTTGGTGCTTGCTTCAAGCCATAAAGTGCCTTCTTCAACCTGCAAACAAAATCTGGATGGTTTTCATCTTCAAATCCAACCGGTTGACTCATGTATACCTCTTCTTGTAGTTCTCCATTGAGAAAGGCATTTTTGATGTCGAGTTGATATAATGGCCATCTCCTTGAAGCACCAATTGCTATTAAGGTTCTTATAGTTCCCATCTTTGCAACGGGGCTGAAAACTTCATCATAATCTATGCCTTGTGTTTGTTTAAATCCTTTGGCAACTAATCTAGCTTTATATCTAGCTAGTGAACCATCAGCATTCCTCTTTACTTTAAACACCCATTTGTTTGGAACAATCTTCATACCTTCTTTCTTTGGCACTAGCTCCCATGTGTGATTATCTTTGAGAGCTTTGATCTCCTCTTTCATAGCTTGCTTCCATTCCTTTTGTGTGCAAGCTTCTTCATATGTCTCAGGCTCTTTGTCTTTGATAACCTGCATCATGTATGCAAAATGTGTCGCCATAAAACTATCATAACTCAACCTTTGAGTTGGATACCTTGTCCTTGAAGATCTTCTTTCATTGCCTTTAGAGAGTTGCTTCTTTAACCTATTTAGCTTTACCATCGGAGTGATTACCTCTTCATATTCTTCTTCACTTGCATCTACGTCACTGTTTGGAGTAGCACTTGCCTCTTTGGCTCTACTATGAGCTGAATTTCAAGACAAAGAATGACTCCCCCTCCATGTTGAACATTCTTCATTTGATGTAGATGCCTTTGGAACTGAGGCCTTTGTGCTTGATTGTTGAACTTCTCTTTGATTTGTTCCTGCATAATCATCACAATCTTCTTCAAGAATCTTTTCCTTTCCTTTATCTTCATACCATGGTCTTAGTTTATCAAAGACCACATCTCGCGAGACTCTTAATTCCTTTGTTCTAGGGTTGTAACACTTGTATCCTTTTTGCTCCGTCGAGTAGTCGATGAAAATGCATTTTTCTGATCTTGGTTCCATCTTTGTTCTAACTTCTTGTGGAATGTGAACAAAGCAAACACATCCAAACACTTTGAGGTGTGTAAGACCAGGTTTCTTACCGGAATATACCTCTTCAGGAGTCAAGTGATGTATTCCCGATGTTGTGCACCTATTCATCAAGTAAATGGCGGTTGTGGTAGCTTCAGCCCAATAGTACAATGGTACCTTCATCTTGTTGAGCATGCATCTTGCAATTTCAGCAATTTGCCTGTTTTTCCTCTCAGCTACTCCATTTTGTTGTGGTGTATACCTACAAGTGATTGCCTTTTGATCCCATTCTCTTGTAGAAAATCTGAAGATTCTTTGGAGAAGTATTCTCCTCCACCATCAGACCTTAAGGTTTTGATAGACCTTCCTGTTTCCTTTTCAACTTCAACTTTGAATCTTTTGAATATAGAAAACACCTCTGATTTTTGCTTCATACAAAACATCCATACCTTTCGTGAGTGATCATCAATGAAGGTGACAAAAAATCTATTATCAGCCATTGATGCCTCTTGGGTTGGTCTCCATACATCTGTATGTATCAAGTCCAAGACATTTGGAGCCACATAATTGCTCCTCTTGAATGGCTGCCTCGTTTGCTTTCCTAGTTGACAAGCTTCACATAACTCATGTAGTCCAATGCTATTAAATTTTGGAAGACCTCTTACCACTTCATGTTTGCTCATGTCCTTCAGCTTTGGAATGTTGATGTGTCCTATTCTTTTGTGCCATAAGTCCAACTCTAAATACTTCTTGTTCCCACATTAAATGTACATGACCTTTCCATGTGGATGTTGGACATCCAAAGTGAACATCCTTCCTTCTCTTCTACCTCGAGCAATGGCCTTGAAGCCTTCCTTTGGATTCTTTATGAAGCACCCATTCTCATTGAATATGACATGATAACCCTTCTCTACCATTTTTCCTACTGAAATCAAGTTCTTTGAAATTGTAGGAACATGAAGAACATTAGATAGTACCTTTGCTCTACTTGTATCTCCAAGCCTGTTATCGGCCGCCGGATTGGAAATGTATAACTGAAATCTTGTTTCACACGTGCAAAAGGTTGTTACGCAGACACGTTGTATTCTTTTATAAAGCAATGAAAAGAGATGCTCAGTGACGTTCGAGAGATCACCAGACTGTTTGTCTGGGTGATTTGTCTGTAGCGTTACTGTGTGTCAAGTTGGTTAATTCAGAGTTTCTTGTCTAATTTCTGAGTATTCTGTGTGTATCTGTGTCTCGTCTTGTCTGTTATCTATTGGTATCCATTGCGGTTGTGAGTATCATCTACATCCAGTAGATAATTTGGTCTGTTGTCTGAAGTGAATCATCTACGAATCCTTATTGCGATTGTTGTGTTAAGCTCGCGTAGTGCGGTAGTACTCGTTCTTGGAATGTTGTGCAAGTGTGTGACGAAGTCTGTGCATCTGTGGTAGCGCTTCTGGTATTCGGGTTGTATTTAAGTTGTCTTTAGTATCGAGGTCCAGGTTCATACGGCAAAGCTACAGTAGGATTTCTGGGGTTGTGTACTGAACCTTCAGTACGGTGTATCTGAACACTTGGATTCTCTGTGTCTTCGGACATTGGTCGGACTGTGGTACCTATTCGTTAAAGGTTGAACGATTACTCTTGTCTCTAGTATTTCAGTAAGTTTATGTGCAGATGTAATATAACATCTGAGTGTATTCTGTACACGTTGGCTGAGCTAAAACCATGAACTGTAATGTCTAAGTACAACAGAATCTTGCTAGAGCTCTCAGCATCAGTATATTACTGTGTGTAAGTGGTTAGTTTGGGAACTAAGTATAGGGCCTCTGTCTAACAGACCCCTTCCACTCCCAAGAACCCAAGAATCGCTTAAACGCACTTCTGATAGTTAGAATAACAGTGTTTAACATTGGTGCCGTCTGTGGGAAGGTGGCAACAGATCAGATTGTTGCAGACCAGTTGTGGAAACGTGACTGTAAATTGTCAATCAACAGTAATAGTACGCGATTAGTACAAAAGATGATACATGCCGATTACTCGATCCGGTGAAACGTATCCAAAGAACCGCCAGCCTGGGGTACTTAATTTGCTAAGGACGACTCCGGGAGGTAGAAGTACAGCTAGGTCTAGCCCAGTTGTCAAGAAAGTAAAGAACGTTAGTAGTGATTCCGGTCATATTCCAGTGGAACGTGCTACGCCTCTGGTAAATTCCGGTACGATTTCGGCACAGTCTGTCGAAGATATAGTAACTCTAGAATCTACCAGGACGCAGCCTGAAGTTAGTTTAACAACATTAGGTAAAGATTCAAATTTGTTTACGACTAAAAACACCTTAGCCAAAGAAATTAGTGAAGGAGAAAAAGCACATTGTTTTGGTGAAGATTCGACACCTTCCGGTGTTGCTCCGGTACCAATTGCTGAAAGATCACAGTTTTCCGGCGACGGTTTACCATTTTTTGGTGAATCTTCAGCCCATTCACCGCTATTGGGAGTAAGCTTCCCTACATTTGACATCAAAAAGGAAGGTAGCTTGTTCAAAACCGAGATTCGAAACATACTGAACAAGATTATCGACCCGGAAAGTGCACAGGCCGACGATACAAATTCCAATAGTTCAGATACTCAGCCCCGGGATACAGAAGATAGTCACAATACAACCATCAGAGCCATGAACGGGCAACAACAACAACAACAACAACAACAACAACAACAGCAACAACAACAACTATGCCCACCAAGGCCGACTCCAACAAGAGTGACGTACACCAAATTTGGTGGATTCCCAGGAGATGACCCAGATGCTCATGTACGCACATTTGAGATAAGTTACGCAGTGCTCAACCATCCACCTAATCCGGCGTATAAGGCTATTGTTTTCCAGTCGACATTAGTTAACGAAGCAGCTAGATGGCTTACAAAATATGATATTAACCATTTCGGCACCTATGAAGCAGTAAGGGATGCATTTTTGCAGAGATTCAGGCTAAAGAAGAATCCAGCCGAAATTTTTGACTACCTGCAAAACAATAGATAGAAGATAAATCAAACAGTACTGGAATACGCCACTCTATTCAGGACACATTTGACGCAGTTACCACCAGCACATGCCAACCTACCGGATGACGTTATTACTTAATGGTTTATCAATGGATTGACTCCGCAACTTAAACAGATTATGATCATACGCTGTGTAGGAGCTATGATGCTAGATGGAGTGATTGCAATGGCTTTGCAGCTGGAAAACAAGGTTGGCGGATTTACAGAAGACTTGGAATGGTTAAAGGCAAATAAAAATGTTGCAGAAGACCCAACCAGACAGATGTACTGTACTACATGCAAAAATTCAGGCCATACTAGTGCCACTTGTGCACTTAATCAGTTGTTTTGTGCTATCTGCAACACTACCGGACACACCACCAAAAACTACGCATATAACGCCAAAGTACAGGGACCAGCAACTGTCAATGTTATTATACAGGAACCAGGACAACTAGCCAATCACTATGTATCTCCGCAAATGAGAAACAATCAGCAACAAGGTTATCGAAATTACAAAGGACAGAGAAATAATAACTACAATGCAAATCACTGGCAGGCCGGATCAGCACCGGAAAATCCCAATTTGCCACCACCGCGTTGTCATTTTTGTGGTGAATTTGGTCACATTAGAAGATTTTGTAAGGATGCAGCTGAGTATGATCAGAGGAAGAAAGAACATCAAAACCCAATGGCTAATATGGTACAAATCACACCAGTAGAAACGCACGTTGCAATAATTAAGACCCGATCCGATAAACAACTACAACCAGCAGCAGAAATATTTGAACCAGGCATACGTGAACAACGAAGGATGTATGATAAGGCTAGTCAATGGACCACCGCAGAACCTCCAGTGTTCCCAGATCCTATTCCGGTGACCCAAGCTCCGTTAACCGAGGAAGGAACACAAAAACAGGATTCCAATTCAGCAGCAGCCACATCATCTTCAGTAGGCACATCATCTTCAGAATCCGTGGAAAATACAATCCAATCACAAAAGGCCTGGGAAATTTTATCTAAAGCATCCATCACTCTTCCTCTGGGCCAATTACTTGCACTAGTACCGGGAGTTCGATAACAATTCCAACAACAGTTCAGTCTTGTGCCTTCTTGCATTCCAGCAACAGTAACAATGCAACTCGAACCTGATTCTACGGTCGATCATTCAGTTCCTTTAATTACGGTATGGTATAAAAATCATAAAATCACACAGGTACTAATTGATGGAGGATCTGGTGTCAACATTGCTACTGCTGCACTGTGTAAAAAGTTAGGATGGACCGAAATCGAACCAGTTCAGTTTTTTGTCAGAATGGCCGACCAATCAAGAGTTCATCCCGTAGGACGTGCGAAATGTATCAATAACTTTACAAGGTACAACATTTAAAATGACCTTTGTCATACTAGAATTATCGGAATCCACCCTTGATTATAATCTCCTTTTCTGCCGTCCTTGGCTGAAGCACGCTAAGGTGATACAAGATTGGTCTGCACAGGAACTCACTTTCAAATATAATAATCATAAATACATTGTAAAATTAGATGCTATACAACCTTGCGAGTTGCATGCTAGACCGTATTTTGTAGAACGAGTCCATATGCTAGATGGGTTGTCAGATGATGAAGAAGAAGAGTTTCTGAAAAATAACATTGACTTGATCTCCCTAGGAATTGTTGATCTACAATCTGTTGTAGATAATTGGAATCCTGCAGTTTGTACGGTGATGTCTATAACAGAAAAAGATACAAAAGAAGGTAAGGCTACCATAGATGACGCTGATCTACAACAACTTTTTAAGCCAGCTGAGGATACAAAGAAGCCTCGATAATTCTATGTTCCAGAAGATCAACTGACCACCTACAATTTAGGGGATGAAGAAAATCCATGACCTGTTAAGATAAAGGAGAGCTTACCTGAGTTATTTCAAGCAGAATTAATCCAACTACTTCAAGAATTTTTCGATGTATTTGCATGGGATTACAAAGATGTGAAGGGTTTGGACCCGCGCATCTATAAACACAGGGTCATGCTGAAGTCGGAAGCAAAACCACTTAAGCAACCCAGCTACTGGATGAATCCAAACTATGCATCATAGGTAAAGGTAGAACTTGATAGGCTACTCAAAGTCGGATTTATTGTACCAGTGTGTAGATTACCGGAAACTGAACGCAGCTACGGTGCCTGATCCATTTCCGCTACCTTTTCTTGACACAATGCTTGATAGAGTAGCAGGACATGAAATGTGTTCATTCTTAGATGGGTACAGTGGGTATAATCAAGTTAGAATGGCTGAATAGGATATACCGAAGACCGCCTTCATTACCAACTGGGGTGTTTTCGCATGTACTGTTATGTGGTTTGGATTAAGAAATGCCCCAAGTACGTTCCAAAGGTGTATGCAGGAAATATTTTCTCCTTACCTCACCTCTTTTATGCAAGTATATCTTGATGATTTTTTTATTTTTGGTAAGATGATAGCACGCCTGATCCATTTATGGTGCTGCTTTGAAAAGTGCAGAGAATACAGACTCTGTTTGGACCCAAACAAATCTGTGTTTGTGGTTTCATGTGGAAAGCTACTTGGTCACATTGTATCTGCACAGGGTATATAGGTATGGCATGGTCGACACTTACGGTGGCTTACTCATTTGGCAATACCACTGAACAAATTAATAACCAAGACTCCTCGACAATTTGAGTGGACCCCGGACTGTCAAACTGCTTTTGATCATCTAAAGGGATTACTAACATAGGTTCCAATCTTACAGCCTCCTGACTGGGATCACCCATTTCATGTATTTGTTGATGTTTTAGATATAGCAATAGGGAGCGTTCTAATGCAACAAATCGATAAGTAGTTCAGACCAGTGTACTATGCAAGTCGAAGATTAGCCCCTACTGAAAAGAATTACTCTGTAACAGAGAGAGAATGTCTAGGTCTAGTATATTTTATCAAGAAATTCAGACATTCTTTGCTGGGTCGTAAATTTACTTTTCATGTAGATCATGCTGCACTTGTATATCTAGTTCGGCAACAGCATCTAGGTGGTCGATTAGCACGATGGGTTCTGCTTTTACAAGAGTTTGACTACGAAGTTATTCATCGGCCAGGCAGCTCACATGCCTTAGTAGATTTTCTCTCTCGCTTAGATTCCGGTGAAGCTCCGGTCGGTGTAGATGACACAACACCGGCAATTTATGTCTCTGAACCGACTAATGATGAAATTATAGACCCACCTATGCCATCTACATATTATGATCAGATCTTGACCTTCCTCACTGATGGATGCCTCCCTTATCAGACTTCTCCTGCAATACGAAGAAAAATTTTAGTTTTCAGTCGCTGATTTCGGTTGATTGCTGGGGAATTATACTATATGGATCACACTGGAGTTTTACTTCGTTGTATTCCACCATATGAAGTTAACTCAATCATTAATTTGGCTCACTCAATTCCTTCCGATGGCCATTTTGCTGCAGACTTAACACACCGGAAAATTCTGCAAAGTGGTCTTTGGTGGCCTACTATGTACAGGGATGTATCACAGTTTGTCAAACAATGTGATAGTTGTCAGAGATCTGGACAGCCCTTGCAACGTCATCTTTTCCCTCTACAACCTGTCTTGCCATTAGAGCCTTTTCAAAAGTGGGGTCTAGACTTCATCGGACCTATTACACCACCAACAATCCTCAGTAATAATCGTTATATTTTGACATGTATAGATTATGCTACCAGATGGGCAGAAGCCTGGGCTTTACGATCTACCACAGCTGTTGCAGTAGCCAAGTGTCTACTGAAAGATGTCTTTCCATGTTTTGGCTTACCGCTGGAACTTATTACAGATCAAGGCACTCATTTTGTCAACAATTTAATGAAAGTACTCACACATTCGTTCCAAGTCACGCATAAATTCAGTTCACCATATTATCCTCATGCAAATGGCTTGGCTGAAAGTACAAATAAGACTTTGTTGAATATGCTTCAAAAACTCATTTTGGAAGCACCGAAAAGATGGGATCAACTGTTACCTGCAGTATTATGAGCATACCAGACTACATACAAGGTAACAACAAGATTAACCCCTTTCAAACTAGCTTATGGATTGGAAGCCATAGCATCGATGGAGATAGTTGTGCGAAGTTTACAAGTAGCAATCACTCAGAAACTGCTACCTGAAGAATCTCTGTCATTTCGGTTGGATACACTCAGAGAATTAGACGAGCATCGATGGCACAGTTTTTTGACTATTCAGGAAGTACAGCTAAGACAAGCTCAAACACATGATCGATATCTAAAGACTCCAATTTTTTCGGTGGGACAACTTGTACTCTTTTACAATGCAAAGTCGAATCACTCTGCTGGCAAATTCAAGTTACGATGGTTTGGTCCCTACCGGATTGCTGAACAAGTGGGCCCAGTAACTTTTCGGTTGACCACTTTGACTGGAATTCCTCTTCCAAAGGTGATAAATGGATCAAAGCTACGGCCGTATCAACAAGCATCTAATCCACACTGAAATGTTTCGCGGTTGGCCGCGTCTTTTGGCGTTCTCTTTTCTTTTATTTTCTTTTCTTTTCTTTTTTGGCGTGCTTAATAAAATAAGTCTGTAAATATCCGCGTTTTGATACCTAATTATGTCCACAGCCGCCCTGCCCTTTCCAGCTACTCATACATGCACACCAAAGTTAAGAAGTTATCATCTCAACGTCGCACGATGATTAGTCATTTTGATTTCTCTCCCCAGCAATGCATCTACTTAACCTTTTCTTTTTTGCCAAAAATCGCTATTGTGTTTGTGTGATTTGTGTCATTGTGCGTACCCTGTGTTCTGTGTACTTATGATTGCTGTCTCTGTGTGCGCCATGGAAGCTTTGGCTAACTATGCCGCCTTTCGTGATGGACTCCCTGCCGACGTAGGAGAGTTCTTGCACATTCCTGGGCTATCCAATTTCGCTGAACTGCCTTGGCATTCAGTGGAAGCCCACCCATTCTTTGCCCAGATCATCTCCGCCATCGCCAACACACCTGCAACCGAGCAGAGTTGGCCGATCACCTCCCTACCATCCCGTACACTGATCACCTTCCAAACATTCGCTGAGTCATTTCGACTCCCTTCGCAAGGTCGGGAAAATGGCCCGAACCTCCCCGTAGCAACAATGACCCAATTATTTCCTAGGTATTCGTCAAACGAATACGCGATCCTTTGTCGACCGAAACCTGAGAGATCCGTTCTTCAATTCTTAGTAGTTATCCTGAACCTAGAGAAACGTACTTATGGAATATCTCGTCCCTTCTACTCCGCCATAGACTTAGCCGCCCGAGAACCAGTGAATTTTGCGTCCTATTTCTTCCACCGCATTCACAAAGAATGCGTAGCAATCATCAAACAGGTAAACATGGAAGGAATGCCAAGATCGAGACTCCCTCATATCATATCCTTCCTGTTTCCGGCCATCCTTGCACCACAACCACCACCCAGAGGCCCGGTCCTACGACATGAAGAGTCTGTGCAATTATGGGACGATGATGAAGAAGATGAAGAGGAGCTAAATCAACTCTTCCGCCGGAAGAGAATCAGGATCATTTCTTCTGAAAGTGAAGCCCAGGGATCAGCTGAAGGAAACAAAGATGATGACAAGGAACAAGAAAAGCATGACGAAGAAACCTTCCACGACACCGCCACATCGATGCAGCACGAATCATCCACGCAGTCATCTTCACAAGGGCAACAAGAACAGGAGGATCACACTAAAACCGACACAAGCTCATCAGAAGAGGCATCACAACAACAATCGGAGCCGGAAACACAAAGAGATGAAGAACATGTAGTTAAGGATATTTTCGACGAACTGCTCAGAGCAGTAGAATCCACAATAGCTGATACCGTTGATACTGCACAACAAACCGTAGATAAGGTAACGCAATCTCACTCTGTCCTTCCCACTCCCCCACCGGAGCCGCCACTCGACCCCATTATCCCTATCCAACCCATCCACCCCAACGAACCCACTGACTCTTCATCCTCATCCCCCAACTACTCTCCACCGAACTCCCAGCACCTGCTCACCGCATCCTCATCCCAACCTCGACCTCAGCTGCCACTTCCTTCAATCCCTACAATCTCTGAACTTGCAAACATGGGCCAACTATTAATTCAGTTATCACAGCAATTGCCAATCCAGATGAGAGAAGTCACCGATAATATTCGGAATGAGTTACAACACAAGGTGGATATCCTAGAAGCAGATATCACGCCTCTACAAGAAGAGATAGATGCGGTCAAAGCAGAAAACCATGAGCTGCACTCCCAAATTACCCATCTCCAAGCCTAGCTTGCAAAACAACAGACAATTGCCGATCAGAGAGATACCGCACTGGCAGATCTCAACCAAAAGGATAAGTTACTAAGCAAAGCACAGGCCGAAATCAGTCAGTTAAAGCTAGATCGGCAGGATAAAGAAGATGCCAGAGTAGCCTTAGGTAATTTATTAGAAGAGACCAGAGTGCAACTTGATGAAGTGGTACAAAAAGGCCAAGAACAGCACGATCTGGAAATGAAGACAGCGGAAGAACTACAAAGATACAAGGATCAATTAGCTGATGTAAATAATATGCTCAAATGATATTTGTCAAAAGAAGCTCAAACACAAAAGGTAATAACAAATCTACGCAGAGAAAGGGACGCATACTCCAGAACTATACAGTTCCAGAATCAAGAAATCGAGAGATGGGAAAATCAACTGGACAATAAAAAAGAAAGAGTAATCAGTATGGAAAAGCAGGTTGCAAAAATGAAGATATCTTGAGATGTGGCTTTGTCCAACGAATTCTACCTACAAGAAGCTTTTCTGCAAACGCAAGCAGAGATTTTGCTCACCGAAGCCATAGCTCTAAGTTCTGTAAGAATAGATGCACAACTAATAGAACCGGACACCCTCAAACAATTGTTAGAAACTCTAAAGAAAAAGATCTCCCGCACCTTTAGATTAGCCAGAAATATGTACTTAGATGGCATTATAGATGAGCAGTAGTTTTGTAAAACCTGCGGGTTCGAGTCCACTATGCGTGCCAGAGTGTTATCGGCCGCCGGATTGGAAATGTATAATTGAAATCTTGTTTCACACGTGCAAAAGGTTGTTACGCAGACGCATTGTATTCTCTTATAAAGCAATGAAAAGAGATGCTCAGTGACGTTCGAGAGATCACCTGACTGTCTGTCTGGGTGATTTGTCTGTAGCGTTACTGTGTGTCAAGTTGGTTAATTCAGAGTTTCTTGTCTAATTTCTGAGTATTTTGTGTGTATCTGTGTCTCGTCTTGTTTGTTATCTATTGGTATCCATTGCGGTTGTGAGTATCATCTACATCCAGTAGATAATTCGGTCTGTTGTCTGAAGTGAATCATCTACGAATCCTTATTGTGATTGTTGTGTTAAGCTTGCGTAGTGCGGTAGTACTCGTTCTTGGAATGTTCTGCAAGTGTGTGACGAAGTCTGTGCAGCTGTGGTAGCGCTTCTGGTATTCGGGTTGTATTAAGTTGTCTTTAGTATCGAGATCCAGGTTCATACGACAAAGTTTAAGGTACAGTAGGATTTTTGGCCCACCAAAGAGAGTGGCAAGCCTATGGCAAGTAAGACCATTCAAAGAGGAATGGCAATCCATATGTAAAGGCAAGTAAGACTATTCAAAGAGGAATGGCAAGCCTATGTAAGGGAAAGTAAGACCATCCCAAGAGGCATGGCAACCCTTGTTAGGTGCAAGAGGCACCATTGTTCACATTGAGGATTTCTTATGTTCTTTTGTAGGTGATGAAGGAAGCTTGGAAGATGTGGAAGCTATGAATGCTTCACATGAAGAGGAACTCTTGAGAGAGTTCATGTATGATCAACCCATTGTTGATTTTGAAGGTATAAACCAGCCATGAAGAATGAAGAAAAGACTATGAAGCAAGGGGGAGCTAGATTGCAAGGATTGGAAGATCCAAATAGAGTCCAAAGAAGACAAAGTGAAGCCAAACCAAATTTCAGATTTGGAGGAGCCATTACAGGAAGAGAAGGTGTAGCCAAGAGAAGAAGGCACACCCAAAGAAAGAGTATGAGCAGCCATCAAAGGTAAATTGAAAGCAGTAGGAGAAGCTACCTACATTGAAGGAGTGCCTAGAAGGGAAGGAGCATCCATGATGGACAAAAGGAGGCATGAAGTTAGAAGAAAGCATGACAGCCATGATGACATCAAAAGGAGATGCAAAGATTGCACCCAAAGACAAAGTCAAAGTAAGATCCAAAGGCAAAGAAGGATCAAAGCAAAGCATGAAAGCCTAGAAGACATGAAGCCATGAAGGTAAAGAAGAAGAGAGATGCTCAAAGAGAGGACAACAAGCAAAGAAGAGAGTGAAGCAACGAAAATAAGTACAAGCCAAGGTGATCTTATATTATATACATATGTATGAAGAATGTTTCTTGATAGGCGTTGAAGGAGAGCTCTTACGAAGAGCCAAAGAAGAAAGGATGAAGCTGAAGAGAAGCCAAAGAAGCTTCAAAGCAAGGAAGGAAGATCACCAACCTATCGAAAGAAGAGATACAAGGGCAATGCAAGCAAAAGAGGAAGAGGAGGAGAATTGGAGAGTAGCATGGACTCCCAATTGTAGTTTGAGGGGGAGTGTTGATAAATATGGATCATGTGCAAGCTCCAATTGTGAGGCTTGACACATACTCACCCTTCATTATGTACCTCTTCATCATTTATGTATTTGTTGTAAGCTCAAAATGAAGCTAGCCCTAAAAATGTAAAGCCTACACTCATAACCTTAGAGTAGAGTGTTGATTTAAAAAGGGCAAATGTATTTATGGTTTATATAAAAGCCCAAATATGTTTAGATATATGGAATACAAAAAAAAAGTCGTGGCCTTATCCATATGGAGTGATTTGGAGCACCAAAAGTCACCCAAGCAAATGGAAGGACAAAGCACAAGAAAGGAAAGGTCAAGAGGTGAGAGAAGATGCAAGGGTAGGTGAAAAGTCCCATGTCCATATCATCTTCTTTTCTTTTACTCCTGCCATGCTTTTGAATCTGCTGGTCTTCACACCATCCAAGCTCTTTGTCATTATGTCTGCTAACTGATCTTTAGTAGAAATGTACTCCACTTCAATCTCCTTCTCCATTACCTTTTCTGTGAGAAAATGATACTGTATCTCTATGTGCTTTGTCCTTGCATGAAAAACTGGATTTGTTGCAAGATAAAGTGAACTCATATTATCTCCATGTATTGTAGGTGTACCTTGATCAATGCCCAAGCTTTTGAACAATGTCTGCATCCATATGACCTCCTTAGCTGCTTCCACAAGTCCTTTGTACTCAGCTTCAGTTGATGATAATGCTACTATATGTTGTTTCTTTGAACACCAACTTACAAGCTTATCACCAATGTATATCATGTAGCCATGAGTTGATCTTCTGTCATCTTGGTTACCTGCCCAATCTGAGTCACTATAGGCTCTCAACTTCAAATCTGATGTAAAAGGATAATATAATCCTTCCTTTATAGTTCCTTTGATATATCTGAGAACTCTTTGACCTGCAATCCAATGTCGGTCCTTTGGACAATGCATGAATTGTGACAAAACTCCCACTGCATAACTAAGATCAGGTCTTGTTAGTGTAGCATAAATCAAACTACCCACAAGAGATTGATACTTCCTCATATCTTTGTATTCTGCACCATCATATTTATTGAGCTTGTGATTAACTTCAAGTGGAGTTGAAGCTTCTCTGCAATTTTCCATATCAAACTTCTTCAATAGATTCAGAAGATACCTTTCTTGTGATACATATATGCCATGATCTGTATAAGTGAAACCAAGCTTCCTATGGAGTCATTCCATTTAGAGCTGCACATGGTAATCTATTCACAAGATATGTGGTTGTATTTACAGCCTCAGCCCAAAGATAATTTGGACAACTCTTCTCCTTTAGCATAGCTCTAGCAAACTCAACCAAAGTCCTCTTCCTTCTTTCTACTACACCATTTTGTTGTGGTGTATACCTGCAAGTTATTTCTCTCGTAATACCTGCATTCCAAAGATAATCAATGAACTCTTGGGAGAAGTATTCTCCCCCCCCATCAGACCTCAGTATTTTAAGCTTTTGACCTATGACTCTCTCTGCATATGCATGAAAATGATTGAAAGCTCCAAACACTTTTGATCTTTCCTCTAAAACATATAATGTTATCCATCTTGTAGCATCATCAATGAAAAGAACATAATACCTTGACCCACTGATAGATCCTTCTTTTGTTGGTTCCCATACATCTGTATGAATGAGCTCTAGTAATCCATCATGTTTAAAACCTCTCTTCTGAAATGGTAACCTGTGTGCTTTTCCCATTTGACATGCTTCACATTTATAAACCATATGTTGATTCTGCACATTTGGTAATCCTAGTACATACTCATTAGCAACCATAGCTTTAATTCCTCTTTCATTGAAGTGACCTAATCTCTTATGCTAGAGATCAAGTTTTGTAATCATTCCTTCACCATGTGTGAGCAAAGCTTGACCAATGTTCCCTTGTACTCTTAAAGTAAAGAGTCTACCTTCAGACAATATGATTATATCCATTCTCTGGATCTTCCACAAATACTCCTTCATTTGTAAACCTGACTTGAAAACCTTTTTCAACTATCTGCCCCACACTAATCAAGTTTTTAGGTATTGTAGGAACGTACAAAACATTGGTTAGCAAATCTGCTCCATTCTTGCATTTCACTTTTCCAATTGAATGTACACTATGTCTTGTATTATCACCTATTTGAACTGTATGACTAGAAATGCCTTTTTCCACTTCTGACATCCTGACAAATGATTAGAACATCCAGAGTCAATGTAAAATACCTTTAGATCTTCTTTATCTGATGTGCTGATCGAGTTCATCATCAATGATGTATGACCTTCATTCTGTGTGTCATTTGCATACTTGTAGTAGGTGGTGTTGTAGGATTGATTCTGTCCCCAACTTCTTCCTCCACCTCTACCATAGCCTCCTCTTTGACTTTGTCTACCTCTTTGAAAATTACTTTGATATCTCCCACCTCGGCCTCTGCTATTGTTGTTTTCATTTTGGTTTGATCCTTGTTGATTTTGCCAACAGTCATGAGTCAAATGATTACTCAATCCACAGATCCAGCAAGCCTTCTTGTTGTTATTTTGATTACCTCTACCTCTTCCAAAACCTCTTGCTCTTCCTCTGCCAGTACCTTTTCCTCTTGCATAATAAACTTGAGAAGTTGACTCTTCTTCATCCTTTGCTTTACCTTTATCTCCTTTCTTCTTGTTCTTCATGTACATTGCAGAACTTTGTCCTTTATCTCCATCTCCCTTCAAGTCTTGCTCAAATGTGAGCATCAAACCAAGCAACTGGTTCAAATCTGGAACATAATGATTTAATGAAAGTTCTGTTGATAAGACAAAAGGTTTCCACCTTTCATCCCCTCTCAAACCTGTAAGTAATTGAGCAATCAACTTGTGATCCTCAATATCTTCATCTATGGATCCAAGACTATCTGCTAGATCCTTCATCTTAGTGACATAATCACTAATACTTTGACTTGGCTTCTTCTTGAATGTAGTAAACTCTAACCATAGACTTGCTTTCCGTGCTTTAGTAGTGCTTTGGAAATGATACTCAAATGCATTCCATATATCTTCAGATGATTCCAATCCTCTGATGTGTGGTAGCAAATGATCTGAGATTGTATTGTAGATGTAAGCTTTTGCACTTGCATCCTTCTTCTGCCAATGCTTTAAAGCATCTAGTTCTTCTTTCTTTGGTCGGCTTTCATCTTCAAATACTGGCTTCTCTTCTTCACCTATTACATATACCATGAGATCCTTACTCATAAGTAAGGCTTCCATTCTCATTACCCATGCGAGGTTATTATCTCTATCCAGTTTGTCAATGGAGATATGATCTGCCATACTCCTTCCCTTCTGCTGCAACATGTGAGCTTAAAGGATAAAGAATAATACCTTTTGGAGTTCCTTGTGTATGAGGATACTTTTGAAGTAACATTTTGATGCCTTGTGTCTTCAAATGCTTCACCTTTGAAACTTTAATGGAAAACTTTCCAAAACTTCTCGTACCTTTGTCGCCTTCTGCTCTTTAGGACCTTTCTGCTCTGATACAACTTGTTGATGTATGAAACACCACAAGAAATGAATTAATGTTATTATCTATCTATTAGCCTAAATATTATTTCCCCAAGATCTTTTATAGGCTGAAACTAGAAGAGTAAACCTTTCCAACAAGCTATCATATGCATGAAACGGATCTCTAAAACTCACGTTATGGCCTTCACAAGATCACCCTATATGACTTGCCAAAACTCGAAATTTTGCCTCCTTTAGTAATACTCAGTGTCTAAAAATAAAAATTCGATGCCTAGCATCGACCTGCAACCAAAAGTCAATGCCGGGCATCAACTTTGAGCTTTTTCAGCTACTTTTTCAGTGCCAGAATCACCCCCTTGAACACACACATGGACAAGACCACTTTTATGTGGGAAGTCGATGCCGGGCATCGAACTTATGCTGAAACTCAATGCCTGGCATCGAGTTGCTCCACAAACCTCATGATTTTAAGAAGCTTCATCAGTAAATAAAAATCAGATATGAAGATAAGGACTTATCAACTAGGATTCGATGCCACGCATCGACTTCTCGCATAAAACTCAACCTTTCAACATAC
>CM035424.1:42661469-42673969 GCA_020310875.1 Ceratopteris richardii
TTGGACATGTACACAAAGTACTAAGTCTGACCGGAAAGAGACATCTAGAACTGGTGAAGTTTTTCTTTAAACTTTAGATAGATTTCATTCAGTGAAGGAAGTTCAGGTATCACTTCCTTACTTCATGTATACACATTTGAAGTAACTACAAACAAAGTTGCAGTTGATTCCGGTAAGATTTCGGTACAATTACGGTGATATTCTGGTGACAGTCTGGTGAAGCTCTCGTGGAATTTTGGTGAGTTCAAAACATAGTTTTGACATAGTTGAGTGACGGAAAGATTGTTTAACTGTAAACAAACATAGTAGTGCAAAGTTTGAAGTGAATCACTTTAGAACTGAAGCTTGAAGGAAATGAGAAGATTTCTGTAAAGAGATTTTTTGATGTTCGCTAAATAGAGTTATAAGTTCTTAGTTTCAGAAAGTTTGCTAAGCTATTGATGACTATAGAGGTGTTCTAACATCACTCTAGCTTAGTTTCTGTGGTGTAAGTGAATTCCGCAATAAGCGCTATGTTGGGGCTTCACTCACTAATTAGGCATGGATATATGAAGATATATGAAGGCATATGATGGAGGAAAGAAGAAGTGAAGGAAAGACCTACAGAAAATCAAGCCTAAGTGAAGGGACAATTTCACTATTGTAAATTAGTGCAAAATTAGAATCTAGATGTTCATTTGATCTTCAGAACTTACGAGTTCAAGTCTAGAAGAATGTAAATCATAGGTATATAAGTTAATTTGAGCAAAAAACATATAGGAGAGAACTAAATTTTGTAATCTGAGTGAGTAGAGAAAAGTCGTGTAATTTCTGAGAGAGATGGTGAGAGAAAACTTCTGAGTCTGAGAGAGTTTTCCATGGCTGTGAGCAAAATTAGGCCAAGCCATTTTGTACACATCTTCTCTGATAATCAACACATGTTTGTGTAGAAGGATTGAGTCTAATTCCTCTTGTACATTGAGTTCCAAGTCATTTCATATGACTGTGTAAGGTAGTTGACAGTTACGACTTTTCTGGCGCACATTTGACTGATCTTCTTAAGGTCAGATCTCGAAGCATGGTGTAAAGTTTTTGGTAAGTGATAGCTCGTTTGAAAGCTACTATCCTCAACTACATTTGGTCAAAAGATCTTTGAGAAACGGGACGCATACTCAGAGAAATCAGTCTAAGAGTGGAGGTATGTCAAATCGATGAAGTTAATTTCCAGTTTTCAGACATAGTGAAAAGTTTGGTACAAAATCAGAAGATTTTGAAGTTATTGCTTGAAAGTTTTGCTTGTTATGTGTTACTGAACATTAGCAAGAACCTTTCTTAGCAAATGATCAGAAGAATTTGCAAAGATCAAGTTGATACAGATCAGATTGAGAGCTTGAAGAAAAGGCGCAGATTTTTGTGAAGTGAAATTTTTGATTTTCACTAAGTTCAGAGTTGAAGGTTCATATTTAGAGGTTTGCTAAGCTAATGATGGTTATGGAGGTCTTCTAATACCACATTAGTTTAGTTCTTGTGGTGTTTCACACACCAACAAGTGGTATCAGAGCAGATAAGGTCCTCGAGACTAAAGGAATAGCAGATACAAGAAGAATTGAAGAGTTCTTTATCAAAGAAGGAGGAAGCTGAGGTGTTCAACAACAAAAGTCATCAGAAGATTGTTTCGAAGTTACTTCCAAGAGTAAAGATCTACAAAAGGTACCATTCTTTAACCTTACACTTACAGGTTGAAGCAGAAGCAAGGATACCATGGCAGATCATGTGTCCATTGACAAATTGGATAGAGATAACTATCCTGCTTGGGTAATGAGGATGGAGGCCTTACTTATGAGTAAGGACCTAATGGTATATGTGACAAGTGAAGAGGAGAAGCCTAAATTTGAAGATGAAAGTCATCCAAGGAAGGAAGAGCTAGAAGCTTTGAAGCTATGGCAGAAGAGAGATGCAAGTGCAAGAGCTTATATATACAACACTATTACAGATCATTTGTTGCCACACATCAGAGGTTTAGAAACAGCTGAAGATATTTGGAATGCTTTGGAAGATCACTTCCAAAACACTACTAAAGCTAGGAAAGCTAGCTTATGGTCAGAGTTTACCACATTCAAGAAAAAGCAGAATCAAAGCATTAGTGATTATGTCACTAAGATGAAGGACTTGGCAGATAGCCTTGGATCCATTGATGAGGATATTGAAGATCATAGGCTGATAGCACAATTACTTGCAGGGTTAAGAGGTGATGAGAGATGGAAGCCCTTTGTACTTTCAACAGAACTCTCATTAAATCATTATGTGCCAGAATTAAATCAATTACTTGGATTGATGCTCACATTTGAGCAAGACTTGAAGTCAGATGGAGACAAAGGTCAAAGTTCTGCAATGTATGTGAAGAATAAAAAGAAAGGAGATAAAGGCAAGGCAAAGGATGAAGAAGAGTCAACAACTCAAGCAAATTATGCAAGAGGAAGAGGTTTTGGCAGAGGTAAAGGTCGAGGAAATGGAAGAGGTAGAGGTAATCAGAACAATAACAAGAAGACATGTTGGATTTGTGGATTGAGCAATCATCTAGCATATGATTGTTGGCACAATCAACAAGGCGCAAGTCAAAATCAGAATAACAATGGCAGAGGAAGAGGTGGAAGGTTTCAGAATCAATTTCAAAGAGGAAGACAGAATTCAAGAGGAAGTTATGGAAGAGGTGGTGGTAGAAATTGGAATCAGAACCAATCATACAACACCACATATTATAATTATGCAAATGATACACAGAATGACAACCATACAACATTGATGATGAATTCAATTAGTTCATCAGAGAAGGAGGATCTCAAGGTATTCTATATTGATTTTGGTTGTTCAAATCATTTGTCAGGTAATATAGAATTGTTGTCAGAATTGGAAGAAGGAAATTCAAGTCATACAGTACAAACAGGTGACAATACAAAGCATAGTGTGCATTCAATTGGAAAAGTGAAGTGCAGGAGTGGAGCTGATTTATTAACAAATGTTTTGTATGTTCCAACAATACCAAAGAATCTGATTAGTGTTGGACAAATAGTGGAGAAAGGTTTTCAAGTCAGATTTACAAATGAAGGGGTATTTGTTGAAGATCCAGAGGATGCTTACAAACCCATTGTTTGTGGTAAGAAGGAAGGTAGACTTTTTACTCTCAAAGTACAAGGAAATGTTGGTCAAGCCCTAATCACACATGGTGATGAAGTAATTACAGAGTTAGATCTTTGGCATAAGAGATTGGGACACTTCAATGAAAGAGGAATCAAAACTATGGTGGAGAATCAATCTGTATTGGGACTACCAAATGTGAAGAATCAACATATGATATACAAGTGTGAAGCTTGTCAGATGGGAAAAGCTCATAGACAACCATTTCAGAAGAAAGGTTTCAAGCATGAGGGTTTGCTTGAACTCATACATACAGATGTATGGGGTCCAACAAAAGAAGGTTCAATAAATGGATCTAGGTATTATGTTTTGTTTATTGATGATGCTACAAGGTGGATAACTCTTTATGTTCTAAAGGAAAGGTCAGAAGTTTTTGGAGCCTTCAAACATTTTCATGCTTATGCAGAAAGAGTTACAGGTCAAAAACTCAAGAGGCTAAGGTCTGATGGAGGGGGAGAATACTTCTCCCAAGAGTTTAATGACTATCTTTGGAATGCAGGTATCAAGAGAGAGATAACTTGCAGGTACACACCTCAACATAATGGGGTGGCAGAAAGGAGAAATAGAACATTGGTTGAATTTGCAAGAGCAATGCTAAAGGAAAAGAGTTGCCCTAATTATCTTTGGGTTGAGGCTGTTAATACAGCTACATACCTTGTGAATAGGCTACCATGTGGAGCTTTGAATGGTATGACCCCTTATGAAGCTTGGTGGGGTAAGAAACCAACACTTGACCATTGTAAAGTGTTTGGGTCAATTGCCTATGCTTATGTGCCATCACAACTAAGACATAAGCTTGAATCAAAGGCAGAAAAATATGTGTTTATTGGGTATGATGAAAAGCAAATGGGTTATAGACTATGGAGTCCTTTAACTAAACATTTCATTGTTTCCAGAGATGTGACCTTTGATGAACAGAAGAGTTGGTATGCAGATAAAGAATGTGATCTTGAAACATTTGAAGAAGAGATAAGAAGGAGTGCAAGAGGTAAGTCACATATGCAGATAGATGGTGATGAAGAACATATGCAAGCAAGCACATCAAGAGTTGGATCATATAGAAGGAATGAAGATGGACCAATATTTGATGAAGAAGTACATCCAGATATACATGAAGAGTGTGAACCAAGAAGGTCAACAAGAATGAGGAAGCAACCTACAAGGTATTCCTATGACACTTCTTACTTGACTCAGAAAAATTATGCTTACATGGTTAAGGAAGATGAAGAACCTCAAAGCTATGATGAAGCAAAGGGTAAGAGACAATGGGAAGTAGCAATGAAGGAAGAGTTTGATGCACTTGAAGAGAACAAAACTTGGGAACTTGTCCCAAAGCCTAATGGTAAGAAAGTGATTGGAAATAAATGGGTTTACAAAGTTAAGAAGCATGCAGATGGAACTATAGCCAGGTACAAAGCCAGATTGGTGGTTAAAGGCTATGCTCAAACATTTGGCATAGATTATGATGAGACATTCAGTCCTGTAGCAAAGATGTCAACCATAAGGACAATCATTGCCATTGCAGCATCAAAGGATGGACATTGAGTCAATTGGACATTAAGAATGCATTTTTGAATGGATATATATCAGATGAGGTTTACATGGAGCAACCTCAAGGGTTTGCAGATCATAAGTTTCCAAATTATGTTTGTGTTGGGGCTTCACTCACTAATTAGGCATGGATATATGAAGATATATGAAGGCATATGATGGAGGAAAAAAGAAGTGAAGGAAAGACCTACAGAAAATCAAGCCTAAGTGAAGGGACAATTTCACTATTGTAAATTAGTGCAAAATTAGAATCTAGATGTTCATTTGATCTTCAGAACTTACGAGTTCAAGTCTAGAAGAATGTAAATCATAGGTATATAAGTTAATTTGAGCAAAAAACATATAGGAGAGAACTCAATTTTGTAATCTGAGTGAGTAGAGAAAAGTCGTGTAATTTCTGAGAGAGATGGTGAGAGAAAACTTCTGAGTCTGAGAGAGTTTTCCATGGCTGTGAGAAAAATTAGGCCAAGCCATTTTGTACACATCTTCTCTGATAATCAACAAATGTTTGTGTAGAAGGATTGAGTCTAATTCCTCTTGTACATTGAGTTCCAAGTCATTTCATATGACTGTGTAAGGTAGTTGACAGTTACGACTTTTCTGGCGCACATTTGACTGATCTTCTTAAGGTCAGATCTCGAAGCATGGTGTAAAGTTTTTGGTAAGTGATAGCTTGTTTGAAAGCTACTATCCTCAACTACATTTGGTCAAAAGATCTTTGAGAAACGGGACGCATACTCAGAGAAATCAGTCTAAGAGTGGAGGTATGTCAAATCGATGAAGTTAATTTCCAGTTTTCAGACATAGTGAAAAGTTTGATACAAAATCAGAAGATTTTTAAGTTATTGCTTGAAAGTTTTGCTTGTTATGTGTTACTGAACATTAGCAAGAACCTTTCTTAGCAAATGATCAGAAGAATTTGCAAAGATCAAGTTGATACAGGTCAGATTGAAAGCTTGAAGAAAAGGCGCAGATTTCTGTGAAGTGAAATTTTTGATTTTCACTAAGTTCAGAGTTGAAGGTTCATATTTAGAGGTTTGCTAAGCTAATGATGGTTATGGAGGTCTTCTAATACCACATTAGTTTAGTTCTTGTGGTGTTTCACACACCAACAAGTGGTATCAGAGCAGATAAGGTCCTCGAGACTAAAGGAATAGCAGATACAAGAAGAATTGAAGAGTTCTTTATCAAAGAAGGAGGAAGCTGAGGTGTTCAACAACAAAAGTCATCAGAAGATTGTTTCGAAGTTACTTCCAAGAGTAAAGGTCTACAAAAGGTACCATTATTTAACCTTACACTTACAGGTTGAAGCAGAAGCAAGGATACCATGGCAGATCATGTGTCCATTGACAAATTGGATAGAGATAACTATCCTGCTTGGGTAATGAGGATGGAGGCCTTACTTATGAGTAAGGACCTAATGGTATATGTGACAGGTGAAGAGGAGAAGCCTAAATTTGAAGATGAAAGTCATCCAAGGAAGGAAGAGCTAGAAGCTTTGAAGCTATGGAAGACGAGAGATGCAAGTGCAAGAGCTTATATATACAACACTATTACAGATCATTTGTTGCCACACATCAGAGGTTTAGAAACAGCTGAAGATATTTGGAATGCTTTGGAAGATCACTTCCAAAACACTACTAAAGCTAGGAAAGCTAGCTTATGGTCAGAGTTTACCACATTCAAGAAAAAGCAGAATCAAAGCATTAGTGATTATGTCACTAAGATGAAGGACTTGGCAGATAGCCTTGGATCCATTGATGAGGATATTGAAGATCATAGGCTGATAGCACAATTACTTGCAGGGTTAAGAGGTGATGAGAGATGGAAGCCCTTTGTACTTTCAACAGAACTCTCATTAAATCATTATGTGCCAGAATTAAATCAATTACTTGGATTGATGCTCACATTTGAGCAAGACTTGAAGTCAGATGGAGACAAAGGTCAAAGTTCTGCAATGTATATGAAGAATAAAAAGAAAGGAGATAAAGGCAAGGCAAAGGATGAAGAAGAGTCAACAACTCAAGCAAATTATGCAAGAGGAAGAGGTTTTGGCAGAGGTAAAGGTCGAGGAAATGGAAGAGGTAAAGGTAATCAGAACAATAACAAGAAGACATGTTGGATTTGTGGATTGAGCAATCATCTAGCATATGATTGTTGGCACAATCAACAAGGAGCAAGTCAAAATCAGAATAACAATGGCAGAGGAAGAGGTGGAAGGTTTCAGAATCAATTTCAAAGAGGAAGACAGAATTCAAGAGGAAGTTATGGAAGAGGTGGTGGTAGAAATTGGAATCAGAACCAATCATACAACACCACATATTATAATTATGCAAATGATACACAGAATGATAACCATACAACATTGATGATGAATTCAATTAGTTCATCAGAGAAGGAGGATCTCAAGGTATTCTATATTGATTCTGGTTGTTCAAATCATTTGTCAGGTAATATAGAATTGTTGTCAGAATTGGAAGAAGGAAATTCAAGTCATACAGTACAAACAGGTGACAATACAAAGCATAGTGTGCATTCAATTGGAAAAGTGAAGTGCAGGAGTGGAGCTGATTTATTAACAAATGTTTTGTATGTCCCAACAATACCAAAGAATCTGATTAGTGTTGGACAAATAGTGGAGAAAGGTTTTCAAGTCAGATTTACAAATGAAGGGGTATTTGTTGAAGATCCAGAGGATGCTTACAAACCCATTGTTTGTGGTAAGAAGGAAGGTAGACTTTTTACTCTCAAAGTACAAGGAAATGTTGGTCAAGCCCTAATCACACATGGTGATGAAGTAATTACAGAGTTAGATCTTTGGCATAAGAGATTGGGACACTTCAATGAAAGAGGAATCAAAACTATGGTGGAGAATCAATCTGTATTGGGACTACCAAATGTGAAAAATCAACATATGATATACAAGTGTGAAGCTTGTCAGATGGGAAAAGCTCATAGACAACCATTTCAGAAGAAAGGTTTCAAGCATGAGGGTTTGCTTGAACTCATACATACAGATGTATGGGATCCAACAAAAGAAGGTTCAATAAATGGATCTAGGTATTATGTTTTGTTTATTGATGATGCTACAAGGTGGATAACTCTTTATGTTCTAAAGGAAAGGTCAGAAGTCTTTGGAGCCTTCAAACATTTTCATGCTTATGCAGAAAGAGTTACAGGTCAAAAACTCAAGAGGCTAAGGTCTGATGGAGGGGGAGAATACTTCTCCCAAGAGTTTAATGACTATCTTTGGAATGCAGGTATCAAGAGAGAGATAACTTGCAGGTACACACCTCAACATAATGGGGTGGCAGAAAGGAGAAATAGAACATTGGTTGAATTTGCAAGAGCAATGCTAAAGGAAAAGAGTTGCCCTAATTATCTTTGGGCTGAGGCTGTTAATACAGCTACATACCTTGTGAATAGGCTACCATGTGGAGCTTTGAATGGTATGACCCCTTATGAAGCTTGGTGGGGTAAGAAACCAACACTTGACCATTGTAAAGTGTTTGGGTCAATTGCCTATGCTTATGTGCCATCACAACTAAGACATAAGCTTGAACCAAAGGCAGAAAAATATGTGTTTATTGGGTATGATGAAAAGCAAATGGGTTATAGACTATGGAGTCCTTTAACTAAACATTTCATTGTTTCCAGAGATGTGACCTTTGATGAACAGAAGAGTTGGTATGCAGATAAAGAATGTGATCTTGAAACATTTGAAGAAGAGATAAGAAGGAGTGCAAGAGGTAAGTCACATATGTAGATAGATGGTGATGAAGAACATATGCAAGCAAGCACATCAAGAGTTGGATCATATAGAAGGAATGAAGATGGACCAATATTTGATGAAGAAGTACATCCAGATATACATGAAGAGTGTGAACCAAGAAGGTCAACAAGAATGAGGAAGCAACCTACAAGGTATTCCTATGACACTTCTTACTTGACTCAGAAAAATTATGCTTACATGGTTAAGGAAGATGAAGAACCTCAAAGCTATGATGAAGCAAAGGGTAAGAGACAATGGGAAGTAGCAATGAAGGAAGAGTTTGATGCACTTGAAGAGAACAAAACTTGGGAACTTGTCCCAAAGCCTAATGGTAAGAAAGTGATTGGAAATAAATGGGTTTACAAAGTTAAGAAGCATGCAGATGGAACTATAGCCAGGTACAAAGCCAGATTGGTGGTTAAAGGCTATGCTCAAACATTTGGCATAGATTATGATGAGACATTCAGTCCTGTAGCAAAGATGTCAACCATAAGGACAATCATTGCCATTGCAGCATCAAAAGGATGGACATTGAGTCAATTGGATATTAAGAATGCATTTTTGAATGGATATATATCAGATGAGGTTTACATGGAGCAACCTCAAGGGTTTGCAGATCATAAGTTTCCAAATTATGTTTGCAGATTGAGAAGAGCTCTTTATGGGTTGAAGCAAGCTCCAAGAGCTTGGAATTATAGACTTGTAAAGTATCTTAATGACCTTGGATATCAAAGTTCAAAAGCAGATGCAAGTCTACTTATCAAAAGAACAGATGAAGGTATGATCTACATTTATATATATGTAGATGATATTATAATTACAGGTACCTCAAATGAAGGAATCAAGGAGGTGAAGAAGCTACTTGAGAAGGAATTCCAGATAAGTGATCTAGGAAAATTGTCATATTTTCTTGGAATGGAAATCACTTATGCAGAGCATGGTATTTATGTATCACAAGAAAGGTATCTCTTGAATCTTCTAAAGAAGTTTAACATGGAGAATTGCAGAGAGGCATCTACACCATTAGAGGTCAATCACAAACTCAGTAGATATGATGGAGCAGAATTCAAAGACATGAGGAAGTATCAATCTTTAGTGGGAAGTTTGATTTATGCAACTCTAACAAGGCCTGATCTTAGTTATGCAGTTGGTGTTCTTTCTCAATTCATGCATTGTCCAAAGGATCCACATTGGATTGCAGGTCAAAGAGTCCTTAGATATATCAAAGGGACTTTGAAAGAAGGATTGTATTATCCTTTTACATCAAATATAAGGTTGAGAGCCTATAGTGACTCAGATTGGGCAGGAAGTCAAGATGACAGGAGATCTACACATGGTTATATGATATACATTGGAGATAAGCTTGTGAGTTGGTGTTCAAAGAAACAACACACAGTGGCCTTATCATCAACAGAAGCTGAATACAAAGGACTTGTGGAAGCAGCAAAAGAAGTAATATGGATGCAGACATTATTCAAAAGCTTGGGAAGTGATCAAGGTATACCCATCATTCATGGAGATAACATGAGTTCTTTATATCTTGCAGCAAATCCTGTATTTCATGCAAGGACAAAGCACATAGAGATACAGTACCATTTTCTCAGAGAAAAGGTAATGGAAAAAGAGATTGAAGTGGTGTATACTTCTACAAAAGATCAAATTGCAGATATTATGACAAAAAGCTTGGATGGAGTGAAGACAAATAGGTTCAAGGAGATGGCAGGAATAAAAGAGAAGAAGATTATGTGAAGAAGTCAAATTATGCTAATTAGTGATTGAGGGGGAGCTGTTGGGGCTTCACTCACTAATTAGGCATGGATATATGAAGATATATGAAGGCATATGATGGAGGAAAAAAGAAGTGAAGGAAAGACCTACAGAAAATCAAGCCTAAGTGAAGGGACAATTTCACTATTGTAAATTAGTGCAAAATTAGAATCTAGATGTTCATTTGATCTTCAGAACTTACGAGTTCAAGTCTAGAAGAATGTAAATCATAGGTATATAAGTTAATTTGAGCAAAAAACATATAGGAGAGAACTCAATTTTGTAATCTGAGTGAGTAGAGAAAAGTCGTGTAATTTCTGAGAGAGATGGTGAGAGAAAACTTCTGAGTCTGAGAGAGTTTTCCATGGCTGTGAGCAAAATTAGGCCAAGCCATTTTGTACACATCTTCTCTGATAATCAACAAATGTTTGTGTAGAAGGATTGAGTCTAATTCCTCTTGTACATTGAGTTCCAAGTCATTTCATATGACTGTGTAAGGTAGTTGACAGTTACGACTTTTCTGGCGCACATTTGACTGATCTTCTTAAGGTCAGATCTCGAAGCATGGTGTAAAGTTTTTGGTAAGTGATAGCTTGTTTGAAAGCTACTATCCTCAACTACATTTGGTCAAAAGATCTTTGAGAAACGGGACGCATACTCAGAGAAATCAGTCTAAGAGTGGAGGTATGTCAAATCGATGAAGTTAATTTCCAGTTTTCAGACATAGTGAAAAGTTTGATACAAAATCAGAAGATTTTGAAGTTATTGCTTGAAAGTTTTGCTTGTTATGTGTTACTGAACATTAGCAAGAACCTTTCTTAGCAAATGATCAGAAGAATTTGCAAAGATCAAGTTGATACAGGTCAGATTGAAAGCTTGAAGAAAAGGCGCAGATTTCTGTGAAGTGAAATTTTTGATTTTCACTAAGTTCAGAGTTGAAGGTTCATATTTAGAGGTTTGCTAAGCTAATGATGGTTATGGAGGTCTTCTAATACCACATTAGTTTAGTTCTTATGGTGTTTCACACACCAACAGTTTGCAGGTTGAGAAGAGCTCTTTATGGGTTGAAGCAAGCTCCAAGAGCTTGGAATTATAGACTTGTAAAGTATCTTAATGACCTTGGATATCAAAGTTCAAAAGCAGATGCAAGTCTACTTATCAAAAGAACAGATGAAGGTATGATCTACATTTGTATATATGTAGATGATATTATAATTACAGGTACCTCAAATGAAGGAATCAAGGAGGTGAAGAAGCTACTTGAGAAGGAATTCAAGATAAGTGATCTAGGAAAATTGTCATATTTTCTTAGAATGGAAATCACTTATGCAGAGCATGGTATTTATGTATCACAAGAAAGGTATCTCTTGAATCTTCTAAAGAAGTTTAACATGGAGAATTGCAGAGAGGCATCTACACCATTAGAGGTCAATCACAAACTCAGTAGATATGATGGAGCAGAATTCAAAGACATGAGGAAGTATCAATCTTTAGTGGGAAGTTTGATTTATGCAACTCTAACAAGGCCTGATCTTAGTTATGCAGTTGGTGTTCTTTCTCAATTCATGCATTGTCCAAAGGATCCACATTGGATTGCAGGTCAAAGAGTCCTTAGATATATCAAAGGGACTTTGAAAGAAGGATTGTATTTTCCTTTTACATCAAATATAAGGTTGAGAGCCTATAGTGACTCAGATTGGGCAGGAAGTCAAGATGACAGGAGATCTACACATGGTTATATGATATACATTGGAGATAAGCTTGTGAGTTGGTGTTCAAAGAAACAACACACAGTGGCCTTATCATCAACAGAAGCTGAATACAAAGGACTTGTGGAAGCAGCAAAAGAAGTAATATGGATGCAGACATTATTCAAAAGCTTGGGAATCGATCAAGGTATACCCATCATTCATGGAGATAACATGAGTTCTTTATATCTTGCAGCAAATCCTGTATTTCATGCAAGGACAAAGCACATAGAGATACAGTACCATTTTCTCAGAGAAAAGGTAATGGAAAAAGAGATTGAAGTGGTGTACACTTCTACAAAAGATCAAATTGCAGATATTATGACAAAAAGCTTGGATGGAGTGAAGACAAATAGGTTCAAGGAGATGGCAGGAATAAAAGAGAAGAAGATTATGTGAAGAAGTCAAATTATGCTAATTAGTGATTGAGGGGGAGCTGTTGGGGCTTCACTCACTAATTAGGCATGGATATATGAAGATATATGAAG
>CM035424.1:42681469-42688969 GCA_020310875.1 Ceratopteris richardii
GTGCTTTAGTAGTACTTTGGAAATGATACTCCAATGCATTCCATATATCTTCAGATGATTCCAATCCTCTGATGTGTGGTAGCAAATGATCAGAGATTGTATTGTAGATGTATGCTTTTGCACTTGCATCCTTCTTCTGCCAATGCTTTAAAGCATCAAGTTCCTCTTTCTTTGGTCGGCTTTCATCTTCAAATACTGGCTTCTCTTCTTCACCTGTTACATATACCATGAGATCCTTACTCATAAGTAAGGCTTACATTCTCATTACCCATGCGGGGTAATTATCTCTGTCCAGTTTGTCAATGGAGATATGATCTGCCATAGTTCTTTTCTTCTGCTGCAACCTCTGAGCTTAAAGGATAAAGGATAATACCTTTTGAAGTTCTTTGTGTATGAGGATACTTTTGAAGTAAGCTTTTGATGCCTTGTGTCTTCAAATGATTCACCTTTCAAACTTTAATGGAAAACTTTACAAAACTTCTCGTACCTTTGTCGTCTTCTGCTCTCGAGAATCTTTCTGCTCTGATACCACTTGTTGATGTATGAAACACCACAAGAAATGAATTAATGTGACACTAGAACACCTCTATGGTCACCATTAACTCATTGCCACTCCAAACTTTGAGAAATGATAGCCTAAAGTGAGAACTTTGCTTCTACAGAAATTCCTAGTCACCGAAATGACATACCTTCAACATTTTGCTAATTTCTCCTAGCTCAAGTAATATTTCTCCATGAAACTTTATAGGCTGAAATTAGAAGAGTAGAGCTTTCCAACACGCTATCATATGCATCAAACGGATATCTAGAACTCAAGTTATGGCTCTCACAAGATAACCCTGTATGATCTTCCAAAACTGGAAATCTTTCCTGTTATAGTAAGAGCGCTTGTTTAAAATTAGAATTCGATGCCTAGCATCGACTTGCAATGAGAATTCGATGCCGGGCATCGACTTGGGATGTTTTTGGCCACTTTTCAGCAGGGATTCGATGCCGGGCGTCGACTTCCCGCATAAAACCTTGATCTTTTGGACACCAAAACTATAGGTGATTTCATGCACACTTAGAATATGACTTATCAACTAGAATTCGATGCCAGGCATCGAGTTGCTCCAACAACATCATGTTTTCAAAACACTTCAGTACTGAATGAAAAATATAAATGAAAATATGACTTATCAGCAGAGATTCGATGCCAAGCATCGAGTTGCTTGGAAAACTTGATCTTTTTAACTCATCACACAGTAGGTAATTATGGAGATGATGGAGAGAGAGTCATACACAGAACTTTACTCAGTTCTTTCTCATAGCTATGAAAACTCAGAAGTTTTACAGATGCTTTCTCACTCAGAGAATCCCGACTATACACAGTCGTATAAATGAACTCCTTCTTCTACTTCTTCTCTCTATTCTCTCTCTCTCTCTGCGTCAGTTGATACAAACTAACTTATATAGATTTTTGTATTCTCGTGATTTTAAAAAACTTCTAGAACTAAAGTGAACTAACTTTACAAATATGATACATTTGTGAATTTTTCCCTTCACATAGGCATGGGGTTTTCTTCCTAAGATTTGACCTTCAAATATATGTCCAGTTTGTTGGTGCAAACAAGCCTTAACACTTGGCCTTGATTTGTGCCTTGAAGACTCAGCATAAAGCTTGGACTATTGGAACCTTGGAAGATTAAAAGATTGGACCCTTGAATGATACATTCACAAGAATCAATAACCATATGAACCTAGTCTTATTGATTCTTACCTTTTATCTCATGTAAAAAGTCTATGTGACTTTATCAACAATGTAATCACACCTACTAGACTAGAGTCGTGGAAAATTTAGATGGTTTAGTTGAGGGAATATCTCCCTAAGTCTAGTGGAGAGAATCAAGGGAACTTTAATTTGAATTCAAATTCAAATTCATTCAAGAATTCCTATAAAAGAGCAATGTAAAAGTCGCGGGTATTATAGCTCACTTCCCGAGGCTAATCCAAGCAGATCATAGAGTGTGTGAGAGCTACTACTTAGCCTACACCTCTGAGTACCATTGGGCATCACTCTACATGCCAATGGGAATGTACATTTGATAGATTCAATACATATATTCATAGTTCTTATCTCTGTGTTTTCTGAGTCATTCACCTCAAAGTCTGTCAACTTCAACTAGGCATATCTCAAGATCTACTGAACCAAATTTGATGATCCAGGGCTCATTGGAACCAGCTCAAAGCATTCTACAACACTACAAAATTTCAAGTCATTCTATTCAGCAAATTGGGAGAAATCGCTGTCGAAGTGATCACTGGTATATTTCTGTGTTGTTCCTGAAAAGTCGGGGGTGTCCCTGATTTTGCTAAAGATCATGCTCAGTGTATAGTTTGTTATTTGGAGTGATTTAACTTGCTAATGGTAGCTTGTTAAGTTAATTTAATACTCCCAGAAGGAATTGAACCAATTGCAAGTGTGCTGGTCACACTAAGCTTAGGACTGAGCAGATGTCATTACAGGAATAGTAAGTTTTTGGACTTGTGAAGGTTCAAACTTATCTGTTTTGATTTGGTCATTACACAATTGATTTGTAAAGCACATATATAGTTTCTTGGTGTCATTTGGAAGCTCAAGAAGTCTCCTAATCATATCTGAAGAGAAAAGAGGGCAGGTGTGAAGCAGGTCTAGCAGCACCAACTTGATCTTCTGATTGTACCCAGCCATCACATCCAAAAGTGGTATCAGAGCAAATAAGGTAATCATGGGTGATGGTTTCCCTTCCTTCATTGACAAATTGGATAGGAATAACTACCAGGCATGGTCATTAAGAATGAAGACTTATCTACAAGGGAGAAGCTTGTATGGATACATATCAGGAGATGAGGAGTTGCCCTCATTCAAAACCAGAGGCCTACCTACAAAGGATGAGCATGAGAGACTAAATCAATGGTGTGCTAAAGATGCTTTGGCAAGGTCATATCTTCTAAACTCTATCTCTGATTTCCTTCTACCTCATGTTAGGAACTGTAAGACTTCCCAAGAGACTTGGGAGACCTTGTCAACATACTTCTCATCAAGCACAAGGGCCAGAAAGAATCAGCTATGGATTGAGTTTACAACTCTCAGGAAGCAATCAAAACAATGTGTTTCAGATTTTGTCACCAAAGTCAAAGATATTGCAGATCAACTTGCAAGTGTTGGAGAAGAAATTGAAGAAGAGCAAATAGTCAGACAAGTGATCAATGGACTCAAAGCAGATGACAAGTGGGAGAGCTTTACCACTGCAATGGACTTGTACATGGACATCCAAGCACCTCATCTAACAACTCTGATTGGACAACTCTTTACACATGAAGCAAAGATCACAAAGAATGGAGAGCAATCAAAAGGTAACAATCCCTCTGCCCTATATACAGATAAGAAGTCTAAAGACAAGGGTAAAAGTAAGAAAGTTGATGAAGAAGGCTCTACCTCCCAAGCAAACTATGCAGGGAGAGGTAGATCATCTAGAGGTAGGGGCAGAGGAGGTAAGTCAGGTAGGGGGAGACCCTATAATCAATCTCCATGCAATATTTGTGGCTTGTCTAACCATACTACAGATGAATGCTACAAAAACTACAAGAACCAAAGAGGAAGAGGTCACCAAAGAGGAGGATACTCCCAAGGCAGAGGCAGATTCAATCAATCTCAAGGCTACCATGGCTACAACAATAATTACAACAATAACTACAACAATAGCTACAATCACAATGGCAATTATCAAGGAGGATACAGGAACAGAAAGGATTACAACAATTATGCAGAGGATCAAGATGATTCCTTGTTGATTATGAACATGACATCTAAATCAGGTATCAATGATGATCATTTGTTCTATATTGACTCAGGTTGCTCTAACCATGTAGCTGGGAATGTTGCCTTACTCTCTGATTTGGAAGAACCTAAAGGCAAGCACCAAGTGCAGACAGGTGATGACACTAAACATTCAGTGGTTAAAGTAGGTAATGTCAAAACAAGTGATGGTAATCAGAATTTGCTAAGCAGAGTATTGTATGTTCCAACAATCACCAAGAATCTGATGAGTGTAGGTCAGATTGTTGAAAAAGGTCTACAGGTCAGGTTCACTCAACATGGTGCATATGTGGAGGATCCAAGACATGGATTCAGAAGGATAGCCAAGGGAGAAAAGACAGGTAGATTGTTTACCTTTGAACTTGAAGATACTAAGAATATTGCCTTGTATAACTACAAGGACCAAACCCTATCAGAATTGGAGATGTGGCACAAGAGATTAGGTCACATTGGAGAGAGGACCATAAAGCAGATGAGCAGAGATCAATGTGTGCTTGGGATACCTAATGTATCCAAGCAACACATGATATACAAGTGTGGGGCTTGTCAATTTGGTAAGTCACACAGATTGCCATATACCAAAAAAGGTTTTATGCATGAAGACTACTTGGAATTGGTGCATACAGATGTGTGGGGACCAAGCAAGGAGCCATCCATATCTGGATCAAGGTACTATGTATCTTTTATAGATGATTATAGCAGATGGACTGTCTTGTACTTCATGAAACATAAAGATGAAGTATTTAATTGTTTCAAAAGGTATCTTGCATTAGTAGAGAATCAAACAGGTAGACATTTGAAGAGATTAAGGTCTGATGGTGGTGGAGAATACTTCTCCAATGACTTTGAAGAGTTCTTGCAGGAAAGAGGCATCAAGAGGGAGATTACCACAAGGTACTCACCTGAACAAAATGGGGTAGCTGAAAGAAGGAATAGACTCATTGTGGAGACAGCTAGGTCTATGCTTAATGAGAAAAAACTACCAAATTATCTTTGGGCAGAGAGTGTATCTACTGCCACATACTTAATCAACAGGTTGCCATCAAAGACACTTGATGGAATGACACCCTATGAGGCTTGGCATGGTAAGAGACCATCTCTGGATCATTGCAAGATCTTTGGGTGTGTTGCATATGTGCATATTCCCTCACAGGTAAGGGGAAAACTAGACCCTAAGGCTGAAAAGTGTATCTTTATTGGTTATGATTTGAATCAGAAAGGATACAGGTTCTATAACCCCTCAAACAAAGGCTTCAAGGTAAGCAGAGATGTCATCTTTGATGAAAATGATTCATGGTATGATAATGAGTGCAGGAAAGTTAGCCTACCTTATGATATGGAAGAAGATTTTCCAAAGCTTGTCAGGCAAGAACCAACTCAGAATGAGGACACAAGCTCAGATGATGAAGACACCATCAACATTGAAGAATTCAAGGCTTGGAAATCCAAAGGGAAGATGAAGATGAAGCAACTTGAAGACAATCCAGAATCCTCAA
Source organism: Ceratopteris richardii (assembly GCA_020310875.1). NCBI lineage: Eukaryota > Viridiplantae > Streptophyta > Polypodiopsida > Polypodiales > Pteridaceae > Ceratopteris > Ceratopteris richardii. The sequence continues at coordinate 42,686,804 of CM035424.1, forward strand.
CTCAAGCTATGAGGAGATCTTCAAGGGAAAAGAAGAAACCTATTAGGTATGGGTATGATACTTCACTTGTAACCAAGCACTCTGTATATCTTGCAAAGGATATCTTAAGTGAAGAACCAGGTACATTTGAGGAAGCTATTACTAAACCAGAATGGAAGGAAGCAATGGATGAAGAAATGGAGGCTCTCAAGGAGAGTGATACTTGGGACTTGGTACCCAAGAAGGACTCCATGAAGGTGATAGGATCCAGATGGATCTACAAACTCAAAAGGAACTCAGATGGTACAATAAGCAGGTACAAAGCTAGGTTGGTAGCCAAGGGTTTTGCACAAACCCAAGGCATTGATTATGAGGAGACTTTTTCTCCTGTGGCAAAGATGCCAACTATCAGAATTATGGTGAGTGTAGCTGCATCCAAGAATTGGAACATGTACCAATTGGATGTGAAGAATGCATTCTTGAATGGATGGATATCTGAAGAGGTCTACATGTCACAACCACCTGGCTATGAGGATCCCAATAAGGTAAATCATGTTTGCAAATTGAAGAAAGCTCTGTATGGATTGAAGCAGGCACCTAGAGCATGGAACTATAGGTTGACAACCTATCTCTTGGATCAAGGATTTGTGATGAGTAAAGCAGATACTTCATTGTTTATAAAGAAGAACAATTCAGAGGTAATATACTTGTGTGTCTATGTTGATGACATCATCATTACAGGAAATGATGTTCAAGGAATTAGACACATCAAAGGTCAAATGATGAAGGAATTCAAGATCAATGATCTTGGAGTATTGAAGTACTTCCTAGGGCTTGAATTGGTCTACACAAACTCAGGTATATTCATTACCCAGAAGAAGTACATTCAGGACATGGTCAAGAAGTTTAATTTGCAGGAAGCTAAAATCTCAAACATTCCTATGGAGGTCAACCACAAACTCAGTGCACATGAAGGAGAAGAACTCAAGGATATTACAGGTTATCAAAGTTTGGTAGGTAGTCTTAATTATGCTACCTTAACCAGGATTGATATCTCATATGGTGTTAGTGTACTTAGCCAATTTATGCATAAGCCAAGAGTACCACATTTAGAGGCAGCCAAGAAGATAGTAAAGTACCTAAAGGGAACACAAAATCATGGTTTGTATTATCCATATTCATCAGATATTGACATCAAGGTATACTCAGATGCAGATTGGGCAGGTTGCAAGGATGACAGAAGGAGTACATCTGGTTACATATGCTTTGCAGGTGATAAACCAATTTCTTGGTCATCCAAGAAACAACCCACAGTGGCCCTATCATCTATTGAGGCAGAATACAGAGGGCTAGCCAATGCCACTCAAGAAGCAATATGGTTGAAGCTACTATACTCAGAATTGGGCCTATATACTAGGCCACCAATCATATTTGGTGATAACACAAGTTCACTTCACCTAGCTGCTAACCCAGTTTATCATGCTAGGACAAAACACATAGAGGTGCATTACCACTATGTGAGGGAGAAATTACTTAGCAAGGAAATCCAATTATCATATGTGTCCACTAATATTCAATGTGCAGATTTGCTTACAAAATCTTTGGATGGGAGCAAGCTATGCAGGTTTAAATCCATGATAGGATTGCAGGATATCATTGAAGACTAAAGATGAAGACTCAAGCAAGTGTTTGGCTTGAGGGGGAGCTGTTGGTGCAAACAAGCCTTAACACTTGGCCTTGATTTGTGCCTTGAAGACTCAGCATAAAGCTTGGACTATTGGAACCTTGGAAGATTAAAAGATTGGACCCTTGAATGATACATTCACAAGAATCAATAACCATATGAACCTAGTCTTATTGATTCTTACCTTTTATCTCATGTAAAAAGTCTATGTGACTTTATCAACAATGTAATCACACCTACTAGACTAGAGTCGTGGAAAATTTAGATGGTTTAGTTGAGGGAATATCTCCCTAAGTCTAGTGGAGAGAATCAAGGGAACTTTAATTTGAATTCAAATTCAAATTCATTCAAGAATTCCTATAAAAGAGCAATGTAAAAGTCGCGGGTATTATAGCTCACTTCCCGAGGCTAATCCAAGCAGATCATAGAGTGTGTGAGAGCTACTACTTAGCCTACACCTCTGAGTACCATTGGGCATCACTCTACATGCCAATGGGAATGTA
>CM035424.1:42701469-42716469 GCA_020310875.1 Ceratopteris richardii
TGTGTGAGTGTGCGTGTGTGAGTGTGCGAGTGTGTGTATGTGTATGTGTGAGTGTGCGCGTGTGAGTGTGCGAGAGAGATAGAGAGTGAGGGGGTGGAGTGTGTGGGAGTGAGCAGGGGCGGGGGGTGCGGGAGTGCGGGAGGGGGCGGAAGAGGACGGGGGGCGGAACTGTGAGGGGCGGGGGTGGGGGGGGGGAACTGTGAGGGGTGGGGGGGGGGGGGCAGAACTGTGAGGGGCGGGGGGGGGGGGGGGGGGGGGGGGGGGGAACTGTGAGGGGTGGGGGGGGGGGGGGGGGCGGAACTGTGAGGGGCGGGGGGGGGAGGGGGGCGGAACTGTGAGAGGGGGGGGGGGGGGCGGAACTGTGAGGGGCGGGGGGTGGGGGGGGGGGGGGGGAACTGTGAGGGGCGGGGGGGGGGGGGGGGGGGCGGAACTGTGAGGGGCGGGGGGGGGGGGCGGAACTGTGAGGGGCGGGGGGGGGCGGAACTGTGAGGGGCGGGGGGGTGGAGGGGGAGGGGGAGGTGGCGGGTTGCGGGGGAGGGGGAGGGGGAGGTGGCGGGCTGCGGGGGAGGGGGAGGTGGCGGGCTACGGGGGAGGGAGTGGGAGAGAGAGAGAGAGAGAGAGAGAGAGAGAGAGAGAGAGAGAGAGAGAGAGAGAGAGAGAGAGAGAGAGAGAGAGAGAGAGAGAGAGAGAGAGGAAGAGAGAAAGAGGGGACGGAAGAGAGAGAGAGAAAGAGAGGGAGGGAGGTGATGGAGAGTGTTAATCTCCAAAAGAACAAATTAACCTTGAAGTTAGATCACCTCTATATCAAGGTTAACCTTAGACTCCACCAAACTTAGAGATCATTCACCAAATTATCAGAAATATTGAAAGTTCTGAAAATATCAACTTCTCTGAAAAGTCTGCTGTAGATTACTCACTCATTGACTAATCAATCCTGTAAAGTTTTTGATAAAACTTTGCACAACACTTCGCCTTAAGGTTGCGCAACTTTGCCAAGTTAAATCTCTCAAAAAGATTAAGTACACTCTGAGAAATGTGTGAAACACTTTACCTATGTCTGAAAGTGCTTCTCTGCAATGGCGACTTTGACACCTGCAACTTCTTAGCATTGGTTCTCCCAACTCTGAACCCGTTTGATCAAGATCTTCTAGCCATAGATGGCTTACCTTCCAACTTAAATTTTAAGCTCTCATTTGTGTAAAACTTTACACTGTGGACTGAGCACTGACCATTTCTTTGAAGATGAAATGTGCGCCAGATTTCTCGACTCTTATAACATTTTCACATATGAATGTTCCTAAGCAAAATTCTCACAACCTGATTGAAATTAAACTCTCAAATTCTAGCCATAGATAGATTAGCTATGGACTTAGATACGTGCAGAAAGATTCTTCAAAAGATTAAGCACAGAAGGAGAATGGGAGAGAAGATCGACGCGCAGAATTCTACTCAATTTTCTTCTTCATTACTTTTCACACATATGGTTGATGATACATACAATGTTCATCACTTCTTCACCTATTCTTCTCTATCTGATCTATATCACTCTCTCTATTTATGAATACGTATCTGTAGATATATATACGAGTCTAACTCGTCATCCTTTTTCAAAATACATTGAACTATTTACAAGAGTAATATACAAAAGAAACATTTCTGATTCCATTTTCTTCCTCTGAAAGTAATCTTCATTCTTCCATATGTCTTCTCACTTTGATCTTCATAGAATCACTATTGATGATTGTTCTGCTCCAAGAGCTCCCCCTCAATCTTCAATTGTGATTACCTGTATCTTCTTTATTCCTGCCATATCTTTAAACCTCTGCAATTTAGGTCCATCCAAACTTTTAGTCATCATATCTGCAAGTTGATCTTTTGTAGGAGTGTGTATGACTTCAATTTCCTTCTCAATGACCTTCTCTCTCAGAAAATGATACTGTATTTCAATATGCTTAGTTCTAGCATGAAATACAGGATTAGCTGCCAAGTATAATGAACTCATATTGTCTCCACAAATAATAGGAGTACTCTGAATCACATCAAAAACTTTCAAAAGTGTCTTTAGCCATATTACCTCTTTTGCAGCTTCCACCATACCTTTATATTCTGCCTCTGTGGATGACAAAGCAACTGTATGTTGCTTCTTAGAACACCATGAAATCAATTTGTCTCCTACATAGCACAAGTATCCATGTGTTGATCTTCTATCATCAACATTACCTGCCCAATCTGCATCACTATATATCTTAATTCTTGTATCTGAAGTAAACCCATAGTACAACCCTTCTTTGAGTGTACCCTTGATGTACCTAAGTACTCTTTGTCCTGCAATCCAATGTTTCTTTCTAGGACAATGCATGAATTGTGAAAGCACACCAACTGCATATGATAAGTCAGGCCTTGTCAATGTAGCATAAATCAAGCTACCAACCAAACTTTGATAGAGTTTCATATCTCTGAACTCTTCTCCTCCAAACCTAGACAATTTATGGTTCACTTCCAAAGGTGTAGGTGCAACCCTGCAATCTTCCATTTTAAACTTGGTTAGCAAATTTTTAAGATACCTTTCTTGGGTCACATATACTCCATGTTGAGTATAAGAGATCTCCATTCCCAAGAAGAATGATAGGTTCCCCAAATCACTGATTTTGAACTCTTTCTCCATCTGCTTTTTGATCATTTGTATCCCCTTATCATCTGTTCCTGTAAGTATTATGTCATCAACATAAATACACACATAAATGAACCCATCTTCACTTGCTTTGACTAGCAAGCTACTATCTGCCTTTGATGCTTGAAAACCAAGATCATTCAAGAATTTTACAAGCCTATAATTCCAAGCCCTTGGGGCTTGCTTCAACCCATACAAAGCTCTCTTGAGCTTACATACATAATTTGGACTCACTTGATCTTTGAACCCATCTGGTTGCTCCATGTAGACTTCATCTGAAATGTAACCATTCAAGAAAGCATTTTTAACATCTAATTGAGACAACTTCCAACCTTTACAAGCAGCAATTGCAATGAGTGTCCTGATGGTTGTCATCTTTGCCACAGGACTATAGGTCTCATCATAGTCCACTCCATATGTCTGTGCATACCCTTTCACAACAAGTCTAGCTTTGTATCCAATAATCTTTTGACTATTAGGTTTAGGAACCAAATCCCATGTTTGATTCTCTATCAATGCATCATACTCCTCTTGCATAGCATCTTCCCAATTCTTCTTCCCTTTGGCTTCTTCATATGTAGAAGGGTCTTCATCTGCTTTTACCAAATAAGCATAATCTTTAGTAGTCAAGAATGAAGTGTCATAGCTATACCTTGTAGGTTGCCATTTGTGCCTAGATGATCTCCTAACTTCTGCACTTCTTGAGGTCTCTGGTTCATCACATTCTGGATCAAACCTTGGCCTCTCTTCAACTTCAATCTGCACTTCATTACTCTCACTTTCATCAAGTAATTGAATCTTTGCTTTACCTTTCCTTTGTTCCACTACTTCTTCATCATCTGCATGTACATTATATTTACCTGCATACCAAGTACCTTGCTCATCAAATGTAACATCCTTGGATACAATAAATTGCTTTGTGGATGGACTCCACAACCTGTATCCCATTTGCTTATCATCATAACCAATGAATACATACTTCTCTGCCTTAGGCTCCAACTTATGCCTCAATTGAGATGGCACATATGCATATGCCAAGCATCCAAATATTTTGCAATGATCCAAGGTAGGTTTCTTACCCCACCAAGCTTCATATGGTGTCATGCCCTGCAAAGCTTTACAAGGCAATCTATTGACCAAATATGTAGCTGTATTAACAGCCTCAGCCCACAAATAATTTGGGCAATTCTTCTCTTTCATCATGGACCTTGCAAATTCAACAAGAGTCCTATTTCTTCTTTCTGCTACCCCATTTTGTTGAGGAGAGTACCTACAAGTAACTTCTCTCTTTATACCTGCATTCCACAAATAATCATTGAACTCATTTGAAAAATACTCTCCCCCTCCATCTGACCTTAGTCTCTTCAATTTTTGTCCTGTAATCCTTTCTGCATATGCATGATAGTGTTTAAATGTATTAAACACTTCTGATTTTTCCTTAATCACATAAATTGTGATCCACCTGGTAGCATCATCAACATATATGACATAATATCTTGAACCATTTATACTAAAGTCCTTTGAAGGACCCCACACATCTGTATGGACCAATTCAAGTCTTTCTGAATACATAAATCCATGCTTAGAATAGGATTGCTTATGAGCCTTACCTAATTGACATGCCTCACATCTGTATGTCATGTGTTGACCTGCAATGTTAGGCATTCCAAGCACTGAATCATTGTTAATCATTTCTTTGATACCTCTTTCATTAAAGTGTCCAAGTCTTTTGTGCCAAAGATCCAATTCTGACACCTTCTGCTCTCCATATGTGAACATAGCATGTCCAACATTTCCTTGTACCTTCAATGTGAAAAGCCTTCCTTCTTTCTTTCCTGCAATAACTTGTTTATACCCTTGACTAGGGTCTTCCACATAAACTCCATCATTGGTAAACCTTACCTCATAACCTTTTTCCACAATTTGACCTACACTAATCAAATTCTTTGGAATTGTGGGAACATAAAGTACCTTACTCAGAAGAGTGCTCCCATCCTTAGCTTTGACTGAACCAATTGACTTTACCTTATGCTTTGTATTATCACCTGTCTGCACTGTATGATTAATTGCATTGTGATCTAGGTCAGTCATCAAAGCAATATTTCCACTCAAATGATTACTACATCCTGAATCAATATAAAACACTCTCATGTCCTCATGTGAGGTTTCACATGTATTCATAATGAGAGTTGAATCCTCCTTCTGATCTGATGCATAGTTGTAGTAGGTGTTATTATAGGATTGACTTTGGAAGCTTCTTCCACCACCTCTTCCAAAAGAATTCCTACCACCTCTACCTCTGAAATTTCCTCTCTGAAATCTACCACCTCTTGCTCTTTGATTAAAGTTCTGATAATTACCATTGTTTTGATTATTGTGCCAACAATCATGAGATAGATGATTGGTCTTACCACATATCCAACAAGCTCTTGCATTATCTTTGTTGTTTCTGCCTCTTCCTCTACTTCTGCCATTTCCTCTTCCTCTTATGAAGTTTGCTTGGTTTGATGTACCTTCTTCTTCACCTGATTGTTGCTTTCCTTTGTTGGCTTTCTTCTTGTCTTTAGAATACATTGCATGACCTGCACTCTTATCAACATCTCCTTTGATATCATTCTCAAAAGTTAGCATATGACCTAACAATTGATTCAAATCAGGAGTAAAGTGATCTAATGAAAGTTCTGTAGATAAATGAAAGGCTTCCATTTCTCATCTCCTCTTAGTCCTGTGAGTATTTGTCTTACCAATTTGTCTTCTTCAATATCTTCATCAACTGCACCTAAAGAATCTGCAATGTCCTTCATCTTTGTCACATAATCAGAAATTGATTGTGAGGCCTTCTTCTTGAAGGTAGTAAACTCTGCCCATAGTGAAGCCTTCCTTGATTTGGTTGTATTTTGGAAATGCTCTTCCAAAGCATTCCAAATGTCACAAGCACTTTCAAGTCCTCTAATGTGAGGAAGCAAATAGTCATTGACTGCCATGTAGATGATGCTTCTTGCTTGAGCATCCTTCTTCATCCAATTCTTCAAATCTGCAAGCTCCTCCCTAGTTGGAACACTAGGATCTCTGAATTCTGGCTTTTCTTCATCTCCTGTGATATATCCTATCAAATCTTTGCTCATAAGGTGAGCTTCCATCCTCATAGACCAAGCAGGATAGTTCTCTCTATCCAGCTTCTCAATTTGGAGACTATCTCCCATCTTTACTTCACCTGTAGCTTCAAATCTTTAACCTTTACAGATAATGAATGTACCTTTACTTCGAATGTTGCTCCTTCTGATCCTTTTGATACTCTTTGTATGTCTTCCTTTAATCTTTCTTCACACTTTGACCTTTTGCACCTTCGAAATGTAAAGTTTTGTATTTCTGCAATAGTCGGAGTCTCCTTCACTTTAATTTTGACACAACCTGCTCTGATACCACTGATGGAGAGTGTTAATCTCCAAAAGAACAAATTAACCTTGAAGTTAGATCACCTCTATATCAAGGTTAACCTTAGACTCCACCAAACTTAGAGATCATTCACCAAATTATCAGAAATATTGAAAGTTCTGAAAAATTCAACTTCTCTGAAAAGTCTGCTGTAGATTAGTCACTCATTGACTAATCAATCCTGTAAAGTTTTTGATAAAACTTTGCACAACACTTCGCCTTAAGGTTGCGCAACTTTGCCAAGTTAAATCTCTCAAAAAGATTAAGTACACTCTGAGAAATGTGTGAAACACTTTACCTATGTCTGAAAGTGCTTCTCTGCAATGGCGACTTTGACACCTGCAACTTCTTAGCATTGGTTCTCCCAACTCTGAACCCGTTTGATCAAGATCTTCTAGCCATAGATGGCTTACCTTCCAACTTAAATTTTAAGCTCTCATTTGTGTAAAACTTTACACTGTGGACTGAGCACTGACCATTTCTTTGAAGATGAAATGTGCGCCAGATTTCTCGACTCTTATAACATTTTCACATATGAATGTTCCTAAGCAAAATTCTCACAACCTGATTGAAATTAAACTCTCAAATTCTAGCCATAGATAGATTAGCTATGGACTTAGATACGTGCAGAAAGATTCTTCAAAAGATTAAGCACAGAAGGAGAATGGGAGAGAAGATCGACGCGCAGAATTCTACTCAATTTTCTTCTTCATTACTTTTCACACATATGGTTGATGATACATACAATGTTCATCACTTCTTCACCTATTCTTCTCTATCTGATCTATATCACTCTCTCTATTTATGAATACGTATCTGTAGATATATATACGAGTCTAACTCGTCATCCTTTTTCAAAATACATTGAACTATTTACAAGAGTAATATACAAAAGAAACATTTCTGATTCCATTTTCTTCCTCTGAAAGTAATCTTCATTCTTCCATATGTCTTCTCACTTTGATCTTCATAGAATCACTATTGATGATTGTTCTGCTCCAACAGGAGGCATGCAGGGCAACGGGGAGAGAGCGAGAGAGAGAGAGAGAGAGAGAGAGAGAGGAAGAGAGAAAGAGGGGACAGAAGAGAGAGAGAGAGAGAGAGAGAGAGAGAGAGAGAGAGAGAGAGAGAGAGAGAGAGAGTAGTAAAACAAATCAACCGAGGTGGCACTGAAAGTGAAAGCAACGACTGCCTAGAAATCAAATATGTCCGTGTAATGGAACGGATCACTCCAATCTTTGGAAAATGGTCAAAATGTGGTAGACCCATTTAGGGCCCCAGATTCGAACCCGACACCTATGGAAAGTCAAGCTCTCATGGTAACCGTTGAGTCATGGCTGTATGATGCTCATCAATTTTACCAAGTCGTGCTTAACAATGTTCTACTCACGATCCCAAATCGGATTGGTGTGAAAAAGGAGGGGATGGTGTATGTCAGCACTACAAAGCCTGTTAGATGGGAAAAGCCCACAGGTTACCATTTCAGAAAAATGGTTACAAACACGATGGTGTGCTAGAACTCATACATACAGACGTATGGGGGCCAACAAAAGAAGGATCTATCAGCGGATCGAGGTATTATGTTCTGTTTATTTATGATGCAACAAGATGGATAACTCTTTATGTTTTGAAAGAGAAATCAGAAGTGTTTCGAGCTTTGAGACATTTTCATGCATATGCTGAAAGACTTACAGGACAAAACTCAAAAGACTAAGGTCTGATGGAGGAGGAGAATATTTTTCTCGAGAGTTCAATGATTATCTGTGGAATGCAGGTATCAAAAGGGAAATAACTTGCAGGTATACACCGCAACAAAATGGAGTAGTAGAAAGAAGAAATCGAACTCTAGTTGAGTTTGCAAGAGAAATGTTAAAAGAGAAGAATTGTCCAAATTATCTTTGGGCTGAGGCTGTAAATACAGCAACATATCTGGTAAACAGATTACCATGTACAACTTTAAATGGGATGACCCCTTATGAAGCTTGGTGGGGCAAGAAACCAACACTTGATCATTGTAAAGTGTTTGGATCAGTTGCTTATGCTTATGTACCATCACAGTTGAGGCATAAGCTTGAACCAAAAGCTGAAAAAATATGTGTTCATCGGATATGATGAAAAGCAGATGGGTTACAGGTTATGGAGTCCTATAACCAAATAGTTTATTGTCTCCACAGATGTGACGTTTGATGAAGGAAAGAGCTGGTATACAGATAAAGAGCATAGTGTTGAAACACTTGAAGAAGAGATAAGAAGGAACGAAAAAGGTAAATCACATATACAAGTGAATGGAGATGAAGATCATATGCAGGCAAGTACATCCTGGATCGAATCAGGTATGAGAAACGAAGATGGATCAAGATTTGATGAAGATGTGTATTCAGATACACATGAAGAGTTTGAACCAAGAAGGTCAAATAGAGTAAGGAAACAACCGACAAGGTATTCCTATGATACTTTTTATTTGACTCATAAAAACTATGCTTACTTAGTAAAGGAGGATGAAGACCCTCTAAATTATGGTGAAGCAAAAGGTAAGAAACAATGGGAAGAAGCAATGAAGGAGGATTTCAATGCACTAGAAGAGAACAAGACTTGGGAACTTGTTCCAAAAACAAATGGTAAGAAAGTGATTGGAAATAAATGGGTTTACAAAGTCAAGAAGCTTGCAGATGGAAGGATAGCCAGATACAAAGCTAGACTGGTAGTCAAAGGCTATGCTCAGACATATGGCATAGATTATGATGAGATGTTTAGTCTGGTGGCAAAGATGTCAACCATAAGGACATTGATTGCTATAGCAGCATCAAAAGGATGGAAGCTAAGTCAGCTAGATATCAAGAATGCATTTTTAAATGGATATATATCAGATGAGGTTTACATGGAACAACCTGAAGGGTTTGTAAGTTCCAGTTACCCAAATTATGTTTGCAGATTAAGAAGAGCTCTCTATGGACTTAAACAAGCTCCAAGAGCTTGGAATTACAGACTTGTGAAGTATCTCAATGACCTTGGATAGCAAAGTTCGAAGGCAGATGCAACTCTACTCATCAAGAGAATAGATGAAGGTATGATCTACATTTGTATTTATGTAGATGACATTATAATCACACGTACCTCAGATGAAGGAATCAAGGAGGTAAAGAGACTGCTTGAAAAAGAGTTCAAGATCAGTGATCTCGGAAAATTATCATATTTTCTTGGAATGGAAGTTACATATACAGATCATGGTATATATGTTTTGCAAGAAAGGTATCTCCTAAACTTACTGAAGAAGTTTAACATGGAGAATTGCAGAGAAGCTTCAACACTGCTTGAAGTAAATCATAAACTCAGCAAATATAGTGGTGCAGAGTTTAAAGATATGAGGAAGTATCAATCATTAGTGGGAAGCTTAATTTATGCTACACTAACAAGACCTGATATCAGTTATGCAGTGGGAGTTCTCTCACAGTTTATGCATTATCCAAAGGATCAACATTGGATTGCAGGACAAAGAGTTCTTAGATATATTAAAAGAACTATAAAAGAAGGATTATATTATCCTTATACGTCAGATATAAAGGTGAGAGCATACAATGATTCAGACTGGGCAGGAAGTCAAGATGACAGAAGGTCAACACATGGGTATATGATATACCTAGGAGATAAGCTTGTAAGCTGGTGTTCAAAGAAACAACACACAATAGCTTTATCGTCAACAGAAGCTAAATACAAAGGACTTGTGGAAGCAGCTAAAGAAGTGATATGGACAGAGACCTTGTTCAAAAGCATGGGTATTGATCAAGGTATACCTATCATACATGGAGATAATATGAGTTCGCTGTATCTTGCAGCAAATCCAATATTTCATGCAAGAACAAAACACATAGAGATTCAGCATCATTTCCTAAGGGAAAAGGTAATGGAGAAGGAGATTGAAATAGTATACACTCCTATGAAAGATCAGATTGCAGATATTCTGACAAAGAGCTTAGATGGAGTAAAGACAAGCAGATTCAAAGAAATGGCAGGAATAAAAGAAAAGAAGAATATATGAAGACCGGAAGATGCAAATTAGTGATTGAGGGGGAGCTGTTGGAGATTCACTCACTAATTATGCATAACGACATAAAGACAAAGAAAAAACAGAAACAAAGTGTTCAGAAAATCAAAGCCTTAGTGAAGGGACAAATTCACGACTGTAATATACAGCGTAGAAACTTCCAGAATTAGAGTTTGTTGAAACTGGATCAAATTGTATATAAGAGAGCTGAGATAGATCGATGAGGAGTGCGCATATGAGAGAGAAATAGAATAGCATAGAGTAGAAGACGCCAGAGATCGCGTATGTAGAGATGAATAACAAAAACCGAAATGTCGGGTATTCATCTGAGAGAGATGGTAAGGAATAACTACTCAGAGTAGGAGAGTTTTCCATAGCTATGAGCAAAGTGAGGCCAAGCTATTTTGTACACATCTTCTCTAATAGAAAACAAATTTTCATGTGGAAGTTTGAGCGCATTCTTCGTATGTGAAGAAATCTAAGAGATTTCATGTTACTGTGAAAAGTTAGTTAACAGTTACAGTTTTCTCAGTAAATGTTTTTCCGGTACTTCTATGAGTTAGATCTCTAAGTACAATGTAAAGTTTTGTATGAGAGATAGCTTATCTTGTAGCTAGACGTCTCTACTATAAACTGATCAAAAGACTTTTGTGAAATGAGACTTGTATACAGTACAAAGTCTGACCGGAAAGAGGCATTCAGAACTGGTGAAGTTTTTTCTTAAACTTCAGATAGAGTTTATTCAGTGAAGGAAGTTCATGTATCACTTCCTTACTTCATGTATATTCATTTGAAGTAACTACAAACAAAATTGCAGTTGATTCCGGTAGTATTTCGGCACAATTATGGTGAAATTCCGGTGATAGTCCGGTGAAGTTTCGGTGGAATTTTGGTAAGTTCAAAACACAGTTTTGGCATAGTTAAGTGACGCAAAGATTGTTTAACTGTAAACAAACACAGTAGTGTAAAGACTGAAGTAAATCAATTCAGAATTGAAGCTTGAAGAAAATGAGAAGCTTTCTATAAAGTGATTTTTTGGTGTTCACTAAATACAGTTATAAGTTCTCAGTTTCAGAAATTTTGCTAAGCTACTGATGATTATAGAGGTGTTCTAACATCACTCTAGCTTAGTTTCTGTGGTGTAAGCGAATTCCGCAATAAGCACTTCACCAACAGGCTTGACGAACCTGAACTTCTTGAAGATTCATGAAACTTTCCTAGCGCTATTCATCCAATGATCTGAGCGTATCCAATTGAAAGGGCAAAGATTCTTCCGGCAGCTATTTCTGAGCTAAGGCAACTCGTAGGCTTCGCACTACTACTTCCATTGGTGCAATAGCTTCCAATCCATAAGCAAGCTTGAACGGGGTCATACCAGTAGCTACCTAGTACGTAGTCTGGTAAGCCCACAAAACTGCAGGTAGTAACTGGTCCCAACGTTCCGGACATTCCAAAAGCAATTTGTGGAGCATATTCAATAGAGTCTTATTGGTACTCTCAGCCAAACCATTAGCACCTAGATAGTACGGTGAGCTGAATTTATGCATAACCTAAAAATTTTGAGTCAGTACTTGCATTAAGTTGTTTGCAAAATGTGTTCCTTGGTCCCTCACTATTTCCAAAGGCAATCCATAGCGAGGGAAACGTCCTTCATCAAGCATTTGGCCACCCAAACAGCTGTGGCCAACCATAAAGACCAAGCCTCTGCCCACCGAGTGGCATAATCTGTACAAGTCAATATGTATCGATTGTTGGTGAGGGTCGCTGGTGGTGTTATTGGGCCAATAAAATCTAGATCCCACTTTTGAAAGGGTTCCAAAGGTAAGACAGGTTGAAGGGGAAAGAAATGTCACTGCAAAGGCGTTCCCGACCGTTGACACTCATCACATTGTAGCATGTATTGAACAACATCTCGATACATAGTAGGCCAACATAGCCCACTTTGAAAAATTTTTCGGTGGGTGAGATCCGCTGCGAAGTGTCCTCCAGAGGGTACTAAATGAGCCATATTCATAACGGATTCCGCTTCATGTGGAGGAATGCATCGAAGGAAAACACCAGTATGATCAAAATAATACAGTTTACCCACAATCAACCGGAATCGTCGACTGTAGACTGCCAATTTCCGGCGCAGAGCACTGGGAGTATGAGTAGGAAGGCAGCCGTCGGTGAGGAAACTTAGTAATGTATCATAATATGAAGGAGCAATAGCAGCTGCAACAAAGTCTTCAGTAGTTGTCTCGGTAACGTAAATTTCCGGTGTAGTGTCATCAACTCCTGCCGGAGACTCACCGGAATCCAATCGAGATAGAAAATCCGCCAAAGCATGTGCTGTGTCGGGTCGATGAATAACGTCATACTTGAACTCCTGTAGCAGTAATACCCATCTTGCCAGTCTTCCACCTAAATGTTGCTATCGGACCAAATACACAAGTGCGGCATGATCCACATGGAAGGTGAATTTTCGGCCCAGCAAATAATGTCGGAACTTCTTAACAGAATACACCAACCCGAGACACTCTCTTTCCGTCACTGAGTAGTTTCTTTCGGTAGGGGCTAATCGGCGACTTCCATAATATACAAGCCGAAACCATTTGTCAGTCTGCTGCATTAGGACACTACCAATCGCAATATCTGATGCGTCCAGGAAGATATGGAACGGTCGTTCCCAATCAGGTGGTTGCAAAATTGGGGCCTACGTCAATAAAATCTTTAAATGATCAAATGCATTTTGGCACTCCTGTGTCCAATCATACTATCGCGGAGCGCTAGTCATAAGCCTGTTAAGTGGTGTTGCTAAGTGAGCTAACCACCGTAAGTGCCTGCCATGCCACCGGATTTGACCAAGACAGCACATAACTTCTTTTGGTGTCATTGGGACTTGTGCCTCCAACACGGCTACTACTTTATCCGGATCGACCTGTATTCCTTGTTTAGAGATAATATGGCCGAGCAGTTTACCACAGGAGACCGCAAAAACAGATTTGGTCAGATTCAAGCATAATCGGTACTCTCGGCATTTTTCAAAGCAGCACCGTAAATGATACAGGAGTGCCAAAGTCTTGCCAAATAAGGAAAAATCGTCCAAATATACTTGCATAAAGGTAGTTAAGTAGGGTGAAAAAACTTCCTGCATGCATCTTTGGAAGGTACTCGAGGCATTCCTTAAACCGAACCACATTACGGTGCAAGCATAGACACCCTAGTGCGTGATAAAAGCTCTCTTTGGTATGTCCTGTTCCGCCATCCTCACTTGATTGTATCCACTGTACCCATCCAGAAAAGAATACATTTCGTGCCCTGCTACCCGATCGAGCATTGTATCGAGAAAGGGGAGAGGGAACGGATCCGGTACAGTGGCGGCATTGAGTTTCCGGTAATCAACATAGATACGCAACTGTTTATTTTTCTTCGGGACGATTACTATTGGAGATATCCACTCTGCATGTTCGATGGGAACAATGAATCCAACCTTTAGAAGGCAATCTAACTCAACTTTCACTTGGGCTGCATAATGCGGATTCATTCTATGACTAGATTGTTTGATTGGCCTCGCATCCTGTTGGAGCACTACCCGATGTTGATAGATCCGCGGGTCAAGACCTTTCATGTCTCTATAATCCCAAGAAAAAACATCAGAGAATTCATGCAGGAGTTGTATCAAATCATCTTGGAATGTCTCTACTAGTCCCGCCTTAATCTTAACTAGTCGCGGGTTGACCGTGTCACCCAAATCATGTGTTACTAATTGATCTTCTGGTACATAAAATTATCGAGGTTTTACCAAATCATCAGCTGGCTACAATAGTTGATGTAAGGTTGCTTCATCCATACTACGCTATCATCTGCTTCCACATCTCCAGTCACTGGTACGACCGTACAAGCTATCGGACTCCACTTGTCTGCTACCGCCTGGAGATCGACAGTACCTAATGAGATGAGATCCTTATTGGTCTTCAGGAACGCCTCTTCCTCATCATTAGATAATCCATCCAACATATGGACCGGCTCCGCTACGTATGGTCATGCATGAAGATCAGAGGGTTGCATAGCATCCAATTTAACTACATATTTCCAGTGATGGTCTTTGAAATTTAACTCTTGGGCTGACCAATCCTATACAACTTTGGCTTGCTTCAGCCATGGTCTACCGAAAAGTAAGTTGTAGTTGAGGCTGGATTCTGGTAATTCTAGGACTACAAAAGTCATTTTAAATGTAGTGCCCTGCAAGGTAATCAGATTATTACGTACTAGTCCCACCGGATGGACTCAGGATTGGTCTGCCATTCGTACAAAAAATTGTACGGGTTCAATTTGGATCCAACCCAATTTCCTGTAGAGTGCACCTGTTGCAATATTCACACCCGACCTGCCATCAATTAACACTTGGGTAATCTTCTGGTTTTTATGCCATACGGTGATCAATGGAACTGAGTGATCCACCGTAGAATCAATTTCCGGTTGTATGGTTGCAGTCGCCAGAGTACATGAAGACTCGGGGCTAACCTGCTGTTGAAATTGCTGCCTTACTCCTGGCACTAAGGCGAGCAACTATCCCAAAGGGAGTGTGATTGAAGCCTTAGATAGGATATCCTATACTTGATCTGTTTGGGTCATAATTCTCACCGATTCTGATGATGATTCTAATGTTGTTGCGGCAGAAATTTATTCATTCGATCTTGCCTGTGGCAGAGGGACCTGTGTTACCGGAATTGGATCAAGAAACACAGTCGGCTCCTTAGTTGTCCATTGACTAGCCTTTGCAAACATTCGCTGCTGCTCATGGATACCAGGCTCGAACACTTCAGCTACTGGTTGCAACTGCTTACCCGATCTTGTCTGCACGATAATT
>CM035424.1:42733969-42736469 GCA_020310875.1 Ceratopteris richardii
AAGAAAGGAGATAAAGGTAAAGCAAAGGATGAAGAGGATTCTAGTTCTCAAGCTTATTATACAAGAGGTAAAGGCACTGGTAGAGGAAGAGCAAGAGGCTTTGGAAGAGGTAGAGGTAATCAAAATAACAACAAGAAGGCTTGCTGGATCTGTGGATTGAGTAATCATTTGGCTCATGACTGTTGGCACAACCAACAAGGATCAAACCAGAATCAAAACAACAATAGCAGAGGCCGAGGTGGAAGATATCAAAGTAATTTTCAAAGAGGTAGACAAAGTCAAAGAGGAGGCTATGGTAGAGGTGGAGGAAGAAGTTGGGGACAAAATCAATCCTACAACACCACCTACTACAACTATGCAAATGACACACAGAATGAAAGTCATACATCATTGATGATGAACTCAATCAACACATCAGATAAAGAAGATCTAAAGGTATTTTACATTGACTCTGGATGTTCTAATCATTTGTCAGGAAACATAGAATTGATGTCAGAATTGGGAAAAGGTATTTCGAGTCACACAGTTCAAACTGGTGATAATACAAGACATAGTGTACATTCAATTGGAAAAGTGAAATGCAAGAGTGGAGCAGATTTGCTAACCAATGTTTTGTATGTTCCTACAATACCTAAAAACTTGATTAGTGTGGGAGAGATAGTTGAAAAAGGTTTTCAAGTTAGGTTTACAAATGAAGGAGTATTTGTGGAAGATCCAGAGAATGGATATAATCAGATTGTCTCTGGTAAGAAAGAAGGTAGACTCTTTACTTTAAGAGTGCAAGGAAACATTGGTCAAGCTTTGCTCACACATGTTGAAGCAGTGATTACAGAACTTGATCTCTGGCATAATAGATTAGGTCATTTCAATGAAAGAGGAATTAAAGCTATGGTTGCTAATCAGTCTGTACTAGGATTACCAAATGTGCAAAGTCAACATATGGTTTATAAATGTGAAGCATGTCAAATGGGTAAAGCACACAGGTTACCATTTCAAAAGAAAGGATTCAAACATGATGGACTACTAGAGCTCATTCATACAGATGTATGGGGACCAACAAAAGAAGGATCTATCAATGGCTCAAGGTATTATGTTCTTTTCATTGATGATGCTACAAGATGGATAACATTATATGTTTTGAAGGAAAGATTAGAAGTGTTTGGAGCCTTCAAGCATTTTCATGCATATGCAGAGAGAGTAACAGGTCAAAAGCTTAAAAGACTGAGGTCTGATGGAGGGGGAGAATACTTCTCCCAAGAGTTCAATGATTATCTTTGGAATGCAGGTATTAAGAGAGAAATAACTTGCAGGTATACACCACAACAAAATGGTGTAGCAGAAAGAAGGAACAGGACTTTGGTTGAGTTTGCTAGAGCTATGTTGAAGGAGAAGAATTGTCCAAATTATCTTTGGGCTGAAGCTGTAAATACAGCTACATATCTTGTGAATAGATTACCATGTGCAGCTCTCAATGGTATGACTCCATATGAAGCTTGGTGGGGTAAGAAACCAACACTAGATCATTGTAGAGTGTTTGGATCAATTGCATATGCTTATGTGCCATCACAGCTTAGGCATAAACTTGAACCAAAGGCAGAAAAATATGTGTTCATTGGTTATGATGAAAAGCAGATGGGTTACAGGTTGTGGAATCCTTTAACCAAACAATTTCTTGTTTCTAGAGATGTTACATTTGATGAACAGAAAATTTGCTATGCAGATCAAAGTCATACAGCTGAAGAATTTGAAGAAGAGGTAAGAAGATGTGAGAAAGGAAAATCAATTGTGCAGGTAAATAGAGATGAAGACTATATGCAAGCAAGTACATCTAGAAGTGGATTAACAAGAAGGAATGAAGAAGCTCCTATATTTGATGAAGAAGTGTATCCAGACACATATGAAGAATGTGAATCAAGAAGGTCAAGCAGGACTAGAAGACAACCACAAAGGTATTCTTATGATACTTCTTACATAACTCAGAAGAACTATGCATATATGGTCCAAGATGATGAAGAACCTCAGAACTATGATGAAGCTAAAGGTAAGAAGCAATGGGAAGAAGCAATGAAGGAAGAGTTCAATGCACTGGAGGAGAACAAGACATGGGAACTTGTTCCTAAACCAAATGGTAAGAAAGTAATTGGAAATAAATGGGTTTATAAAGTGAAGAAGCTTGCAGATGGAAGTATAGCCAGATACAAAGCTAGATTGGTGGTGAAAGGCTATGCCCAGACCTATGGCATAGATTATGATGAGACATTCAGTCCCGTAGCTAAGATGTCAACTATAAGGACAATCATTGCTATTGCAGCTTCAAAAGGATGGACTCTAAGTCAATTGGATATAAAAAATGCATTCTTGAATGGATACATATCAGATGAGTTATACATGGAACAACCTCAAGGGTTTATAGATTCCACGTATCCAAATTTTGTTTGCAGGTTGAGAAGAGCATTGTATGGATTGAAGCAAGCTCCAAGAGCTTCGAACTATAGACTGG
>CM035424.1:42741469-42751469 GCA_020310875.1 Ceratopteris richardii
CTAGGGACTTTGTAAGTGTGTCTGCAACCTGGTCATTAGGTCCAATGAACTTTATATCCACATCCTTGCTCAAAACCTTTTCTCGAACATAATGATAATGCACTTCTATGTGCTTGCTTCGTGCATGAAACATTGGATTGTTTGTCAAGTGAATGCTTGACATGTTGTCACCATAAATTGGAATGGTATCCACCTGCACATCAAGGTCAGCCAAGAGCTTCTTAATCCACATAGCTTCACAAGTTGCAAAGGCTAAACCTCTATATTCAGCTTCTGCAGATGATAGTGCAACAGTAGGTTGCTTCTTTGAGCTCCATGTGATAGGTTTGCTACCTATCATGAACACATAACCTGAAGTGGATCTTCTGTCTTCCTTCGAACCAACCCAATCAGCATCACTGAAGCCTTTTACCTGCAATTCTTCATCATATCCATAAAACACAGCATGACTGACTGTGTGCTTCACATATCTTAGCACTCGTTTGGCTGGATTTAAATGTTCACTTGTTGGAGGTTGCATAAATTGAGAAAGAACTCCAACAATATAACACAAATCTGGTCTTGTGATCGTAGCATAGATCAATGAACCTATAATACTCCTGTATGTAGTTACATCATGTAACTTCTCTCCATCATTTGAGCATAGTTTCACATTTGTGTCCATAGGTTGAGTGAGTGGTTTGCATTCACTCATTCCAAATCTGAAAAGAACATCCAATAGGTACTTTCTTTGCATTAAGTAAATGCCATCTTTCCCATAGACTATCTCAATGCCTAAAAAGTATTTCAGCTCACCAAGATCTGAAATTTTAAACTCCTTACCGAGTTTCCTTTTGATCTCTTGTATTCCTGTAACATTACTTCCTGTTATGATGAGATCATCAACGTATATGCAAATATATACCTGCTTGCCTTCTTCTTTCTTCATGTAGAGAGAGGGATTTGCATTACTTGGACTATACCCACATCTTGTGAGGTACTCGACCAATCTTTGATTCCAAGCACGTGGTGCTTGCTTCAGCCCATACAAAGCTTTCTTCAATCTACAAACAAAATTTGGATGCTTTTTGTCTTCAAATCCAATCGGTTGACTCATGTATACCTCTTCTTGAAGTTCACCATTGAGAAAAGCATTTTTTATGTCAAGTTGGTACAATGGCCATCTCCTTGCTACACTCACTCCAATCAAGGCTCTAATTGTTCCCATCTTTGCAACCGGGCTGAAAGTTTCTTCATAATCGATGCCGTGAGTTTGCTTGAATCCTTTTGCTACTAGTCTAGCTTTATGCCTTGCTAGATAACCATCAGCATTTCTCTTTATTTTAAACACCCATTTATTTGGAACAATCTTCATACCTTCAGCCTTTGGAACTAGCTCCCATGTGTGATTGTCCTTGAGAGCTTTCATCTCTTCTTGCATAGCTTCTTGCCATTCTTTTTGTGTACATGCTTCTTCATATGCATCCGGTTCTTTGTCTTTGACCACCTGTGTCATATATGCAAAATGCTTTGCAATAAAACTATCATAGCTCAGCCTTTCAATTGGATACCTTGCTCTTGAAGACCTCCTTTCATTTCCTTTTGAACATTGCTTCTTCAACTGGTTCAACTTTACCTTCGGTGTGATCACCTCTTCATACTCTTCTTCACTTGCATTTGAATCACTATTTTGGGCATTACTTTTAGCTTTAGATCTTTCATAAGCTGATGTTGGTGATGAGGAATGACTCCTTAGCCTCCCCTTCCATGTTGAGCTTTCTCCAAGTGATGTAGAAGCTTCTGGACCTGACATTTGAGTGCTTGTTTGCTGAAATTCTTCTTGGACAACACCTACATCATCTTCGCAATCTTCTTCAAGAATCTTCTCTTTCCCTTTGTCTCCAAACCATGGTCTTAGCTCATCAAATACCACATCTCGTGAGACTCGTAACTCCTTTGTCACCGGATTGTAGCACCTATATCCCTTTTGCTCTGATGAATATCCAATAAAAATACATTTTTCGGACTTTGCCTCCATCTTTGTCATTAGTTCTTGAGGGATGTGAACATAACACACACATCCAAAAACTTTGAGATGTGTAAGGTCAGGTTTCTTACCGGAATAAACCTCCTCGGGAGTTAGATTATGCACTCCAACCGTTGTGCACTTGTTCATCAAATAAACGGCCGTACTAGTTGCTTCAACCCAATAGTTTAGTGGCATCTTCATCTCGTTGAGCATGCATCTTGCAACTTCTGTGATATGTCGATTTTTCCTTTCAGCTATTCCATTTTGTTGAGGCGTGTATCTACATGTAAATTGTCTCTTGATGCCATTTTCATAAAGAAAATCTGAAAATTCTTTGGAGAAATATTCTCCTCCTCCATCGGACCTCAAGGTCTTTATGTAGCATCCTGTTTCCTTTTCTACCTGTGCTTTAAATCTCTTGAACATGGAGAACACATCTGATTTTTGTTTTATGCAAAACATCCATACTTTTCTTGAATGATCATCGATAAAAGTGACAAAATATCTATTACCAGCCACTGATGGTTGTTGTGATGGTCCCCATACATCTGTGTGTATCAAGTCGAGGACATTCCTTGCCACAAAGTTTCTCTTCTTGAATGGTTGTCGAGTTTGCTTTCCTAGTTGGCATGCTTCACAAAACTCATGTAGTCCAGCATCATTGAATCTTGGAAGACCTCTTACCACTTCATGGTTGCTCATGTCCTTGAGCTTGGGAATGTTGATATGTCCAAACCTTTTGTGCCATAAATCAATTTCAGCAATCCTCTTGTTTCCAAACTGAATATACATCACCTTTCCATGTGGTTGTTGAATGTCCAAAGTAAACATCCTTCCTTCTTTCCTTCCTTGAGCAATGACCTTGAATCCTTCTTTTGGATTCTTTATAAAGCATCCTTTTTCATTGAAGATAACATGATATCCTTTCTCTACCATTTGTCCTACTGAAATCAAATTCTTTACAATAGTAGGAACATGAAGAACATCAACCAATACCTTTTTATCTCAAGCTTGATATCTCCAACATGCTCAATTGCATGTTTGTTGGAGACCTCTTAATCTCCAAAGGTTTGATCTACACTGACTTAAGAACACTTCTATGTCAGTTATAAACCAAACTTTACACAAACAATGTTCTTCTTTACCAAAACTTCAAGCAACACTTCTCTGAGTGAAGAAGTGTCAACTTCAGAAAGTCTGCTTCAGATATCAACTTCTTTACCTGCACAAATCTTCAAATTTCTTCAAGTAATTGATGCACAAGTATTAGCAATACCTTTGCGCAATCATACTAGCCATTAGTTCTCAAAACTAATCACCAAAAGTTTAATTTGATCATTAAGATCAAATACATGTCAGAAAATGACTCTCAGAAGTTGCGCCTTCGACATAGCCAACTTCTTAACTTGATTTCTCCCAATCTGAAACCCGTTTTGCTAAATGCTTTTAGCCATAGCTTCCTTATCTTATAACTTAAATTTTAAGTGCTCACTCATCAAAAACTTTATAGTATACACTCAAATCTGATCAAAATACTGAGACGGAAAAGTGCGCTACTTTCAGGCTTCAGTTCTCACATTCTACATATGAATGTTCCTAATGATCATTCTCACAGTAGGAGAGGAATTAGATTCTAAAACTCTAGACATAGCTTCATTAGCTTCTCAATTAGATGTGTACAAAAGGATTTCTGATCCACATGATCAGACAGAGAGCACTCAGAGAAAAACCCGTCGCTATTTCCTGGGAAAAAACTCTCTACACATCTTCCTGAAAATTGTCATCTACAAAATGACTCTATTACTTTTTCCTCTTACATTTCTTGTCATTATTATCTTATATATACACGACTTTAGACTCATCTCGCGTCTATGACTCTACTCCTTATCATCCTAAGGGTTTAACTATACTTAGCTTACAAGATTCTTCACTTATATGTACATATGTGTACAAGACATCATTCTGAATTCTTCTTCACTTTACAAGTGTCTTTCTTTGCTTCATTCTGACCATAAGCATTCTTCAAGATCTGTATAATCACCAATTTGTGATTGGTTTGCTCCAACAGCTCCCCCTCAATCACTAATTGTGATTATTCCATTCTTCTTCACTCCTGCCATCTCCTTGAATCTCTGTAGCTTAGGTCCATCCAAGCTTTTTGTCATCATATCTGCCACTTGTTCTTTTGTTGGAGTGTACATCACTTCAATCTCTTTATCAAGTACCTTTTCCCTCAAGAAATGATACTGAATCTCTATATGCTTAGTCCTGGCATGAAAAACAGGGTTAGCTGCCAAATACAAAGAACTCATATTGTCTCCAAATGTTTTCTCTGGTTTTGGCTCTTGTTATGGCCTTCAAGGGTACGGTGTACTCTTTATCGCTCCCTGATGATTCAATCACTTCTATCTTTGGAGTACTATGATCAGTCTCAAAACTTTTCATCAAGGTCTTCAACCATATGACTTCTTTTGCAGCTTCTACCATTCCCTTATACTCAGCTTCTGTGGATGATAAAGCAACTGTATGTTGCTTCCTTGAACACCAAGACACTAGCTTATCTCCAACATAACAAAGATATCCATGAGTAGACCTTCTATCATCTGAGTCACCTGCCCAATCTGCATCACTAAACACTTTGATTCTTGTGTCAGAAGTGAAACCATAATACAAACCTTCACTTAGGGTTCCTTTGATATATCTGAGTACCCTTTGGGCTGCAATCCAATGGGTCTTCTTTGGACAATGCATGAATTGTGACAACACACCTACTGCATATGATAGATCTGGCCTTGTCAAGGTAGCATAGATTAAACTACCTACCAAACTCTGATATTTCTTCATGTCATTGAACTCTTCACCTCCATACCTGCTTAATTTATGATTTACCTCCAATGGTGTGGTTGAGGTCTTGCAATCTTCCATGTTAAACTTGACTAGGAGATTCTTCAAATATCTCTCTTGTGAAACATATACTCCATGTTGAGTATACACAATCTGCATTCCTAGAAAATAAGATAAGTTTCCCAAATCACTTATCTTAAACTCCTTCTCTATTTGCTTCTTGAGTTCATTGATTCCTTGAGCATCTGTTCCTGTAACAATAATATCATCAACATAAATGCACATGTAAATGTATCCATTTTCACTTGCCTTCACTAGCAAGCTACTATCTGCCTTTGATGCTTGAAATCCACATTCATTCAAGAACTTGACCAATCTGTAATTCCAAGCTCTTGGGGCTTGCTTCAACCCATATAAAGCTCTCTTGAGCTTACACACATAATCTGATCCAATTGATTCCATGAAGCCTTTTGGTTGCTCCATATATACTTCATCTGCAATGTATCCATTTAGAAATGCATTTTTCACATCCAATTGTGATAATTTCCATCCCTTGCAAGCAGCAATAGCAATCAATGTCCTAATTGTAGACATCTTAGCAACAGGACTAAAGGTTTCATCATAATCTACCCCATAAGTTTGGGCATAACCTTTGACCACAAGTCTAGCCTTATATCTAGACACCTTACCATCTGCAAACCTTTTTGTTTTATATACCCACTTACATCCAATGACCTTCTGATTCTTTGGTCTTGGTACTAGTTCCCAAGTTTCATTTTCAAGTAGAGCATCATACTCTTCCTGCATTGCCTTCTCCCAATTCTGTTTACCTTTGGCTTCTTCATAAGTGGTTGGATCTTCTTCTGTTTTCACAATGTAGGCATAATCTTTTGTTGTTAGGAAAGATGTATCATAGCTATACCTTATAGGTTCTTTCCTTTCCCTTGTAGATCTTCTGATTTCTGCACTTCTTGAAGTTTCAGCCTCATTTGATTCTGGATCAAATCTTGGCCCTTCTTCTACATGATCCTGCACTCTACTTCTAGAGTCAACTTCATCAACAATTTCTTCACATACTTTTACCTTTGCCTTTCCTTTTCTTTGTATTTCTTCAACACCTGCAAAATCATTTGTTGATCCTGTATACCATGTGTTTTGCTCATCAAATGTCACATCTTTGGTAACAAGAAATTGCTTTGTAGATGGACTCCACAACCTGTAACCCATCTGTCTATCATCATATCCAATAAACACATACTTCTCTGCTTTTGGTTCTAGCTTATGTCTTAATTGTGAAGGAACATAAGCATATGCAATACATCCAAATACTTTACAATGATCAAGACTAGGCTTCTTACCCCACCATGCTTCATAAGGGGTTCCTCCATCCAAAGCTTTGCAAGGCAACCTATTCACAAGGTATGTTGCAGTGTTAATGGCTTCTGCCCATAAGTAATTTGGACAATTCTTTTCCTTCATCATGGCTCTTGCAAACTCTACAAGAGTCCTATTCCTCCTTTCTGCTACTCCATTCTGTTGAGGGGAGTACCTGCAAGTTACTTCTCTTTTGATACCTGCATTCCACAAATAATCATCAAACTCTTTAGAGAAATACTCTCCCCCTCCATCTGATCTTAACCTCTTGAGCTTTTGTCCTGTGATCCTTTCTGCATAAGCATGAAAATGTTTGAATGTCTTGAAAACTTCTGATTTATCCTTGATTACATACAAAGTAATCCACCTGGTTGCATCATCAACAAACAACACATAATATCTGGATCCATTTATGCTATAGTCCCTTGAGGGACCCCATACATCTGTATGAACCAATTCAAGCATATTTGAATACTTGTACCCTGATTTGTTATAAGAACTCTTATGTGCTTTACCTAATTGACAAGCTTCACACTTGTACACCATATGTTGCCCTTCAATGTTTGGCAATCCAAGCACCACCTGATTCTTTGACATTTCCTTTATAGCTCTCTCATTGAAATGACCTAGCCTTTTATGCCATAGGTCTAATTCAGATACCTTTTGACTTCCATAGGTAAATAATGCATGTCCCACATTACCTTGGACTTTGAGAGTGAACAATCTTCCTTCCTTTTTCCCTGCAATTATGTTTCTATATCCCTGATTTGGATCTTGTACATAGACACCATCATTTGTGAATCTTACCTCATATCCTTTCTCCACAATTTGCCCTACACTTATCAAATTTTTAGGAATAGTAGGAACATAAAGTACCTTGCTCAGAAGTGTACTTCCACTCTTTGTCTTCACTGATCCAATGCTCTCCACTTTATGTTTGGTATTGTCACCTGTTTGGACTGTATGTCCATTCACCCTTGCTTCCATATCAGTCATCAAGGATAGATTCCCACTCAGATGGTTGCTGCATCCTGAGTCAATATAAAACACTCTTTGATCTTCTCCCATTGATTCATGAGTTGCATTCAAGATAAGAGTGATGTCATCCTTCTGATCTGATGCATAATTGTAATAATTGTTGTTGTAGGACTGAGATTGGAAGTTTCTTCCACCTCCTCTACCATATGATGTCCTACCACCTCTTCCTCTGAAATTACCTCTTTGGTTTCTGCCTCCTCTACCTCTTTGACTATAATTCTGATTATTGTTTCCACCATTTTGATTGTTATACCAACAATCATTTGCCAAATGATTTGTTCTGCCACAAATCCAACAAGCTTTAGCATTATCTTTGTTCTTACCTCCTCTTCCTTTACCTCTGAAGTTCATCTTCCCTTTTGTGAAGTTAGCTTGATTTGAATTCCCTTCATCATCATTCGATTGCTTTCCCTTGCCATTCTTTTTCTTGTCCTTGGAGTACATAGCTTGACTTGTACTTCTATCATTGTCTCCTTTAAGATCCTGCTCAAAAATTAGCATGTGTCCTAGCAATTGATTAAGATCAGGAGTAAAGTGATCAAGTGACAACTCTATGGACAATATGAAAGGCTTCCACTTCTCATCTCCTCTCAGACCTGTAAGTATTTGTCTTACCAACTTTTCCTCTTCAATGTCTTCATCCACTGCTCCCAAGCTATCTGCAATATCCTTCATCCTTGCCACATAATCAGAAATTGATTGTGAGCTCTTCTTTTTGAAGGTTGTGAACTCAGCCCATAGTGAGGACTTCCTAGACTTAGTTGTATTTTGGAAATGATCTTCCAAGGCATTCCAAACATCTCTAGCACTTTCCAAACCTCTGATGTGAGGTAGAAGATAATCATTTACAGCCATGTAGATGATACTCCTTGCTTGAGCATCCTTTCTCATCCAAGTCTTCAACATTGCAAGCTCTTCCCTAGTAGGAATACTTGGATCTGCAAACTCAGGTTTTTCTTCATCTCTTGTAATAAATGCTATAAGGTCTTTGCTCATGAGGTGTGCTTCCATCCTCATGGACCATGCTGGATAGTTCTCCCTATCTAGCTTATCAATCTGCAAGCTTTCTCCCATCCTTGACTTTCTGTATCTGCAATTACTATGGTTTATGAGGAGAAAGTGTACCTTTGATATAGTCTTTGTCCTTCTTGATTCTTTCAAACTTGTACTATGAACTTCTGCAAGTTATCTTCAATAACTTGTCCTTGTCCTCCTTTGATTTGGAAGATCTTCAATATCTGCACCAGTCGGAACTTCAATTATCTTTTCTTCTCTTGTACTTCACCTTTAGCTCTGATACCACTGTTGGAGACCTCTTAATCTCCAAAGGTTTGATCTACACTGACTTAAGAACACTTCTATGTCAGTTATAAACCAAACTTTACACAAACAATGTTCTTCTTTACCAAAACTTCAAGCAACACTTCTCTGAGTGAAGAAGTGTCAACTTCAGAAAGTCTGCTTCAGATATCAACTTCTTTACCTGCACAAATCTTCAAATTTCTTCAAGTAATTGATGCACAAGTATTAGCAATACCTTTGCGCAATCATACTAGCCATTAGTTCTCAAAACTAATCACCAAAAGTTTAATTTGATCATTAAGATCAAATACATGTCAGAAAATGACTCTCAGAAGTTGCGCCTTCGACATAGCCAACTTCTTAACTTGATTTCTCCCAATCTGAAACCCGTTTTGCTAAATTCTTTTAGCCATAGCTTCCTTATCTTCTAACTTAAATTTTAAGTGCTCACTCATCAAAAACTTTACAGTATACACTCAAATCTGATCAAAATACTGAGACGGAAAAGTGCGCTACTTTCAGGCTTCAGTTCTCACATTCTACATATGAATGTTCCTAATGATCATTCTCACAGTAGGAGAGGAATTAGATTCTAAAACTCTAGACATAGCTTCATTAGCTTCTCAATTAGATGTGTACAAAAGGATTTCTGATCCACATGATCAGACAGAGAGCACTCAGAGAAAAACCCGTCGCTATTTCCTGGGAAAAAACTCTCTACACATCTTCCTGAAAATTGTCATCTACAAAATGACTCTATTACTTTTTCCTCTTACATTTCTTGTCATAATTATCTTATATATACACGACTTTAGACTCATCTCGCGTCTATGACTCTACTCCTTATCATCCTAAGGGTTTAACTATACTTAGCTTACAAGATTCTTCACTTATATGTACATATGTGTACAAGACATCATTCTGAATTCTTCTTCACTTTACAAGTGTCTTTCTTTGCTTCATTCTGACCATAAGCATTCTTCAAGATCTGTATAATCACCAATTTGTGATTGGTTTGCTCCAACAATGTTGAGTTTCATCGCCGGTCTCCACACATCCTTTTCCACTTGGAGCTTGTAGCTTTGTGAATAAATCTCCTTGGCATGTCATATGGTTGCTGCAACCTGAATCTATGAACCATTTTTGGTCATCACTTCTTGAGTTGTTGTAGTCATGCTTCATGGCAAGCATGGTTTGCTTGTCTTCTTCACTTGATGTACTCGCATAGTTATTTTGGCTCCTTTGGTTGCCTCCATTCAGCCTTCCATTCTTTTGCCAACAATCATTTGCATAATGTCCTAGTTTACCACAATGATAACATGTTATACCTTTGTGAGGATTGTATGAACCTCGACCTCTTTCTCTATGTCTTCCTCGACCTCTTCCATGTGTGTTGTCATTTGAGTTGTCCTTGTTGTCCTCCGAGTTGTGTTG
>CM035424.1:42758969-42776469 GCA_020310875.1 Ceratopteris richardii
AGGAGTTGCCCTCATTCAAGACCAGAGGCCTACCTACAAAGGATGAACATGAAAGGCTCAATCAATGGTGTGCAAAAGATGCTTTGGCAAGGTCATATCTTCTAAACTCTATCTCTGATTTCCTTCTACCTCATGTGAGGAATTGTAAGACTTCCCAAGAGACTTGGGAAACCTTGTCAACATATTTTTCATCAAGCACAAGGGCCAGAAAGAATCAGCTATGGATTGAGTTTACAACTCTTAGGAAGCAATCAAAACAATGTGTCTCAGATTTTGTCACCAAAGTCAAAGACATTGCAGATCAACTTGCAAGTGTTGGAGAAGAAATTGAGGAGGAGCAAATAGTCAGACAAGTGATCAATGGACTAAAGGCAGATGACAAGTGGGAGAGCTTTACCACAGCAATGGACTTGTACATGGACATCCAAGCACCTGATCTAACAACTCTGATTGGACAACTCTTTACACATGAAGCAAAGATCACAAAGAATGGAGAACAATCAAAAGGTAACAATCCCTCTGCCCTATATACTGATAAGAAGACTAAAGATAAGGGTAAAAGCAAGACGGTTGATGAAGAAGGCTCTACCTCCCAAGCAAACTATGCAGGGAAAGGTAGATCATCTAGAGGTAGGGGCAGAGGAGGTAAGTCAGGTAGGGGGAGACCCTATAACCAATCTCCATGCAATATTTGTGGTTTGTCTAACCATACTACAAATGAATGCTACAAAAACTACAAGAACCAAAGAGGAAGAGGTCACCAAAGAGGAGGATACTCTCAAGGCAGAGGCAGATTCAATCAATCTCAAGGCTGTTGGAGCAGAACAATCATCAATAGTGATTCTATGAAGATCAAAGTGAGAAGACATATGGAAGAATGAAGATTACTTTCAGAGGAAGAAAATGGAATCAGAAATGTTTCTTTTGTATATTACTCTTGTAAATAGTTCAATGTATTTTGAAAAAGGATGACGAGTTAGACTCGTATATATATCTACAGATACGTATTCATAAGTAGAGAGAGTGATATAGATCAGATAGAGAAGAATAGGTGAAGAAGTGATGAACATTGTATGTATCATCAACCATATGTGTGAAAAGTAATGAAGAAGAAAATTGAGTAGAATTCTGCGCGTCGATCTTCTCTCTCATTCTCCTTCTGTGCTTAATCTTTTGAAGAATCTTTCTGCACGTATCTAAGTCCATAGCTAATCTATCTATGGCTAGAATTTGAGAGTTTAATTTCAATCAGGTTGTGAGAATTTTGCTTAGGAACATTCATATGTGAAAATGTTATAAGAGTCGAGAAATCTGGCGCACATTTCATCTTCAAAGAAATGGTCAGTGCTCAGTCCACAGTGTAAAGTTTTACACAAATGAGAGCTTAAAATTTAAGTTGGAAGGTAAGCCATCTATGGCTAGAAGATCTTGATCAAACGGGTTCAGAGTTGGGAGAACCAATGCTAAGAAGTTGCAGGTGTCAAAGTCGCCATTGCAGAGAAGCACTTTCAGACATAGGTAAAGTGTTTCACACATTTCTCAGAGTGTACTTAATCTTTTTGAGAGATTTAACTTGGCAAAGTTGTGCAACCTTAAGGCGAAGTGTTGTGCAAAGTTTTATCAAAAACTTTACAGGATTGATTAGTCAATGAGTGACTAATCTACAGCAGACTTTTCAGAGAAGTTGAATTTTTCAGAACTTTCAATATTTCTGATAATTTGGTGAATGATCTCTAAGTTTGGTGGAGTCTAAGGTTAACCTTGATATAGAGGTGATCTAACTTCAAGGTTAATTTGTTCTTTTGGAGATTAACACTCTCCATCAGTGGTATCAGAGCAGGTTGTGTCAAAATTAAAGTGAAGGAGACTCCGACTATTGCAGAAATACAAAACTTTACATTTCGAAGGTGCAAAAGGTCAAAGTGTGAAGAAAGATTAAAGGAAGACATACAAAGAGTATCAAAAGGATCAGAAGGAGCAACATTCGAAGTAAAGGTACATTCATTATCTGTAAAGGTTAAAGATTTGAAGCTACAGGTGAAGTAAAGATGGGAGATAGTCTCCAAATTGAGAAGCTGGATAGAGAGAACTATCCTGCTTGGTCTATGAGGATGGAAGCTCACCTTATGAGCAAAGATTTGATAGGATATATCACAGGAGATGAAGAAAAGCCAGAATTCAGAGATCCTAGTGTTCCAACTAGGGAGGAGCTTGCAGATTTGAAGAATTGGATGAAGAAGGATGCTCAAGCAAGAAGCATCATCTACATGGCAGTCAATGACTATTTGCTTCCTCACATTAGAGGACTTGAAAGTGCTTGTGACATTTGGAATGCTTTGGAAGAGCATTTCCAAAATACAACCAAATCAAGGAAGGCTTCACTATGGGCAGAGTTTACTACCTTCAAGAAGAAGGCCTCACAATCAATTTCTGATTATGTGACAAAGATGAAGGACATTGCAGATTCTTTAGGTGCAGTTGATGAAGATATTGAAGAAGACAAATTGGTAAGACAAATACTCACAGGACTAAGAGGAGATGAGAAATGGAAGCCTTTCATTTTATCTACAGAACTTTCATTAGATCACTTTACTCCTGATTTGAATCAATTGTTAGGTCATATGCTAACTTTTGAGAATGATATCAAAGGAGATGTTGATAAGAGTGCAGGTCATGCAATGTATTCTAAAGACAAGAAGAAAGCCAACAAAGGAAAGCAACAATCAGGTGAAGAAGAAGGTACATCAAACCAAGCAAACTTCATAAGAGGAAGAGAAAATGGCAGAAGTAGAGGAAGAGGCAGAAACAACAAAGATAATGCAAGAGCTTGTTGGATATGTGGTAAGACCAATCATCTATCTCATGATTGTTGGCACAATAATCAAAACAATGGTAATTATCAGAACTTTAATCAAAGAGCAAGAGGTGGTAGATTTCAGAGAGGAAATTTCAGAGGTAGAGGTGGTAGGAATTCTTTTGGAAGAGGTGGTGGAAGAAGCTTCCAAAGTCAATCCTATAATAACACCTACTACAACTATGCATCAGATCAGAAGGAGGATTCAACTCTCATTATGAATACATGTGAAACCTCACATGAGGACATGAGAGTGTTTTATATTGATTCAGGATGTAGTAATCATTTGAGTGGAAATATTGCTTTGATGACTGACCTAGATCACAATGCAATTAATCATACAGTGCAGACAGGTGATAATACAAAGCATAAGGTAAAGTCAATTGGTTCAGTCAAAGCTAAGGATGGGAGCACTCTTCTGAGTAAGGTACTTTATGTTCCCACAATTCCAAAGAATTTGATTAGTGTAGGTCAAATTGTGGAAAAAGGTTATGAGGTAAGGTTTACCAATGATGGAGTTTATGTGGAAGACCCTAGTCAAGGGTATAAACAAGTTATTGCAGGAAAGAAAGAAGGAAGGCTTTTCACATTGAAGGTACAAGGAAATGTTGGACATGCTATGTTCACATATGGAGAGCAGAAGGTGTCAGAATTGGATCTTTGGCACAAAAGACTTGGACACTTTAATGAAAGAGGTATCAAAGAAATGATTAACAATGATTCAGTGCTTGGAATGGCTAACATTGCAGGTCAACACATGACATACAGATGTGAGGCATGTCAATTAGGTAAGGCTCATAAGCAATCCTATTCTAAGCATGGATTTATGTATTCAGAAAGACTTGAATTGGTGCATACAGATGTGTGGGGTCCTTCAAAGGACTTTAGTATAAATGGTTCAAGATATTATGTCATATATGTTGATGATGCTACCAGGTGGATCACAATTTATGTGATTAAGGAAAAATCAGAAGTGTTTAATACATTTAAACACTATCATGCATATGCAGAAAGGATTACAGGACAAAAATTGAAGAGACTAAGGTCAGATGGAGGGGGAGAGTATTTTTCAAATGAGTTCAATGATTATTTGTGGAATGCAGGTATAAAGAGAGAAGTTACTTGTAGGTACTCTCCTCAACAAAATGGGGTAGCAGAAAGAAGAAATAGGACTCTTGTTGAATTTGCAAGGTCCATGATGAAAGAGAAGAATTGCCCAAATTATTTGTGGGCTGAGGCTGTTAATACAGCTACATATTTGGTCAATAGATTGCCTTGTAAAGCTTTGCAGGGCATGACACCATATGAAGCTTGGTGGGGTAAGAAACCTACCTTGGATCATTGCAAAATATTTGGATGCTTGGCATATGCATATGTGCCATCTCAATTGAGGCATAAGTTGGAGCCTAAGGCAGAGAAGTATGTATTCATTGGTTATGATGATAAGCAAATGGGATACAGGTTGTGGAGTCCATCCACAAAGCAATTTATTGTATCCAAGGATGTTACATTTGATGAGCAACGTACTTGGTATGCAGGTAAATATAATGTACATGCAGATGATGAAGAAGTAGTGGAACAAAGGAAAGGTAAAGCAAAGATTCAATTACTTGATGAAAGTGAGAGTAATGAAGTGCAGATTGAAGTTGAAGAGAGGCCAAGGTTTGATCCAGAATGTGATGAACCAGAGACCTCAAGAAGTGCAGAAGTTAGGAGATCATCTAGGCACAAATGGCAACCTACAAGGTATAGCTATGACACTTCATTCTTGACTACTAAAGATTATGCTTATTTGGTAAAAGCAGATGAAGACCCTTCTACATATGAAGAAGCCAAAGGGAAGAAGAATTGGGAAGATGCTATGCAAGAGGAGTATGATGCATTGATAGAGAATCAAACATGGGATTTGGTTCCTAAACCTAATAGTCAAAAGATTATTGGATGTAAGTGGGTTTACAAAA
The DNA here is from genome assembly GCA_020310875.1 of Ceratopteris richardii. Lineage (NCBI taxonomy): Eukaryota > Viridiplantae > Streptophyta > Polypodiopsida > Polypodiales > Pteridaceae > Ceratopteris > Ceratopteris richardii. The sequence continues at coordinate 42,763,785 of CM035424.1, forward strand.
CAAAGAGATTTGCAGATGGAAGTGTGTCTAGGTACAAAGCTAGACTTGTTGTGAAAGGGTATGCACAGACATATGGAGTGGACTATGATGAGACCTATAGTCCTGTGGCAAAGATGACAACCATCAGGACACTCATTGCAATTGCTGCTTGTAAAGGTTGGAAGTTGTCTCAATTAGATGTTAAAAATGCTTTCTTGAATGGTTACATTTCAGATGAAGTCTACATGGAGCAACCAGATGGGTTCAAAGATCAAGTGAGTCCAAATTATGTATGTAAGCTCAAGAGAGCTTTGTATGGGTTGAAGCAAGCCCCAAGGGCTTGGAATTATAGGCTTGTAAAATTCTTGAATGATCTTGGTTTTCAAGCATCAAAGGCAGATAGTAGCTTGCTAGTCAAAGCAAGTGAAGATGGGTTCATTTATGTGTGTATTTATGTTGATGACATAATACTTACAGGAACAGATGATAAGGGGATACAAATGATCAAAAAGCAGATGGAGAAAGAGTTCAAAATCAGTGATTTGGGGAACCTATCATTCTTCTTGGGAATGGAGATCTCTTATACTCAACATGGAGTATATGTGACCCAAGAAAGGTATCTTAAAAATTTGCTAACCAAGTTTAAAATGGAAGATTGCAGGGTTGCACCTACACCTTTGGAAGTGAACCATAAATTGTCTAGGTTTGGAGGAGAAGAGTTCAGAGATATGAAACTCTATCAAAGTTTGGTTGGTAGCTTCATTTATGCTACATTGACAAGGCCTGACTTATCATATGCAGTTGGTGTGCTTTCACAATTCATGCATTGTCCTAGAAAGAAACATTGGATTGCAGGACAAAGAGTACTTAGGTACATCAAGGGTACACTCAAAGAAGGGTTGTACTATGGGTTTACTTCAGATACAAGAATTAAGATATATAGTGATGCAGATTGGGCAGGTAATGTTGATGATAGAAGATCAACACATGGATACTTGTGCTATGTAGGAGACAAATTGATTTCATGGTGTTCTAAGAAGCAACATACAGTTGCTTTGTCATCCACAGAGGCAGAATATAAAGATATGGTGGAAGCTGCAAAAGAGTATCATTTTCTGAGAGAGAAGGTCATTGAGAAGGAAATTGAAGTCATACACACTCCTACAAAAGATCAACTTGCAGATATGATGACTAAAAGTTTGGATGGACCTAAATTGCAGAGGTTTAAAGATATGGCAGGAATAAAGAAGATACAGGTAATCACAATTGAAGATTGAGGGGGAGCTGTTGGAGCAGAACAATCATCAATAGTGATTCTATGAAGATCAAAGTGAGAAGACATATGGAAGAATGAAGATTACTTTCAGAGGAAGAAAATGGAATCAGAAATGTTTCTTTCGTATATTACTCTTGTAAATAGTTCAATGTATTTTGAAAAAGGATGACGAGTTAGACTCGTATATATATCTACAGATACGTATTCATAAGTAGAGAGAGTGATATAGATCAGATAGAGAAGAATAGGTGAAGAAGTGATGAACATTGTATGTATCATCAACCATATGTGTGAAAAGTAATGAAGAAGAAAATTGAGTAGAATTCTGCGCGTCGATCTTCTCTCTCATTCTCCTTCTGTGCTTAATCTTTTGAAGAATCTTTCTGCACGTATCTAAGTCCATAGCTAATCTATCTATGGCTAGAATTTGAGAGTTTAATTTCAATCAGGTTGTGAGAATTTTGCTTAGGAACATTCATATGTGAAAATGTTATAAGAGTCGAGAAATCTGGCGCACATTTCATCTTCAAAGAAATGGTCAGTGCTCAGTCCACAGTGTAAAGTTTTACACAAATGAGAGCTTAAAATTTAAGTTGGAAGGTAAGCCATCTATGGCTAGAAGATCTTGATCAAACGGGTTCAGAGTTGGGAGAACCAATGCTAAGAAGTTGCAGGTGTCAAAGTCGCCATTGCAGAGAAGCACTTTCAGACATAGGTAAAGTGTTTCACACATTTCTCAGAGTGTACTTAATCTTTTTGAGAGATTTAACTTGGCAAAGTTGCGCAACCTTAAGGCGAAGTGTTGTGCAAAGTTTTATCAAAAACTTTACAGGATTGATTAGTCAATGAGTGACTAATCTACAGCAGACTTTTCAGAGAAGTTGAATTTTTCAGAACTTTCAATATTTCTGATAATTTGGTGAATGATCTCTAAGTTTGGTGGAGTCTAAGGTTAACCTTGATATAGAGGTGATCTAACTTCAAGGTTAATTTGTTCTTTTGGAGATTAACACTCTCCATCAAAGGCTACCATGGCTACAACAATAATTACAACAATAGCTACAATCACAATGGCAATTATCAAGGTGGATACAGGAACAGAAAGGATTACAACAATTATGCAGACGATCAAGATGATTCCTTGTTGATCATGAACATGACATCTAAATCAGGTATCAATGATGATCATTTGTTCTATATTGATTCAGGTTGCTCTAACCATGTAGCTGGAAATGTTGCCTTACTCTCTGATTTGGAAGAACCCAAAGGCAAGCACCAAGTGTAGACAGGTGATGACACTAAACATTCAGTTGTTAAAGTAGGCAATGTCAAAACAAGTGATGGTAATCAAAATTTACTAAGCAGAGTGTTGTATGTTCCAACAATCACCAAGAATCTGATGAGTGTAGGTCAGATTGTGGAAAAAGGTCTACAGGTCAGGTTCACTCAACATGGTGCATATGTGGAGGATCCAAGACATGGATTCAGAAGGATAGCCAAGGGAGAAAAATCAGGTAGATTGTTCACCTTTGAACTTGAGGATACTAAGAATATTGCATTGTACAACTATAAGGACCAAACCCTATCAGAATTGGAGATTTGGCACAAGAGATTAGGTCACATTGGAGAGAGGACTCTAAAACAAATGAGTAGAGATCAATGTGTGTTTGGGATACCTAATGTATCCAAGCAACACATGATATACAAGTGTGGGGCTTGTCAATTTGGTAAGTCACACAGATTGCCCTATACCAAGAAAGGTTTTATGCATGAAGATTACTTGGAATTGGTGCATACAGATGTTTGGGGACCAAGCAAGGAGCCATCCATATCTGGATCAAGGTACTATGTGTCCTTTATTGATGACTATAGCAGATGGACTGTCTTGTACTTCATGAAACATAAAGATGAAGTATTTAATTGTTTCAAAAGGTATCTTGCATTAGTTGAAAATCAAACAGGTAGACATTTGAAGAGGCTAAGGTCAGATGGTGGTGGAGAATACTTCTCCAATGACTTTGAAGATTTCTTGCAGGAAAGAGGCATCAAGAGGGAGATTACTACAAGGTACTCACCTGAACAAAATGGGGTAGCTGAAAGGAGGAATAGACTCATTGTAGAGACAGCTAGGTCTATGCTTAATGAGAAAAAACTACCAAATTATCTTTGGGTAGAGAGTGTATCTACTGCCACATACTTAATCAACAGGTTGCCATCAAAGACACTTGATGAAATGACACCCTATGAGGCTTGGCATGGTAAGAGACCATCTCTGGATCATTGCAAAATCTTTGGGTGTGTTGCATATGTGCATATTCCCTCACAGGTAAGGGGAAAGCTAGACCCTAAAGCTGAAAAGTGTATCTTCATTGGTTATGATTTGAATCAGAAAGGATACAGGTTCTATAACCCCTCAAACAAAGGCTTCAAGGTAAGCAGAGATGTCATTTTTGATGAAAATGATTCATGGTATGAAAATGAGTGCAGGAAAGTTAGCCTACCTTATGATATGGAAGAAGACTTTCCAAAGCTTATCAGGCAAGAACCAACTCAGGAAGAGGACACAAGCTAAGATGATGAAGACACCATTAACATTGAAGAATTCAAGGCTTGGAAATCCAAAGGGAAGATGAAGATGAAGCAACTAGAAGACAATGCAGAATCCTCAACTCAAGCTATGAGGAGATCTCAAAGAGAAAAGAAGAAACCTATTAGGTATGGGTATGATACTTCACTTGTAACCAAGCACTCTGTATATCTTGCAAAGGATCTCTTGAATGAAGAACCAGGTACATTTGAAGAAGCAATTACTAAACTAGAATGGAAGGAAGCAATGGATGAAGAAATGGAGGCTCTCAAGGAGAGTGATACTTGGGACTTGGTACCCAAGAAGGACTCCATGAAGGTGATAGGATCCAGATGGATCTACAAACTCAAGAGGAACTCAGATGGTACAATAAACAGGTATAAAGCTAGGTTGGTAGCCAAGGGTTTTGCACAAACCCAAGGCATTGATTATGAGGAGACATTTTCTCCTGTGGCAAAGATGCCAACTATCAGAATTATGGTGAGTGTAGCTGCATCCAAGAATTGGAACATGTACCAATTGGATGTGAAGAATGCATTCTTGAATGGATGGATATCTGAAGAGGTCTACATGTCACAACCACCTGGCTATGAGGATCCTAATAAGGTAAATCATGTTTGTAAATTGAAGAAGGCTCTGTATGGATTGAAGCAGGCACCTAGAGCATGGAATTACAGGTTGACAACCTATCTCCTAGATCAAGGATTTGTGATGAGTAAAGCAGACACTTCATTGTTTATAAAGAAGAACAATTCAGAGGTAATATACTTGTGTGTCTATGTTGATGACATCATTATTACAGGAAATGATGTTCAGGGAATTAGACACATCAAAGGACAAATGATGAAGGAATTCAAGATCAATGATCTTGGATTATTGAAGTACTTCCTAGGACTTGAATTAGTCTACACAAATTCAGGTATCTTTATCACTCAGAAGAAGTACATTCAGGACATGGTCAAGAAGTTTAATTTGCAGGAAGCTAAAGTCTCAAACATTCCTATGGAGGTCAACCACAAACTCAGTGCACATGAAGGAGAAGAACTCAAGGACATTACAGGTTACCAAAGTTTGGTAGGTAGTCTTAATTATGCTACCTTAACCAGGATTGATATATCATATGGTGTTAGTGTACTTAGTCAATTTATGCATAAACCAAGAGTACCACATTTGGAGGCAGCCAAGAAGTGTTGGAGCAGAACAATCATCAATAGTGATTCTATGAAGATCAAAGTGAGAAGACATATGGAAGAATGAAGATTACTTTCAGAGGAAGAAAATGGAATCAGAAATGTTTCTTTTGTATATTACTCTTGTAAATAGTTCAATGTATTTTGAAAAAGGATGACGAGTTAGACTCGTATATATATCTACAGATACGTATTCATAAATAGAGAGAGTGATATAGATCAGATAGAGAAGAATAGGTGAAGAAGTGATGAACATTGTATGTATCATCAACCATATGTGTGAAAAGTAATGAAGAAGAAAATTGAGTAGAATTCTACGCGTCGATCTTCTCTCCCATTCTCCTTCTGTGCTTAATCTTTTGAAGAATCTTTCTGCACGTATCTAAGTCCATAGCTAATCTATCTATGGCTAGAATTTGAGAGTTTAATTCCAATCAGGTTGTGAGAATTTTGCTTAGGAACATTCATATGTGAAAATGTTATAAGAGTCGAGAAATCTGGCGCACATTTCATCTTCAAAGAAATGGTCAGTGCTCAGTCCACAGTGTAAAGTTTTACACAAATGAGAGCTTAAAATTTAAGTTGGAAGGTAAGCCATCTATGGCTAGAAGATCTTGATCAAACGGGTTCAGAGTTGGGAGAACCAATGCTAAGAAGTTGCAGGTGTCAAAGTCGCCATTGCAGAGAAGCACTTTCAGACATAGGTAAAGTGTTTCACACATTTCTCAGAGTGTACTTAATCTTTTTGAGAGATTTAACTTGGCAAAGTTGCGCAACCTTAAGGCGAAGTGTTGTGCAAAGTTTTATCAAAAACTTTACAGGATTGATTAGTCAATGAGTGACTAATCTACAGCAGACTTTTCAGAGAAGTTGAATTTTTCAGAACTTTCAATATTTCTGATAATTTGGTGAATGATCTCTAAGTTTGGTGGAGTCTAAGGTTAACCTTGATATAGAGGTGATCTAACTTCAAGGTTAATTTGTTCTTTTGGAGATTAACACTCTCCATCAGTGGTGTCAGAGCAGGTTGTGTCAAAATTAAAGTGAAGGAGACTCCGACTATTGCAGAAATACAAAACTTTACATTTCGAAGGTGCAAAAGGTCAAAGTGTGAAGAAAGATTAAAGGAAGACATACAAAGAGTATCAAAAGGATCAGAAGGAGCAACATTCGAAGTAAAGGTACATTCATTATCTGTAAAGGTTAAAGATTTGAAGCTACAGGTGAAGTAAAGATGGGAGATAGTCTCCAAATTGAGAAGCTGGATAGAGAGAACTATCCTGCTTGGTCTATGAGGATGGAAGCTCACCTTATGAGCAAAGATTTGATAGGATATATCACAGGAGATGAAGAAAAGCCAGAATTCAGAGATCCTAGTGTTCCAACTAGGGAGGAGCTTGCAGATTTGAAGAATTGGATGAAGAAGGATGCTCAAGCAAGAAGCATCATCTACATGGCAGTCAATGACTATTTGCTTCCTCACATTAGAGGACTTGAAAGTGCTTGTGACATTTGGAATGCTTTGGAAGAGCATTTCCAAAATACAACCAAATCAAGGAAGGCTTCACTATGGGCAGAGTTTACTACCTTCAAGAAGAAGGCCTCACAATCAATTTCTGATTATGTGACAAAGATGAAGGACATTGCAGATTCTTTAGGTGCAGTTGATGAAGATATTGAAGAAGACAAATTGGTAAGACAAATACTCACAGGACTAAGAGGAGATGAGAAATGGAAGCCTTTCATTTTATCTACAGAACTTTCATTAGATCACTTTACTCCTGATTTGAATCAATTGTTAGGTCATATGCTAACTTTTGAGAATGATATCAAAGGAGATGTTGATAAGAGTGCAGGTCATGCAATGTATTCTAAAGACAAGAAGAAAGCCAACAAAGGAAAGCAACAATCAGGTGAAGAAGAAGGTACATCAAACCAAGCAAACTTCATAAGAGGAAGAGAAAATGGCAGAAGTAGAGGAAGAGGCAGAAACAACAAAGATAATGCAAGAGCTTGTTGGATATGTGGTAAGACCAATCATCTATCTCATGATTGTTGGCACAATAATCAAAACAATGGTAATTATCAGAACTTTAATCAAAGAGCAAGAGGTGGTAGATTTCAGAGAGGAAATTTCAGAGGTAGAGATGGTAGGAATTCTTTTGGAAGAGGTGGTGGAAGAAGCTTCCAAAGTCAATCCTATAATAACACCTACTACAACTATGCATCAGATCAGAAGGAGGATTCAACTCTCATTATGAATACATGTGAAACCTCACATGAGGACATGAGAGTGTTTTATATTGATTCAGGATGTAGTAATCATTTGAGTGGAAATATTGCTTTGATGACTGACCTAGATCACAATGCAATTAATCATACAGTGCAGACAGGTGATAATACAAAGCATAAGGTAAAGTCAATTGGTTCAGTCAAAGCTAAGGATGGGAGCACTCTTCTGAGTAAGGTACTTTATGTTCCCACAATTCCAAAGAATTTGATTAGTGTAGGTCAAATTGTGGAAAAAGGTTATGAGGTAAGGTTTACCAATGATGGAGTTTATGTGGAAGACCCTAGTCAAGGGTATAAACAAGTTATTGCAGGAAAGAAAGAAGGAAGGCTTTTCACATTGAAGGTACAAGGAAATGTTGGACATGCTATGTTCACATATGGAGAGCAGAAGGTGTCAGAATTGGATCTTTGGCACAAAAGACTTGGACACTTTAATGAAAGAGGTATCAAAGAAATGATTAACAATGATTCAGTGCTTGGAATGCCTAACATTGCAGGTCAACACATGACATACAGATGTGAGGCATGTCAATTAGGTAAGGCTCATAAGCAGTCCTATTCTAAGCATGGATTTATGTATTCAGAAAGACTTGAATTGGTGCATACAGATGTGTGGGGTCCTTCAAAGGACTTTAGTATAAATGGTTCAAGATATTATGTCATATATGTTGATGATGCTACCAGGTGGATCACAATTTATGTGATTAAGGAAAAATCAGAAGTGTTTAATACATTTAAACACTATCATGCATATGCAGAAAGGATTACAGGACAAAAATTGAAGAGACTAAGGTCAGATGGAGGGGGAGAGTATTTTTCAAATGAGTTCAATGATTATTTGTGGAATGCAGGTATAAAGAGAGAAGTTACTTGTAGGTACTCTCCTCAACAAAATGGGGTAGCAGAAAGAAGAAATAGGACTCTTGTTGAATTTGCAAGGTCCATGATGAAAGAGAAGAATTGCCCAAATTATTTATGGGCTGAGGCTGTTAATACAGCTACATATTTGGTCAATAGATTGCCTTGTAAAGCTTTGCAGGGCATGACACCATATGAAGCTTGGTGGGGTAAGAAACCTACATTGGATCATTGCAAAATATTTGGATGCTTGGCATATGCATATGTGCCATCTCAATTGAGGCATAAGTTGGAGCCTAAGGCAGAGAAGTATGTATTCATTGGTTATGATGATAAGCAAATGGGATACAGGTTGTGGAGTCCATCCACAAAGCAATTTATTGTATCCAAGGATGTTACATTTGATGAGCAAGGTACTTGGTATGCAGGTAAATATAATGTACATGCAGATGATGAAGAAGTAGTGGAACAAAGGAAAGGTAAAGCAAAGATTCAATTACTTGATGAAAGTGAGAGTAATGAAGTGCAGATTGAAGTTGAAGAGAGGCCAAGGTTTGATCCAGAATGTGATGAACCAGAGACCTCAAGAAGTGCAGAAGTTAGGAGATCATCTAGGCACAAATGGCAACCTACAAGGTATAGCTATGACACTTCATTCTTGACTACTAAAGATTATGCTTATTTGGTAAAAGCAGATGAAGACCCTTCTACATATGAAGAAGCCAAAGGGAAGAAGAATTGGGAAGATGCTATGCAAGAGGAGTATGATGCATTGATAGAGAATCAAACATGGGATTTGGTTCCTAAACCTAATAGTCAAAAGATTATTGGATGTAAGTGGGTTTACAAAACAAAGAGATTTGCAGATGGAAGTGTGTCTAGGTACAAAGCTAGACTTGTTGTGAAAGGGTATGCACAGACATATGGAGTGGACTATGATGAGACCTATAGTCCTGTGGCAAAGATGACAACCATCAGGACACTCATTGCAATTGCTGCTTGTAAAGGTTGGAAGTTGTCTCAATTAGATGTTAAAAATGCTTTCTTGAATGGTTACATTTCAGATGAAGTCTACATGGAGCAACCAGATGGGTTCAAAGATCAAGTGAGTCCAAATTATGTATGTAAGCTCAAGAGAGCTTTGTATGGGTTGAAGCAAGCCCCAAGAGCTTGGAATTATAGGCTTGTAAAATTCTTGAATGATCTTGGTTTTCAAGCATCAAAGGCAGATAGTAGCTTGCTAGTCAAAGCAAGTGAAGATGGGTTCATTTATGTGTGTATTTATGTTGATGACATAATACTTACAGGAACAGATGATAAGGGGATACAAATGATCAAAAAGCAGATGGAGAAAGAGTTCAAAATCAGTGATTTGGGGAACCTATCATTCTTCTTGGGAATGGAGATCTCTTATACTCAACATGGAGTATATGTGACCCAAGAAAGGTATCTTAAAAATTTGCTAACCAAGTTTAAAATGGAAGATTGCAGGGTTGCACCTACACCTTTGGAAGTGAACCATAAATTGTCTAGGTTTGGAGGAGAAGAGTTCAGAGATATGAAACTCTATCAAAGTTTGGTTGGTAGCTTGATTTATGCTACATTGACAAGGCCTGACTTATCATATGCAGTTGGTGTGCTTTCACAATTCATGCATTGTCCTAGAAAGAAACATTGGATTGCAGGACAAAGAGTACTTAGGTACATCAAGGGTACACTCAAAGAAGGGTTGTACTATGGGTTTACTTCAGATACAAGAATTAAGATATATAGTGATGCAGATTGGGCAGGTAATGTTGATGATAGAAGATCAACACATGGATACTTGTGCTATGTAGGAGACAAATTGATTTCATGGTGTTCTAAGAAGCAACATACAGTTGCTTTGTCATCCACAGAGGTAGAATATAAAGGTATGGTGGAAGCTGCAAAAGAGGTAATATGGCTAAAGACACTTTTGAAAGTTTTTGATGTGATTCAGAGTACTCCTATTATTTGTGGAGACAATATGAGTTCATTATACTTGGCAGCTAATCCTGTATTTCATGCTAGAACTAAGCATATTGAAATATAGTATCATTTTCTGAGAGAGAAGGTCATTGAGAAGGAAATTGAAGTCATACACACTCCTACAAAAGATCAACTTGCAGATATGATGACTAAAAGTTTGGATGGACCTAAATTGCAGAGGTTTAAAGATATGGCAGGAATAAAGAAGATACAGGTAATCACAATTGAAGATTGAGGGGGAGCTGTTGGAGCAGAACAATCATCAATAGTGATTCTATGAAGATCAAAGTGAGAAGACATATGGAAGAATGAAGATTACTTTCAGAGGAAGAAAATGGAATCAGAAATGTTTCTTTTGTATATTACTCTTGTAAATAGTTCAATGTATTTTGAAAAAGGATGACGAGTTAGACTCGTATATATATCTACAGATACGTATTCATAAATAGAGAGAGTGATATAGATCAGATAGAGAAGAATAGGTGAAGAAGTGATGAACATTGTATGTATCATCAACCATATGTGTGAAAAGTAATGAAGAAGAAAATTGAGTAGAATTCTGCGCGTCGATCTTCTCTCCCATTCTCCTTCTGTGCTTAATCTTTTGAAGAATCTTTCTGCACGTATCTAAGTCCATAGCTAATCTATCTATGGCTAGAATTTGAGAGCTTAATTCCAATCAGGTTGTGAGAATTTTGCTTAGGAACATTCATATGTGAAAATGTTATAAGAGTCGAGAAATCTGGCGCACATTTCATCTTCAAAGAAATGGTCAGTGCTCAGTCCACAGTGTAAAGTTTTACACAAATGAGAGCTTAAAATTTAAGTTGGAAGGTAAGCCATCTATGGCTAGAAGATCTTGATCAAACGGGTTCAGAGTTGGGAGAACCAATGCTAAGAAGTTGCAGGTGTCAAAGTCGCCATTGCAGAGAAGCACTTTCAGACATAGGTAAAGTGTTTCACACATTTCTCAGAGTGTACTTAATCTTTTTGAGAGATTTAACTTGGCAAAGTTGCGCAACCTTAAGGCGAAGTGTTGTGCAAAGTTTTATCAAAAACTTTACAGGATTGATTAGTCAATGAGTGACTAATCTACAGCAGACTTTTCAGAGAAGTTGAATTTTTCATAACTTTCAATATTTCTGATAATTTGGTGAATGATCTCTAAGTTTGGTGGAGTCTAAGGTTAACCTTGATATAGAGGTGATCTAACTTCAAGGTTAATTTGTTCTTTTGGAGATTAACACTCTCCATCAAGAAGATAGTAAAGTACCTAAAGGGAACACAAAATCATGGTTTGTACTTTCCATATTCATCAGACATTGATATCAAAGTATACTCAGATGCAGATTGGGCAGGTTGCAAGGATGACAGGAGGAGTACATCTGGTTACATATGCTTTGCAGGTGATAAACCAATTTCTTGGTCATCCAAGAAACAACCCACAGTAGCCCTATCATCTACTGAAGCAGAGTACAGAGGGCTAGCCAATGCCACTCAAGAAGCCATATGGTTGAAGCTATTATATTCAGAATTGGGCCTATACACAAGGCCACCAATCATATTTGGTGATAACACAAGTTCACTTCACCTAGCAGCTAATCCAATTTATCATGCTAGGACAAAACACATAGAGGTTCATTACCACTATGTGAGGGAGAAGTTACTTAGCAAAGAAATTCAATTATCATATGTGTCTACTAATATACAATGTGCAGATTTGCTTACTAAAGCTCTGGATGGAAGCAAGCTATGCAGGTTTAAATCCATGATTGGATTGCAGGAAATAATTGAAGACTAAAGATGAAGACTTGAGCCAAAGTGTTTGGCTTGAGGGGGAGCTGTTGGTGCAAAACAAGCCAAACACATTGGCTTTGATTTGTACCTTGAAGACTCAACATAAAGATTGAACATTGATAGCTTAGCATTGGATATCAATCTTGAAGGTTTTACAAGAGTTTGGATTAATTCATGAAGTCTTCATTTGAAGGAAGAACATAGGAACACATGCCTATGCTTAGTTATTTTCTACCTCATGTAAAAGTCAATATGACTTCATGAAATCACACCTACCTTCAAAAGTCGTGAAATTTTGGAAGGTATGAATGGAGAGAATATCTCCATATATTTAGATGAGAGATTTGAGGGAGCCTACATTTGAATTTGAAATTCAAACCTCAAGTGATATCTTATAAAAGCTATGAAGAAAATCTCGCGCGTTAGTCTCACTCATTGAGCTCACTTCCCAAGGCACTCTACTTCTGTATCTGTGTGTGTGATAGTGCTATATCTTAGCCTACACCACAACACCTCATTTAGCCATGCTTGGCATGCTAATGAGCTTGTACATTTACATTAATCAATAGATACATTCATACTTCTCAACTCTGTTTTTCCTCTGAGTGACTACCTCCAAGTCTATCAACTTCAACAGGGCATATCTCAAGATCTACTGAACCAAATTGGATGATTCAAAGCTCATTGGAACCAGCT
>CM035424.1:42778969-42784423 GCA_020310875.1 Ceratopteris richardii
TTTCTGACATGTATTTGATCTTAATGATCAAATTAAACTTTTGGTGATTAGTTTTGAGAACTAATGGCTAGTATGATTGCGCAAAGGTATTGCTAATACTTGTGCATCAATTACTTGAAGAAATTTGAAGATTTGTGCAGGTAAAGTAGTTGATATCTGAAGCAGACTTTCTCAAGTTGACACTTCTTCACTCAGAGAAGTGTTGCTTGAAGTTTTGGTAAAGAAGAACATTGTTTGTGTAAAGTTTGGTTTATAACTGACATAGAAGTGTTCTTAAGTCAGTGTAGATCAAACCTTTGGAGATTAAGAGGTCTCCAATAGTGGTATCAGAGCTAAAGGTGAAGTACAAGAGAAGAAAAGATAATTGAAGTTCCGACTGGTGCAGATATTGAAGATCTTCCAAATCAAAGGAGGATAAGGACAAGTTATTGAAGATAACTTGCAGAAGCTCATAGTACAAGTTCGAAAGAATCAAGAAGGACAAAGACTATATCAAAGGTACACTTTCTCCTCATAAACCATAGTAATTGCAGATACAAAAAGTCAAGGATGGGAGAAAGCTTGCAGATTGATAAGCTAGATAGGGAGAACTATCCAGCATGGTCCATGAGGATGGAAGCACACCTCATGAGCAAAGACCTTATAGCATTTATTACAGGAGATGAAGAAAAACCTGAGTTTGCAGATCCCAGTATTCCTACTAGGGAAGAGCTTGCAATGTTGAAGACTTGGATGAGAAAGGATGCTCAAGCAAGGAGTATCATCTACATGGCTGTAAATGATTATCTTCTACCTCACATCAGAGGTTTGGAAAGTGCTACAGATGTTTGGAATGCCTTGGAAGAGCATTTCCAAAATACAACTAAGTCTAGGAAGTCCTCACTATGGGCTGAGTTCACAACCTTCAAAAAGAAGAGCTCACAATCAATTTCTGATTATGTGGCAAGGATGAAGGATATTGCAGATAGCTTGGGAGCAGTGGATGAAGACATTGAAGAGGAAAAGTTGGTAAGACAAATACTTACAGGTCTGAGAGGAGATGAGAAGTGGAAGCCTTTCATATTGTCCATAGAGTTGTCACTTGATCACTTTACTCCTGATCTTAATCAATTGCTAGGACACATGCTAACTTTTGAGCAGGATCTTAAAGGAGACAATGATAGAAGTACAAGTCAAGCTATGTACTCCAAGGACAAGAAAAAGAATGGCAAGGGAAAGCAATCGAATGATGATGAAGGGAATTCAAATCAAGCTAACTTCACAAAAGGGAAGATGAACTTCAGAGGTAAAGGAAGAGGAGGTAAGAACAAAGATAATGCTAAAGCTTGTTGGATTTGTGGCAGAACAAATCATTTGGCAAATGATTGTTGGTATAACAATCAAAATGGTGAAAACAATAATCAGAATTATAGTCAAAGAGGTAGAGGAGGCAGAAACCAAAGAGGTAATTTCAGAGGAAGAGGTGGTAGGACATCATATGGTAGAGGAGGTGGAAGAAACTTCCAATCTCAGTCCTACAACAACAATTATTACAATTATGCATCAGATCAGAAGGATGACATGACTCTTATCTTGAATGCAACTCATGAATCAATGGGAGAAGATCAAAGAGTGTTTTATATTGACTCAGGATGCAGCAACCATCTGAGTGGGAATCTATCCTTGATGACTGATATGGAAGCAAGGGTGAATGGACATACAGTCCAAACAGGTGACAATACCAAACATAAAGTGGAGAGCATTGGATCAGTGAAGACAAAGAGTGGAAGTACACTTCTGAGCAAGGTACTTTATGTTCCTACTATTCCTAAAAATTTGATAAGTGTAGGGCAAATTGTGGAGAAAGGATATGAGGTAAGATTCACAAATGATGGTGTCTATGTACAAGATCCAAATCAGGGATATAGAAACATAATTGCAGGGAAAAAGGAAGGAAGATTGTTCACTCTCAAAGTCCAAGGTAATGTGGGACATGCATTATTTACCTATGGAAGTCAAAAGGTATCTGAATTAGACCTATGGCATAAAAGGCTAGGTCATTTCAATGAGAGAGCTATAAAGGAAATGTCAAAGAATCAGGTGGTGCTTGGATTGCCAAACATTGAAGGGCAACATATGGTGTACAAGTGTGAAGCTTGTCAATTAGGTAAAGCACATAAGAGTTCTTATAACAAATCAGGGTACAAGTATTCAAATATGCTTGAATTGGTTCATACAGATGTATGGGGTCCCTCAAGGGACTATAGCATAAATGGATCCAGATATTATGTGTTGTTTGTTGATGATGCAACCAGGTGGATTACTTTGTATGTAATCAAGGATAAATCAGAAGTTTTCAAGACATTCAAACATTTTCATGCTTATGCAGAAAGGATCACAGGACAAAAGCTCAAGAGGTTAAGATCAGATGGAGGGGGAGAGTATTTCTCTAAAGAGTTTGATGATTATTTGTGGAATGCAGGTATCAAAAGAGAAGTAACTTGCAGGTACTCCCCTCAACAGAATGGAGTAGCAGAAAGGAGGAATAGGACTCTTGTAGAGTTTGCAAGAGCCATGATGAAGGAAAAGAATTGTCCAAATTACTTATGGGCAGAAGCCATTAACACTGCAACATACCTTGTGAATAGGTTGCCTTGCAAAGCTTTGGATGGAGGAACCCCTTATGAAGCATGGTGGGGTAAGAAGCCTAGTCTTGATCATTGTAAAGTATTTGGATGTATTGCATATGCTTATGTTCCTTCACAATTAAGACATAAGCTAGAACCAAAAGCAGAGAAGTATGTGTTTATTGGATATGATGATAGACAGATGGGTTACAGGTTGTGGAGTCCATCTACAAAGCAATTTCTTGTTACCAAAGATGTGACATTTGATGAGCAAAACACATGGTATACAGGATCAACAAATGATTTTGCAGGTGTTGAAGAAATACAAAGAAAAGGAAAGGCAAAGGTAAAAGTATGTGAAGAAATTGTTGATGAAGTTGACTCTAGAAGTAGAGTGCAGGATCATGTAGAAGAAGGGCCAAGATTTGATCCAGAATCAAATGAGGCTGAAACTTCAAGAAGTGCAGAAATCAGAAGATCTACAAGGGAAAGGAAAGAACCTATAAGGTATAGCTATGATACATCTTTCCTAACAACAAAAGATTATGCCTACATTGTGAAAACAGAAGAAGATCCAACCACTTATGAAGAAGCCAAAGGTAAACAGAATTGGGAGAAGGCAATGCAGAAAGAGTATGATGCTCTACTTGAAAATGAAACTTGGGAACTAGTACCAAGACCAAAGAATCAGAAGGTCATTGGATGTAAGTGGGTATATAAAACAAAAAGGTTTGTAGATGGTAAGGTGTCTAGATATAAGGCTAGACTTGTGGTCAAAGGTTATGCCCAAACTTATGGGGTAGATTATGATGAAACCTTTAGTCCTGTTGCTAAGATGTCTACAATTAGGACATTGATTGCTATTGCTACTTGCAAGGGATGGAAATTATCACAATTGGATGTGAAAAATGCATTTCTAAATGGATACATTGCAGATGAAGTATATATGGAGCAATCAGAAGGCTTCATGGAATCAATTGGATCAGATTATGTGTGTAAGCTCAAGAGAGCTTTATATGGGTTGAAGCAAGCCCCAAGAGCTTGGAATTACAGATTGGTCAAGTTCTTGAATGAATGTGGATTTCAAGCATCAAAGGCAGATAGTAGCTTGCTAGTGAAGGCAAGTGAAAATGGATACATTTACATGTGCATTTATGTTGATGATATTATTGTTACAGGAACAGATGCTCAAGGAATCAATGAACTCAAGAAGCAAATAGAGAAGGAGTTTAAGATAAGTGATTTGGGAAACTTATCTTATTTTCTAGGAATGCAGATTGTGTATACTCAACATGGAGTATATGTTTCACAAGAGAGATATTTGAAGAATCTCCTAGTCAAGTTTAACATGGAAGATTGCAAGACCTCGACCACACCATTGGAGGTAAATCATAAATTAAGCAGGTATGGAGGTGAAGAGTTCAATGACATGAAGAAATATCAGAGTTTGGTAGGTAGTTTAATCTATGCTACCTTGACAAGGCCAGATCTATCATATGCAGTAGGTGTGTTGTCACAATTCATGCATTGTCCAAAGAAGACCCATTGGATTGCAGCCCAAAGGGTACTCAGATATATCAAAGGAACCCTAAGTGAAGGTTTGTATTATGGTTTCACTTCTGACACAAGAATCAAAGTGTTTAGTGATGCAGATTGGGCAGGTGACTCAGATGATAGAAGGTCTACTCATGGATATCTTTGTTATGTTGGAGATAAGCTAGTGTCTTGGTGTTCAAGGAAGCAACATACAGTTGCTTTATCATCCACAGAAGCTGAGTATAAGGGAATGGTAGAAGCTGCAAAAGAAGTCATATGGTTGAAGACCTTGATGAAAAGTTTTGAGACTGATCATAGTACTCCAATAATTTTTGGAGACAATATGAGTTCTTTGTATTTGGCAGCTAACCCTGTTTTTCATGCCAGGACTAAGCATATAGAGATTCAGTATCATTTCTTGAGGGAAAAGGTACTTGATAAAGAGATTGAAGTGATGTACACTCCAACAAAAGAACAAGTGGCAGATATGATGACAAAAAGCTTGGATGGACCTAAGCTACAGAGATTCAAGGAGATGGCAGGAGTGAAGAAGAATGGAATAATCACAATTAGTGATTGAGGGGGAGCTGTTGGAGCAAACCAATCACAAATTGGTGATTATACAGATCTTGAAGAATGCTTATGGTCAGAATGAAGCAAAGAAAGACACTTGTAAAGTGAAGAAGAATTCAGAATGATGTCTTGTACACATATGTACATATAAGTGAAGAATCTTGTAAGCTAAGTATAGTTAAACCCTTAAGATGATAAGGAGTAGAGTCATAGACGCGAGATGAGTCTAAAGTCGTGTATATATAAGATAATTATGACAAGAAATGTAAGAGAGAAAAAAGTAATAGAGTCATTTTGTAGATGACAATTTTCAGGAAGATGTGTAGAGAGTTTTTTCCCAGGAAATAGCGACGGGTTTTTCTCTGAGTGCTCTCTGTCTGATCATGTGGATCAGAAATCCTTTTGTACACATCTAATTGAGAAGCTAATGAAGCTATGTCTAGAGTTTTAGAATCTAATTCCTCTCCTACTGTGAGAATGATCATTAGGAACATTCATATGTAGAATGTGAGAACTGAAGCCTGAAAGTAGCGCACTTTTCCGTCTCAGTATTTTGATCAGATCTGAGTGTATACTGTAAAGTTTTTGATGAGTGAGCACTTAAAATTTAAGTTAGAAGATAAGGAAGCTATGGCTAAAAGCATTTAGCAAAATGGGTTTCAGATTGGGAGAAATCAAGTTAAGAAGTTGGCTATGTCGAAGGCGCAACTTCTGAGAGTCATTTTCTGACATGTATTTG
>CM035424.1:42794423-42799423 GCA_020310875.1 Ceratopteris richardii
ATAGATAGATAGAGATGAATGAGATAGATAGATAGATAGATAGATAGATAGATAGATTTTTTATAGATAGATAGATAGATAGATAGATAGATAGATAGATAGATAGATAGATAGATAGATATAGATAGATAGATAGATAGATATGTTGTGCAGACCAATCACCAATTGAAGGCTTGGAAGATCAAATGATGAAGGAAGAATCAATTCCTAAAGTGTGGAAGAAGATTACATTCAGAGGACAAGAGAAGTGTACACATATGTACATTAGTATAGTCATAGATGACTTAGATCTTTTGTTTAGTAAGAATCATGTACAAATTATCTATAAATACTTTGAGGAAAGTCGGGAAATGTATGAGAGCATATGTGACAATAGTTAGAAGTCAAGAATGAGGGAGATAGAAGTTATGAGATAGAGGAAAGTGAATTTGAGTTAGCTCTCATCACTCAGTTGTAATTCTTCTGAGTAAAGAAAAATATTTGCGCCCGATGTTTCTGCGTGTTCTCCTTCTACAGTAGATCAATTGTGGAATGCTCTTGTACAAGTCTAAGTTGAGAGTTACTTGACCTCTGTGCAAAGTTTTAGCTTCCAATTGTAATCAGGCTGAGTGAATTAAGTGTAGGAACATTCATATGTGAAGTGTGTTCACTGGTTCCTAAAACAGGCGCATATTTCGAAGTCAATGTTTTGGTCATTTCTCCTAGCACAGTTTAAAGTTTTGCATGAGTGAGGGCTTAATCTTTAAGTTGGAAGATAAGCTACTTATTTCTAGAAGCATTTTGTAAAACGGGTTCTATTCAAGGAGAACCAAGTCTTAAAAGTTACAGGTGTAAAGTCGACAGTTCTGAGTAACAGTTTCTGACATAGGTAACTTGAGAAGTTGATTTCTCAAGCTATACTTAATCTTTTGAAGAAATTCAACTTGGAGTAGATGCGCAATCTCTAGGAGATACTTCGTACAAAGTTTCATAAAAAACTTTACACGTTTGATAGGTCAATGTGAAGAAATAGTGCAGCAGACTTTTCTGTGTTTCATCTTCTTCACAGATTTGTTAATCTTTTGATAATTAGCAATTGATCCTCTAAATTAGTGGAGTGTTTGACTTATTCTTGGTATAGAGGTGCTCTAATCACAAGAATAAGTTGTTCTTTTGGAGATTAACATTCTCCATCAGTGGTATCAGAGCAGGAGACATCAATTTGAAGAAAAGGAGGATCCCGACTGCTGCAGATTCAAGAAATTCAACACTTGAAGGACTAAGAAGTGAAAGCTTGGAGTCAAAGCTTGAGGAGAAGACTATTTGACATCAAGAAAGGCAAAAGGAGTTCAATTCGAAGTAAAGGTACATACATTGTTTGTAAAGCTTGAAGATTTCAATACACAGGTGGATACAAGATGGGAGAAAGCTTGCAGATTGATAAGCTAGATAGGGAGAACTATCCAGCATGGTCCATGAGGATGGAAGCACACCTCATGAGCAAAGATCTTATATCATTTATTACAGGAGATGAAGAAAAACCTGAGTTTGCAGATCCAAGTATTCCTACTAGGGAAGAACTTGCAATGTTGAAGACTTGGATGAGAAAGGATGCTCAAGCAAGGAGTATCATTTACATGGCTGTAAATGATTACCTTCTACCTCATATCAGAGGTTTGGAAAGTGCTACAGATGTTTGGAATGCCTTGAAAGAGCATTTCCAAAATACTACTAAGTCAAGGAAGTCCTCACTATGGGCTGAGTTCACAACCTTCAAGAAGAAGAGCTCACAATCAATTTCAGATTATGTGGCAAGGATGAAAGATATTGCAGATAGCTTGGGAGCAGTGGATGAAGACATTGAAGAAGAAAAGTTGGTAAGACAAATACTTACAGGTTTGAGAGGAGATGAGAAGTGGAAGCCTTTCATATTGTCCATAGAATTGTCACTTGATCACTTTACTCCTGACCTTAATCAATTGCTAGGACACATGCTAACCTTTGAGCAGGATCTTAAAGGAGACAATGATAGAAGTACAAGTCAAGCTATGTACTCCAAGGACAAGAAAAAGAATGGCAAGGGAAAGCAATCAAATGATGATGAAGGGAATTCAAATCAAGCCAACTTCACAAAAGGGAAGACAAATTTCAGAGGTAAAGGAAGAGGAGGTAAGAACAAAGATAATGCTAAAGCTTGTTGGATTTGTGGCAGAACAAATCATTTGGCAAATGATTGTTGGTATAACAATCAAAATGGTGGAAGCAATAATCAGAATTATAGTCAAAGAGGTAGAGGAGGCAGAAACCAAAGAGGCAATTTCAGAGGAAGAGGTGGTAGGACATCATATGGTAGAGGAGGTGGAAGAAACTTCCAATCTCAGTCCTACAACAACAATTATTACAATTATGCATCAGATCAGAAGGATGACATGACTCTTATCTTGAATGCAACTCATGAATCAATGGGAGAAGATCAAAGAGTGTTTTATATTGACTCAGGGTGTAGCAACCATCTGAGTGGGAATCTATCTTTGATGACTGATATGGAAGCAAAGGTCAATGGACATACAGTTCAGACAGGTGACAATACCAAACATAAAGTGGAGAGCATTGGATCAGTGAAGACAAAGAGTGGAAGTACACTTCTGAGCAAGGTACTTTATGTTCCTACTATTCCTAAAAATCTGATAAGTGTAGGGCAAATTGTGGAGAAAGGATATGAGGTAAGATTCACAAATGATGGTGTTTATGTACAAGATCCAAATCAGGGATATAGAAACATAATTGCAGGTAAAAAGGAAGGAAGATTGTTCACTCTCAAAGTCCAAGGTAATGTGGGACATGCATTATTTACCTATGGAGGTCAAAAGGTATCTGAATTAGACCTATGGCATAAAAGGCTAGGTCATTTCAATGAGAGAGCTATAAAGGAGATGTCAAAGAATCAGGTGGTGCTTGGATTGCCAAATATTGAAGGGCAACATATGGTGTACAAGTGTGAAGCTTGTCAATTAGGTAAAGCACATAAGAGTTCTTATAACAAATCAGGGTACAAGTATTCAAATATGCTTGAATTGGTTCATACAGATGTATGGGGTCCCTCAAGGGACTATAGCATAAATGGATCCAGATATTATGTGTTGTTTGTTGATGATGCAACCAGGTGGATTACTTTGTATGTAATCAAGGATAAATCAGAAGTTTTCAAGACATTCAAACATTTTCATGCTTATGCAGAAAGGATCACAGGACAAAAGCTAAAGAGGTTAAGATCAGATGGAGGGGGAGAGTATTTCTCAAAAGAGTTTGATGATTATTTGTGGAATGCAGGTATCAAAAGAGAAGTAACTTGCAGGTACTCCCCTCAACAGAATGGAGTAGCAGAAAGGAGGAATAGGACTCTTGTAGAGTTTGCAAGAGCCATGATGAAGGAAAAGAATTGTCCAAATTACTTATGGGCAGAAGCCATTAACACTGCAACATACCTTGTGAATAGGTTGCCTTGCAAAGCTTTGGATGGAGGAACCCCTTATGAAGCATGGTGCGGTAAGAAGCCTAGTCTTGATCATTGTAAAGTATTTGGATGTATTGCATATGCTTATGTTCCTTCAAAATTAAGACATAAGCTAGAACCAAAAGCAGAGAAGTATGTGTTTATTGGATATGATGATAGACAGATGGGTTACAGGTTGTGGAGTCCATCCACAAAGCAATTTCTTGTTACTAAAGATGTAACATTTGATGAGCAAAATATGTGGTATACAGGATCACCAAATGAGTATACAGGTGTTGAAGAAATACAAAGGAAAGGAAAGGCAAAGGTAAAAGTTTGTGAAGAAATTGTTGATGAAGTTGACTCTAGATGTAGAGTGCAGGATCATGTAGAAGAAGGGCCAAGATTTGATCCAGAATCAAATGAGGCTGAAACTTCAAGAAGTGCAGAAATCAGAAGATCTACAAGGGAAAGGAAAGAACCTATAAGGTATAGTTATGATACATCTTTCCTAACAACAAAAGATTATGCCTACATTGTGAAAACAGAAGAAGATCCAACCACTTATGAAGAAGCCAAAGGTAAACAGAATTGGGAGAAGGCAATGCAGGAAGAGTATGATGCTCTACTTGAAAATGAAACTTGGGAATTAGTACCAAGACCAAAGAATCAGAAAGTCATTGGATGCAAGTGGGTATATAAAACAAAGAGGTTTGCAGATGGTAAGGTGTCTAGATATAAGGCTAGACTTGTGGTCAAAGGTTATGCCCAAACTTATGGGGTAGATTATGATGAAACCTTTAGTCTTGTTGCTAAGATGTCTACAATTAGGACATTGATTGCTATTGCTGCTTGCAAGGGATGGAAATTATCACAATTGGATGTCAAAAATGCATTTCTAAATGGATATATTGCAGATGAAGTATATATGGAGCAACCAGAAGGCTTTATGGAATCAATTGGATCAGATTATGTGTGTAAGCTCAAGAGAGCTTTATATGGGTTGAAGCAAGCCCCAAGAGCTTGGAATTACAGATTGGTCAAGTTCTTGAATGAATGTGGATTTCAAGCATCAAAGGCAGATAGTAGCTTGCTAGTGAAGGCAAGTGAAAATGGATACATTTACATGTGCATTTATGTTGATGATATTATTGTTACAGGAACAGATGCTCAAGGAATCAATGAACTCAAGAAGCAAATAGAGAAGGAGTTTAAGATAAGTGATTTGGGAAACTTATCTTATTTTCTAGGAATGCAGATTGTGTATACTCAACATGGAGTATATGTTTCACAAGAGAGATACTTGAAGAATCTTTTAGTCAAATTTAACATGGAAGATTGTAAGACCTCAACTACACCATTGGAGGTAAATCATAAATTAAGCAGGTATGGAGGTGAAGAGTTCAATGATATGAAGAAATATCAGAGTTTGGTAGGTAGTCTAATCTATGCTACCTTGACAAGGCCAGATCTATCATATGCAGTAGGTGTGTTGTCACAATTCATGCATTGTCCAAAGAAGACTCAT
>CM035424.1:42814423-42819423 GCA_020310875.1 Ceratopteris richardii
TATCTATCTATCTATCTACCTATCTATCTATCTATCTATCTATCTATCTATATGTCTATCTATCTATCTATCTATCTATCTATGTATCAATCTATCTATCTATCTATCTATCTATCTATCTATCTATCTATCTATCTATCTATCTATCTATCTATCTATCTATCTATCTATCTGTTGGTGCAAAACAAGCCTTAACACTTGGCTTTGTTGTGTGCCTTGAAGACTCAACATAAAGCTTGGACTATTGAACCCTTGGAAAGCATAAAAGTTTGGACCCTTGAAGGATGTATTCATGTGAACCATATACCATAGGAACACATGCCTATGCTTTATTATCTTTTATCCAATGTAAAAGTCAATGTGACTTAACTCACCTCTTGTAATCTCACCCACCTTCAAAAGTCGTGGAAATTAGAAGTTATGGATGGAGAGAATATCTCCATGTGATTAGATGAGAGATTTGAGGGAGCCTACATTTGAATTTGAAATTCAAATCTCAAGTGATGACTTATAAAAGACTATGAAAAAGTCGCGGGTCTAGACATACTCTTCCCGAGGCTAATCCAAGCAAAATTGTGAGTGTGTGAGAGCTACTATTGAGCCTACACCTCTGAGTACCATTGGGCATCACTCTACATGCCAATGGGAATGTACATTTTATAGATTCAATACATATACTCATAGTCATTATCTCTGTGTTTTCTCTGAGTGACTACCTCCAAGTCTGTCAACTTCAACAGGGCATATCTCAAGATCTACTGAACCAAATTGGATGATCCAGGGCTCATTGGAACCAGCTCAAAGCATTTTACAACACTACAAAATTTCAAGTAATTCTATTCAGTCAATTGGGAGAAATCTCAGTCGAGACAGACACTGGTATTTTTTTGTGTTGTTCCTAAAAAGTCGGGGGTGTCCCTGATTTTGCTAAAGATCATGCTCAGTGTATAGTCTGTTAATTGGAGTGATTTAACTTGCTAATGGTAGCTTGTTAAGTTAATTTAATACTCCCAGAAGGAATTAAACCAATTGCAAGTGTGCTGGTCACACTGAGCTTAGAACTGAGCAGGTATCAATACAGGAATAGAAAGTTTTTGGAGTTGTGAAGGTTCAAAATCATCTGTTTTGATTTGGTCATTACTCAATCATTTTGTAAAGCACATATATAGTTTCTTGGTGTCATTTGGAAGCTCAAGGAGTCTCCTAACCATATCTGAAGAGAAGAGAGGGCAGGTGTGAAGCAGGTCTAGCAGCACCAACTTGATCTTCTGATTGTACCCAGCCATCACATCCAACAGTGGTATCAGAGCAAATAAGGTAATTATGGGTGATGGTTTCCCTTCCTTCATTGACAAATTGGATAGAAATAACTACCAGGCATGGTCATTAAGAATGAAGACTTATCTACAAGGGAGAAGCTTGTATGGATACATATCAGGAGATGAGGAGTTGCCCTCATTCAAAACCAGAGGCCTAGCTACAAAGGATGAGCATGAGAGACTTAATCAATGGTGTGCTAAAGATGCTTTGGCAAGGTCATATCTTCTAAACTCTATCTCTGATTTCCTTCTACCTCATGTTAGGAACTGTAAGACTTCCCAAGAGACTTGGGAGACCTTGTCAACATATTTCTCATCAAGCACAAGGGCCAGAAAGAATCAGCTATGGATTGAGTTTACAACTCTTAGGAAGCAATCAAAACAATGTGTCTCAGATTTTGTCACCAAAGTCAAAGACATTGCAGATCAACTTGCAAGTGTTGGAGAAGAAATTGAAGAAGAGCAAATAGTCAGACAAGTGATCAATGGACTCAAAGCAGATGACAAGTGGGAGAGCTTTACCACTGCAATGGACTTGTACATGGACATTCAAGCACCTGATCTAACAACTCTGATTGGACAACTCTTTACACATGAAGCAAAGATCACAAAGAATGGAGAGCAATCAAAAGGTAACAATCCCTCTGCCCTATATACAGATAAGAAGTCTAAAGACAAGGGTAAAAGTAAAAAAGTTGATGAAGAAGGATCCACCTCCCAAGCAAACTATGCAGGGAGAGGTAGATCATCTAGAGGTAGGGGCAGAGGAGGTAAGTCAGGTAGGGGGAGACCCTATAATCAATCTCCATGCAATATTTGTGGCTTGTCTAATCATACTACAGATGAATGCTACAAGAACTACAAGAATCAAAGAGGAAGAGGTCACCAAAGAGGAGGATACTCTCAAGGCAGAGGCAGGTTCAATCAATCTCAAGGCTACCATGGCTACAACAATAACTACAACAATAATTACAACAATAGCTACAATCACAATGGCAATTATCAAGGAGGATACAGGAACAGAAAGGATTACAACAATTATGCAGAGGATCAAGATGATTCCTTGTTGATTATGAACATGACATCTAAATCAGGTATCAATGATGATCATTTGTTCTATATTGATTCAGGTTGCCCTAACCATGTAGCTGGGAATGTTGCCTTACTCTCTGATTTGGAAGAACCTAAAGGCAAGCACCAAGTGCAGACAGGTGATGACACTAAACATTCAGTGGTTAAGGTAGGTAATGTCAAAACAAGTGATGGTAATCAGAATTTGCTAAGCAGAGTATTGTATGTCCCAACAATCACCAAGAATCTGATGAGTGTAGGTCAGATTGTTGAAAAAGGTCTACAGGTCAGGTTCACTCAACATGGTGCTTATGTGGAGGATCCAAGACATGGATTCAAAAGGATAGCCAAGGGAGAGAAATCAGGTAGACTATTTACCTTTGAACTTGAAGATACTAAGAACATTGCCTTGTACAACTATAAGGACCAAACCCTATCAGAATTGGAGATGTGGCACAAGAGATTGGGTCACATTGGAGAAAGGACCATAAAGCAAATGAGTAGAGATCAATGTGTGCTTGGGATACCTAATGTATCCAAGCAACACATGATATACAAGTGTGGGGCTTGTCAGTTTGGTAAGTCTCACAGATTGCCATATACAAAAAAAGGTTTTATGCATGAAGACTACTTGGAATTGGTGCATACAGATGTTTGGGGACCAAGCAAAGAGCCATCCATATCAGGATCAAGGTACTATGTATCTTTTATTGATGACTATAGCAGATGGACTGTTTTGTACTTCATGAAACATAAAGATGAAGTATTTAATTGTTTCAAAAGGTATCTTGCATTAGTTGAGAATCAAACAGGTAGACATTTGAAGAGGTTAAGGTCTGATGGTGGTGGAGAATACTTCTCCAATGACTTTGAAGACTTCTTGCACGAAAGAGGCATCAAGAGGGAGATTACCACAAGGTACTCACCTGAACAAAATGGGGTAGCTGAAAGAAGGAATAGACTCATTGTGGAGACAGCTAGGTCTATGCTTAATGAGAAAAAATTACCAAATTATCTTTGGGCAGAGAGTGTATCTACTGCCACATACTTAATCAACAGGTTGCCATCAAAGACTCTTGATGGAATGACACCCTATGAGGCTTGGCATGGTAAGAGACCATCTCTGGATCATTGCAAGATCTTTGGGTGTGTTGCATATGTGCATATTCCCTCACAGGTAAGGGGAAAGCTAGACCCTAAGGCTGAAAAGTGTATTTTCATTGGTTATGATTTGAATCAGAAAGGATACAGGTTCTATAACCCCTCAAACAAAGGCTTCAAGGTAAGCAGAGATGTCATCTTTGATGAAAATGATTCATGGTATGATAATGAGTGCAGGAAAGTTAGCCTACCTTATGATATGGAAGAAGACTTTCCAAAGCTTGTCAGGCAAGAACCAACTCAGAAGGAGGACACAAGCTCAGATGATGAAGACACCATCAACATTGAAGAGTTCAAAGCTTGGAAATCCAAAGGGAAGATGAAGATGAAGCAACTTGAAGACAATCCAGAATCCTCAACTCAAGCTATGAGGAGATCTTCAAGAGAAAAGAAGAAACCTATTAGGTATGGGTATGATACTTCACTTGTAACCAAGCACTCTGTATATCTTGCAAAGGATATCTTAAGTGAAGAACCAGGTACATTTGAGGAAGCTATTACTAAACCAGAATGGAAGGAAGCAATGGATGAAGAAATGGAGGCTCTCAAGGAGAGTGATACTTGGGACTTGGTACCCAAGAAGGACTCCATGAAGGTGATAGGATCCAGATGGATCTACAAACTCAAGAGGAACTCAGATGGTACAATAAATAGGTACAAAGCTAGGTTGGTAGCCAAGGGTTTTGCACAAACCCAAGGCATTGATTATGAGGAGACATTTTCTCCTGTGGCCAAGATGCCAACTATCAGAATTATGGTGAGTGTAGCTGCATCCAAGAATTGGAACATGTACCAATTGGATGTAAAGAATGCATTCTTGAATGGATGGATATCTGAAGAGGTCTA
Organism: Ceratopteris richardii; assembly: GCA_020310875.1. Classification (NCBI taxonomy): domain Eukaryota; kingdom Viridiplantae; phylum Streptophyta; class Polypodiopsida; order Polypodiales; family Pteridaceae; genus Ceratopteris; species Ceratopteris richardii. The sequence goes on from CM035424.1 coordinate 42,818,821, forward strand.
CATGTCACAACCACCTGGCTATGAGGATCCCAATAAGGTAAATCATGTTTGCAAATTGAAGAAGGCTCTGTATGGATTGAAACAGGCACCTAGAGCATGGAACTATAGGTTGACAACCTATCTCTTGGATCAAGGATTTGTGATGAGTAAAGCAGATACTTCATTGTTTATAAAGAAGAACAATTCAGAGGTAATATACTTGTGTGTCTATGTTGATGACATCATTATTACAGGAAATGATGTTCAAGGAATTAGACACATCAAAGGTCAAATGATGAAGGAATTCAAGATAAATGATCTTGGATTATTGAAGTACTTCCTAGGGCTTGAATTGGTCTACACAAATTCAGGTATATTCATTACTCAGAAGAAGTACATTCAGGACATGGTCAAGAAGTTTAATTTGCAGGAAGCTAAAGTCTCAAACATTCCTATGGAGGTCAATCACAAACTCAGTGCACATGAAGGAGAAGAACTCAAGGATATTACAGGTTACCAAAGTTTGGTAGGTAGTCTTAATTATGCTACCTTAACTAGGATTGATATCTCATATGGTGTTAGTGTACTTAGCCAATTTATGCATAAGCCAAGAGTACCACATTT
>CM035424.1:42826923-42831923 GCA_020310875.1 Ceratopteris richardii
TATCTCTGTGTTTTCTCTGAGTGACTACCTCCAAGTCTGTCAACTTCAACAGGGCATATCTCAAGATCTACTGAACCAAATTGGATGATCCAGGGCTCATTGGAACCAGCTCAAAGCATTTTACAACACTACAAAATTTCAAGTAATTCTATTCAGTCAATTGGGAGAAATCTCAGTCGAGACAGACACTGGTATTTTTCTGTGTTGTTCCTAAAAAGTCGGGGGTGTCCCTGATTTTGCTAAAGATCATGCTCAGTGTATAGTCTGTTAATTGGAGTGATTTAACTTGCTAATGGTAGCTTGTTAAGTTAATTTAATACTCCCAGAAGGAATTAAACCAATTGCAAGTGTGCTGGTCACACTGAGCTTAGAACTGAGCAGGTATCAATACAGGAATAGAAAGTTTTTGGAGTTGTGAAGGTTCAAAATCATCTGTTTTGATTTGGTCATTACTCAATCATTTTGTAAAGCACATATATAGTTTCTTGGTGTCATTTGGAAGCTCAAGGAGTCTCCTAACCATATCTGAAGAGAAGAGAGGGCAGGTGTGAAGCAGGTCTAGCAGCACCAACTTGATCTTCTGATTGTACCCAGCCATCACATCCAACAGTGGTATCAGAGCAAATAAGGTAATTATGGGTGATGGTTTCCCTTCCTTCATTGACAAATTGGATAGAAATAACTACCAGGCATGGTCATTAAGAATGAAGACTTATCTACAAGGGAGAAGCTTGTATGGATACATATCAGGAGATGAGGAGTTGCCCTCATTCAAAACCAGAGGCCTAGCTACAAAGGATGAGCATGAGAGACTTAATAAATGGTGTGCTAAAGATGCTTTGGCAAGGTCATATCTTCTAAACTCTATCTCTGATTTCCTTCTACCTCATGTTAGGAACTGTAAGACTTCCCAAGAGACTTGGGAGACCTTGTCAACATATTTCTCATCAAGCACAAGGGCCAGAAAGAATCAGCTATGGATTGAGTTTACAACTCTTAGGAAGCAATCAAAACAATGTGTCTCAGATTTTGTCACCAAAGTCAAAGACATTGCAGATCAACTTGCAAGTGTTGGAGAAGAAATTGAAGAAGAGCAAATAGTCAGACAAGTGATCAATGGACTCAAAGCAGATGACAAGTGGGAGAGCTTTACCACTGCAATGGACTTGTACATGGACATTCAAGCACCTGATCTAACAACTCTGATTGGACAACTCTTTACACATGAAGCAAAGATCACAAAGAATGGAGAGCAATCAAAAGGTAACAATCCCTCTGCCCTATATACAGATAAGAAGTCTAAAGACAAGGGTAAAAGTAAAAAAGTTGATGAAGAAGGATCCACCTCCCAAGCAAACTATGCAGGGAGAGGTAGATCATCTAGAGGTAGGGGCAGAGGAGGTAAGTCAGGTAGGGGGAGACCCTATAATCAATCTCCATACAATATTTGTGGCTTGTCTAATCATACTACAGATGAATGCTACAAGAACTACAAGAATCAAAGAGGAAGAGGTCACCAAAGAGGAGGATACTCTCAAGGCAGAGGCAGGTTCAATCAATCTCAAGGCTACCATGGCTACAACAATAACTACAACAATAATTACAACAATAGCTACAATCACAATGGCAATTATCAAGGAGGATACAGGAACAGAAAGGATTACAACAATTATGCAGAGGATCAAGATGATTCCTTGTTGATTATGAACATGACATCTAAATCAGGTATCAATGATGATCATTTGTTCTATATTGATTCAGGTTGCCCTAACCATGTAGCTGGGAATGTTGCCTTACTCTCTGATTTGGAAGAACCTAAAGGCAAGCACCAAGTGCAGACAGGTGATGACACTAAACATTCAGTGGTTAAGGTAGGTAATGTCAAAACAAGTGATGGTAATCAGAATTTGCTAAGCAGAGTATTGTATGTCCCAACAATCACCAAGAATCTGATGAGTGTAGGTCAGATTGTTGAAAAAGGTCTACAGGTCAGGTTCACTCAACATGGTGCTTATGTGGAGGATCCAAGACATGGATTCAAAAGGATAGCCAAGGGAGAGAAATCAGGTAGACTATTTACCTTTGAACTTGAAGATACTAAGAACATTGCCTTGTACAACTATAAGGACCAAACCCTATCAGAATTGGAGATGTGGCACAAGAGATTGGGTCACATTGGAGAAAGGACCATAAAGCAAATGAGTAGAGATCAATGTGTGCTTGGGATACCTAATGTATCCAAGCAACACATGATATACAAGTGTGGGGCTTGTCAGTTTGGTAAGTCTCACAGATTGCCATATACAAAAAAAGGTTTTATGCATGAAGACTACTTGGAATTGGTGCATACAGATGTTTGGGGACCAAGCAAAGAGCCATCCATATCAGGATCAAGGTACTATGTATCTTTTATTGATGACTATAGCAGATGGACTGTTTTGTACTTCATGAAACATAAAGATGAAGTATTTAATTGTTTCAAAAGGTATCTTGCATTAGTTGAGAATCAAACAGGTAGACATTTGAAGAGGTTAAGGTCTGATGGTGGTGGAGAATACTTCTCCAATGACTTTGAAGACTTCTTGCACGAAAGAGGCATCAAGAGGGAGATTACCACAAGGTACTCACCTGAACAAAATGGGGTAGCTGAAAGAAGGAATAGACTCTATGAGGCTTGGCATGGTAAGAGACCATCTCTGGATCATTGCAAGATCTTTGGGTGTGTTGCATATGTGCATATTCCCTCACAGGTAAGGGGAAAGCTAGACCCTAAGGCTGAAAAGTGTATTTTCATTGGTTATGATTTGAATCAGAAAGGATACAGGTTCTATAACCCCTCAAACAAAGGCTTCAAGGTAAGCAGAGATGTCATCTTTGATGAAAATGATTCATGGTATGATAATGAGTGCAGGAAAGTTAGCCTACCTTATGATATGGAAGAAGACTTTCCAAAGCTTGTCAGGCAAGAACCAACTCAGAAGGAGGACACAAGCTCAGATGATGAAGACACCATCAACATTGAAGAGTTCAAAGCTTGGAAATCCAAAGGGAAGATGAAGATGAAGCAACTTGAAGACAATCCAGAATCCTCAACTCAAGCTATGAGGAGATCTTCAAGAGAAAAGAAGAAACCTATTAGGTATGGGTATGATACTTCACTTGTAACCAAGCACTCTGTATATCTTGCAAAGGATATCTTAAGTGAAGAACCAGGTACATTTGAGGAAGCTATTACTAAACCAGAATGGAAGGAAGCAATGGATGAAGAAATGGAGGCTCTCAAGGAGAGTGATACTTGGGACTTGGTACCCAAGAAGGACTCCATGAAGGTGATAGGATCCAGATGGATCTACAAACTCAAGAGGAACTCAGATGGTACAATAAATAGGTACAAAGCTAGGTTGGTAGCCAAGGGTTTTGCACAAACCCAAGGCATTGATTATGAGGAGACATTTTCTCCTGTGGCCAAGATGCCAACTATCAGAATTATGGTGAGTGTAGCTGCATCCAAGAATTGGAACATGTACCAATTGGATGTAAAGAATGCATTCTTGAATGGATGGATATCTGAAGAGGTCTACATGTCACAACCACCTGGCTATGAGGATCCCAATAAGGTAAATCATGTTTGCAAATTGAAGAAGGCTCTGTATGGATTGAAACAGGCACCTAGAGCATGGAACTATAGGTTGACAACCTATCTCTTGGATCAAGGATTTGTGATGAGTAAAGCAGATACTTCATTGTTTATAAAGAAGAACAATTCAGAGGTAATATACTTGTGTGTCTATGTTGATGACATCATTATTACAGGAAATGATGTTCAAGGAATTAGACACATCAAAGGTCAAATGATGAAGGAATTCAAGATAAATGATCTTGGATTATTGAAGTACTTCCTAGGGCTTGAATTGGTCTACACAAATTCAGGTATATTCATTACTCAGAAGAAGTACATTCAGGACATGGTCAAGAAGTTTAATTTGCAGGAAGCTAAAGTCTCAAACATTCCTATGGAGGTCAATCACAAACTCAGTGCACATGAAGGAGAAGAACTCAAGGATATTACAGGTTACCAAAGTTTGGTAGGTAGTCTTAATTATGCTACCTTAACTAGGATTGATATCTCATATGGTGTTAGTGTACTTAGCCAATTTATGCATAAGCCAAGAGTACCACATTTGGAGGCAGCCAAGAAGATAGTAAAGTACCTAAAGGGAACACAAAATCATGGTTTGTATTATCCATATTCATCAGACATTGACATCAAGGTATACTCAGATGCAGATTGGGCAGGTTGCAAGGATGACAGGAGGAGTACATCTGGTTACATATGCTTTGCAGGTGATAAACCAATTTCTTGGTCATCCAAGAAACAACCCACAGTAGCCCTATCATCTATTGAGGCCGAGTACAGAGGGCTAGCCAATGCTACTCAAGAAGCAATATGGTTGAAGCTACTATATTCAGAATTGGGCCTATACACAAGGCCACCAATCATATTTGGTGATAACACAAGTTCACTTCATTTAGCAGCTAATCCTGTGTATCATGCTAGAACAAAACACATAGAGGTGCATTACCACTATGTGAGGGAGAAATTACTTAGCAAGGAAATCCAATTATCATATGTGTCCACTAATATTCAATGTGCAGATTTGCTTACAAAAGCTTTGGATGGGAGCAAGCTATGCAAGTTTAAATCCATGATTGGATTACAGGATATCATTGAAGACTAAAGATGAAGACTCAAGCAAGTGTTTGGCTTGAGGGGGAGCTGTTGGTGCAAAACAAGCCTTAACACTTGGCTTTGTTGTGTGCCTTGAAGACTCAACATAAAGCTTGGACTATTGAACCCTTGGAAAGCATAAAAGTTTGGACCCTTGAAGGATGTATTCATGTGAACCATATACCATAGGAACACATGCCTATGCTTTATTATCTTTTATCCAATGTAAAAGTCAATGTGACTTAACTCACCTCTTGTAATCTCACCCACC
>CM035424.1:42844423-42849423 GCA_020310875.1 Ceratopteris richardii
TGCGTCCCGTTTCTCAAAGATCTTTTGACCAAATGTAGTTGAGGATAGTAGCTTTCAAACAAGCTATCACTTACCAAAAACTTTACACCATGCTTTGAGATCTGACCTTAAGAAGATCAGTCAAATGTGCGCCAGAAAAGTCGTAACTGTCAACTACCTTACACAGTCATATGAAATGACTTGGAACTCAATGTACAAGAGGAATTAGACTCAATCCTTCTACACAAACATTTGTTGATTATCAGAGAAGATGTGTACAAAATGGCTTGGCCTAATTTTGCTCACAGCCATGGAAAACTCTCTTAGACTCAGAAGTTTTCTCTCACCATCTCTCTCAGAAATTACACGACTTCTCTCTACTCACTCAGATTACAAAATTGAGTTCTCTCCTATATGTTTTTTGCTCAAATTAACTTATATACCTATGATTTACATTCTTCTAGACTTGAACTCGTAAGTTCTGAAGATCAAATGAACATCTAGATTCTAATTTTGCACTAATTTACAATAGTGAAATTGTCCCTTCACTTAGGCTTGATTTTCTGTAGGTCTTTCCTTCACTTCTTTTTTCCTCCATCATATGCCTTCATATATCTTCATATACCCATGCCTAATTAGTGAGTGAAGCCCCAACAGCTCCCCCTCAATCACTAATTAGCATAATTTGACTTCTTCACATAATCTTCTTCTCTTTTATTCCTGCCATCTCCTTGAACCTATTTGTCTTCACTCCATCCAAGCTTTTTGTCATAATATCTGCAATTTGATCTTTTGTAGAAGTATACACCACTTCAATCTCTTTTTCCATTACCTTTTCTCTGAGAAAATGGTACTGTATCTCTATGTGCTTTGTCCTTGCATGAAATACAGGATTTGCTGCAAGATATAAAGAACTCATGTTATCTCCATGAATGATGGGTATACCTTGATCAATTCCCAAGCTTTTGAATAATGTCTGCATCCATATTACTTCTTTTGCTGCTTCCACAAGTCCTTTGTATTCAGCTTCTGTTGATGATAAGGCCACTGTGTGTTGTTTCTTTGAACACCAACTCACAAGCTTATCTCCAATGTATATCATATAACCATGTGTAGATCTCCTGTCATCTTGACTTCCTGCCCAATCTGAGTCACTATAGGCTCTCAACCTTATATTTGATGTAAAAGGATAATACAATCCTTCTTTCAAAGTCCCTTTGATATATCTAAGGACTCTTTGACCTGCAATCCAATGTGGATCCTTTGGACAATGCATGAATTGAGAAAGAACACCAACTGCATAACTAAGATCAGGCCTTGTTAGAGTTGCATAAATCAAACTTCCCACTAAAGATTGATACTTCCTCATGTCTTTGAATTCTGCTCCATCATATCTACTGAGTTTGTGATTGACCTCTAATGGTGTAGATGCCTCTCTGCAATTCTCCATGTTAAACTTCTTTAGAAGATTCAAGAGATACCTTTCTTGTGATACATAAATACCATGCTCTGCATAAGTGATTTCCATTCCAAGAAAATATGACAATTTTCCTAGATCACTTATCTTGAATTCCTTCTCAAGTAGCTTCTTCACCTCCTTGATTCCTTCATTTGAGGTACCTGTAATTATAATATCATCTACATATATACAAATGTAGATCATACCTTCATCTGTTCTTTTGATAAGTAGACTTGCATCTGCTTTTGAACTTTGATATCCAAGGTCATTAAGATACTTTACAAGTCTATAATTCCAAGCTCTTGGAGCTTGCTTCAACCCATAAAGAGCTCTTCTCAATCTGCAAACATAATTTGGAAACTTATGATCTGCAAACCCTTGAGGTTGCTCCATGTAAACCTCATCTGATATATATCCATTCAAAAATGCATTCTTAATATCCAATTGACTCAATGTCCATCCTTTTGATGCTGCAATGGCAATGATTGTCCTTATGGTTGACATCTTTGCTACAGGACTGAATGTCTCATCATAATCTATGCCAAATGTTTGAGCATAGCCTTTAACCACCAATCTGGCTTTGTACCTGGCTATAGTTCCATCTGCATGCTTCTTAACTTTGTAAACCCATTTATTTCCAATCACTTTCTTACCATTAGGCTTTGGGACAAGTTCCCAAGTTTTGTTCTCTTCAAGTGCATCAAACTCTTCCTTCATTGCTACTTCCCATTGTCTCTTACCCTTTGCTTCATCATAGCTTTGAGGTTCTTCATCTTCCTTAACCATGTAAGCATAATTTTTCTGAGTCAAGTAAGAAGTGTCATAGGAATACCTTGTAGGTTGCTTCCTCATTCTTGTTGACCTTCTTGGTTCACACTCTTCATGTATATCTGGATGTACTTCTTCATCAAATATTGGTCCATCTTCATTCCTTCTATATGATCCAACTCTTGATGTGCTTGCTTGCATATGTTCTTCATCACCATCTATCTGCATATGTGACTTACCTCTTGCACTCCTTCTTATCTCTTCTTCAAATGTTTCAAGATCACATTCTTTATCTGCATACCAACTCTTCTGTTCATCAAAGGTCACATCTCTGGAAACAATGAAATGTTTAGTTAAAGGACTCCATAGTCTATAACCCATTTGCTTTTCATCATACCCAATAAACACATATTTTTCTGCCTTTGGTTCAAGCTTATGTCTTAGTTGTGATGGCACATAAGCATAGGCAATTGACCCAAACACTTTACAATGGTCAAGTGTTGGTTTCTTACCCCACCAAGCTTCATAAGGGGTCATACCATTCAAAGCTCCACATGGTAGCCTATTCACAAGGTATGTAGCTGTATTAACAGCCTCAGCCCAAAGATAATTAGGGCAACTCTTTTCCTTTAGCATTGCTCTTGCAAATTCAACCAATGTTCTATTTCTCCTTTCTGCCACCCCATTATGTTGAGGTGTGTACCTGCAAGTTATCTCTCTCTTGATACCTGCATTCCAAAGATAGTCATTAAACTCTTGGGAGAAGTATTCTCCCCCTCCATCAGACCTTAGCCTCTTGAGTTTTTGACCTGTAACTCTTTCTGCATAAGCATGAAAATGTTTGAAGGCTCCAAAGACTTCTGACCTTTCCTTTAGAACATAAAGAGTTATCCACCTTGTAGCATCATCAATAAACAAAACATAATACCTAGATCCATTTATTGAACCTTCTTTTGTTGGACCCCATACATCTGTATGTATGAGTTCAAGCAAACCCTCATGCTTGAAACCTTTCTTCTGAAATGGTTGTCTATGAGCTTTTCCCATCTGACAAGCTTCACACTTGTATATCATATGTTGATTTTTCACATTTGGTAATCCCAATACAGATTGATTCTCCACCATAGTTTTGATTCCTCTTTCATTGAAGTGTCCCAATCTCTTATGCCAAAGATCTAACTCTGTAATTACTTCATCACCATGTGTGATTAGGGCTTGACCAACATTTCCTTGTACTTTGAGAGTAAAAAGTCTACCTTCCTTCTTACCACAAACAATGGGTTTGTAAGCATCCTCTGGATCTTCAACAAATACCCCTTCATTTGTAAATCTGACTTGAAAACCTTTCTCCACTATTTGTCCAACACTAATCAGATTCTTTGGTATTGTTGGAACATACAAAACATTTGTTAATAAATCAGCTCCACTCCTGCACTTCACTTTTCCAATTGAATGCACACTATGCTTTGTATTGTCACCTGTTTGTACTGTATGACTTGAATTTCCTTCTTCCAATTTTGACAACAATTCTATATTACCTGACAAATGATTTGAACAACCAGAATCAATATAGAATACCTTGAGATCCTCCTTCTCTGATGAACTAATTGAATTCATCATCAATGTTGTATGGTTGTCATTCTGTGTATCATTTGCCTAATTATAATATGTGGTGTTGTATGATTGGTTCTGATTCCAATTTCTACCACCACCTCTTCCATAACTTCCTCTTGAATTCTGTCTTCCTCTTTGAAATTGATTTTGAAACCTTCCACCTCTTCCTCTGCCATTGTTATTCTGATTTTGACTTGCTCCTTGTTGATTGTGCCAACAATCATATGCTAGATGATTGCTCAATCCACAAATCCAACATGTCTTCTTGTTATTGTTCTGATTACCTCTACCTCTTCCATTTCCTCGACCTTTACCTCTGCCAAAACCTCTTCCTCTTGCATAATTTGCTTGAGTTGTTGACTCTTCTTCATCCTTTGCCTTGCCTTTATCTCCTTTCTTTTTATTCTTCATATACATTGCAGAACTTTGACCTTTGTCTCCATCTGACTTCAAGTCTTGCTCAAATGTGAGCATCAATCCAAGTAATTGATTTAATTCTGGCACATAATGATTTAATGAGAGTTCTGTTGAAAGTACAAAGGGCTTCCATCTCTCATCACCTCTTAACCCTGCAAGTAATTGTGCTATCAGCCTATGATCTTCAATATCCTCATCAATGGATCCAAGGCTATCTGCCAAGTCCTTCATCTTAGTGACATAATCACTAATGCTTTGATTCTGCTTTTTCTTGAATGTGGTAAACTCTGACCATAAGCTAGCTTTCCTAGCTTTAGTAGTGTTTTGGAAGTGATCTTCCAAAGCATTCCAAATATCTTCAGCTGTTTCTAAACCTCTGATGTGTGGCAACAAATGATCTGTAATAGTGTTGTATATATAAGCTCTTGCACTTGCATCTCTCTTCTACCATAGCTTCAAAGCTTCTAGCTCTTCCTTCCTTGGATGACTTTCATCTTCAAATTTAGGCTTCTCCTCTTCACCTGTCACATATACCATTAGGTCCTTACTCATAAGTAAGGCCTCCATCCTCATTACCCAAGCAGGATAGTTATCTCTATCCAATTTGTCAATGGACACATGATCTGCCATGGTATCCTTGCTTCTGCTTCAACCTGTAAGTGTAAGGTTAAATAATGGTACCTTTTGTAGACCTTTACTCTTGGAAATAACTTCGAAACAATCTTCTGATGACTTTTGTTGTTGAACACCTCAGCTTCCTCCT
>CM035424.1:42856923-42859423 GCA_020310875.1 Ceratopteris richardii
GGCTGGTGCAAAGTAGGATTAGCAGTACCAACTCAATCTTCTGAGTGCATCCAACGATCTCTCCCAACAGTGGTATCAGAGCAAATAAGGTAACATGGGAGATGGTTTTCCTTCATTCATTGACAAATTGGACAGGAACAATTACCAAGCTTGGTCTCTAAGGATGAAGACCTATCTACAAGGAAGAAGCTTATTTGGATTCATATAAGGAGATGAGGAATTGCCCTCATTCAAAGCTAGAGGCCTACCCACCAAGGATGAACAAGAGAGGCTCAACACATGGTGTGCAAAAGATGCATTGGCAAGGTCTTATCTTCTTAACTCTATATCTGATTTCCTTTTACCTCACATCAGGAATTATAAGACTTCCCAAGAGACTTGGGAAACCTTGTCATCATACTTTTCTTCTAACACAAGGGCCAGAAAGAATCAATTGTGGATTGAATTCACAACCCTTAGGAAACAACCAAAGCAATCAGTCTCAGAATTTGTGACCAAGATCAAGGATGTGGCAGACCAATTAGCAAGCATTGGAGAGGAGATTGAAGAGGAACAAATAGTAAGGCAAGTAACCAATGGACTAAAGGCAGATGATAAGTGGGAGAGTTTCACCACTGCAATGGATCTCTACATGGACATGCATACCCCAGATCTCACAACTCTCATGGGCCAAATATTCACACATGAAGCAAAGTTTACAAAGGCTGGAGATCAATCAAAAGGTAATAACCCCTCTGCTCTATATACTGATAAGAAGGTTAAAGATAAAGGTAAAAGTAAGAAGGTTGATGAAGAAGGCTCTACCTCCCAAGCTAATTATGCAGGGAGATATAGATCTTCAAGAGGCAGGGGCAGAGGAGGTAAGCAAGATAGGGGGAGACCCTACAACTCATTACCATGCAACATTTGTGGATTGTCTAACCATACCACAGATGAGTGCTACAGAAATTATAAGAATCAGAGAGGAAGATGCTATCAAAGAGGTGGTTACTCTCAAGGTAGAGGTAGATTCAACCAACACCAAGGCTACAATGGATACAACAATCAGTACAACAACAATTACAACCACAACCACAATAGTAACTACCAAGGTGGATTCAGAAATAGAAGGGATTACAACAATTACATAGAGGAGCAAGATGACTCCCTATTGATCATGAATATGACCTCCAAGGCAGGTACAAATGATGATCATTTATTTTATATTGATTCAGGGTGTTCTAACCATGTAGCTGGTAATGTGGCACTACTCTCTGATTTGGAAGAACCCAAGGGCAAACATTAGGTACAGACAGGTGATGATACTAAACATTCTGTTATAAAGATTGGAAATGTGAAAACTTGTGATGGTAACCAAAACCTATTGAGCAGGGTACTTTATGTACCAACCATTACCAAGAACCTAATGAGTGTTGGTCAGATTGTGGAGAAAGGTTTACAGGTCAGGTTGAATCAACATGGAGCATATGTGGAGGACCCAAGACATGGATTCAGAAGGATAGCCAAGGGAGAAAAATCAGGTAGATTACTTACTTTTGAGCTAGAAGACACCAAAAACATTGCTTTATACAATTACAAGGATCAAACACTTTCAGAATTAGAAATATGGCACAAAAGGTTAGGTCACATAGGTGAAAGAACCCTAAAGCAAATGTGCAGGGATCAATGTGTGCTTGGGATACCTAATGTATCCAAGCAACATATGATTTACAAGTGTAGTGCTTGTCAGTTTGGTAAGTCTCACAGGTTGCCCTACTCAAGGAAAGGTTTCATGCATGAAGACTACCTAGACTTGGTACACACAGATGTTTGGGGACCTAGCAAGGATCCCTCCATTTCAGGATCAAGGTACTATGTGTCCTTCATTGATGATTATAGCAGATGGACTGTTTTATACTTCATGAAGCATAAAGATGAAGTGTTTAATTGTTTCAAGAGGTATCTTGCACTTGTTGAAAACCAAACAGGAAGAAACTTGAAGAGGCTAAGGTCAGATGGAGGAGGAGAATACTTCTCCAATGAGTTTGAAGATTTCTTGCAAGAAAGAGGCATCAAAAGGGAGATAACTACAAGGTACTCACCTGAACAAAATGGGGTAGCTGAAAGAAGGAATAGGCTTATTGTTGAAACAGCTAGGTCTATGCTTAATGAAAAGAAGTTGCCAAATTATCTTTGGGCAGAGAGTGTATCTACTGCCACCTATCTTATTAACAGGTTTCCATCAAAGACACTTGATGGAATGACACCTTATGAAGCTTGGCATGGTAAGAGACCATCATTGGATCATTGCAAAATTTTTGGTTGTGTAGCATATGTGCATATTCCCTCACAGGTAAGGGGAAAGCTAGACCCTAAAGCTGAAAAATGTATCTTCATTGGTTATGACTTGAACCAGAAAGGATACAGATTCTACAACCCCTCAAACAAAGGTTTCAAGGTAAGCAGAGATGTCATCTTTGATGACAATGACTCATGGTATGAGAATGAATGCAGGAAGGTT
>CM035424.1:42864423-42866923 GCA_020310875.1 Ceratopteris richardii
TCCTAGCATGGTAAATAGGATTAGCTGCAAGGTGAAGAGAACTTGTATTATCCCCAAAGATTATTGGAGACCTAGTGAATAAACCCAATTCTGTATACAAAAGCTTAATCCAAATTGCTTCTTGTGTGGCATTAGCTAGTCCTCTATACTCTGCCTCTGTGGAAGACAAAGCAACAGTAGGTTGCTTCTTTGAAGACCATGAAATTGGTTTGTCACCTGCAAAAGAAATATATCCGGAAGTGCTCCTCCTATCATCCTTGCATCTTGCCCAATCTACATCTGAATAAAAATTTGATATCAATATCTGAAGTGTAAGGGAAATACAAACCATGGTTTTGTGTACCCTTGAGGTACTTCAAGATTCTCTTGGAAGCCTCTAAGTGAGGTATCCTTGGCTTGTGCATAAATTGACTTAGCACACTAACTCCATATGCAATATCTATCCTTGTTAAGGTAGCATAGTTCAAGCTACCCACCATGCTTTGATAACCTGTAATGTCCTTGACTTCATTACCTTCATGGGCACTTAGCTTTAGGTTTACCTCCATTGGAGTGCTTGCTACTTTAGCATCCTACAAGTGAAACTTCTTCAACATATCTTGTATATACTTTTTCTGAGTAATATATATCCCTGAATTAGTGTAGACTAATTCAAGTCCCAAAAAATATTTCAATAAACCAAGATCATTGATCTTGAACTCCTTCATCATTTGACTTTTGATATATCTGATTCCATTGACATCATTACCTGTAATGATGATGTCATCAACATAAACACAAAGGTATATTACCTCTGAATTACTTCTCTTAGTGAACAGAGAAGTATCTGCCTTGCTCATGACAAATCCTTGGTCTTGGAGGTATGTGGTTAACCTGTAATTCCATGCCCTAGGTGCCTGCTTCAATCCATATAAAGCCTTTTATAATTTGCAAACATATGTTACCTTCTTAGGGCATCTTGGCCACAGGTGAGAATGTCTCCTCATAGTCAATGCCTTGGGTTTGTGCAAAACCCTTGGCTACCAATCTGGCTTTGTACCTATTGATTGTGCCATCGGAATTCCTTTTAAGCTTGTAGATCCATCTGGATCCTATTACCTTCATTGGGTCCTTCTTTGGTACTAACTCCTAGGTGTCACTTTCTTTGAGGGCATCAATCTCCTCATCCATAGCTTCTTTCCATTCTGATTTGGTTATTGCTTCTTCATATGATCCTGGTTCTTCATTTGACAAATCTTTGGTAAGATAGACAGAATGTTTAGTAACAAGAGATGTATCATACCCATATCTGATAGGTTTCTTGCTTTCTCTTTGTGATCTTCTAAATGGTTGAGTTGAAGATTCAGGTATGTCTTCAAGCTTCTTCATCTTCATTTCGCCTTTGGACTTCCATGCTTTGAATTCTTCAAGATTGATAGTGTCTTCATCATCTGAACTTGAGGCTTCATTCTGAGTAGGTTCCTTCTTTGTAAGACTTGGAAATTCCTCTTCCAAATCATAGGGTAATTTGACCTTCCTGCATTCATTCTCATACCAAGAATCATTTTCATCAAAGACAACATCTCTGCTTACCATAAATCCTTTATTGATAGGATTATAAAACCTGTAACCTTTTTGATTTAAATCATACCCAATAAAGATGCATTTTTCAGCCTTTGGGTCTAGCTTACCTCTTATCTGAGAAGGAATGTGTACATATGCTACACATCCAAATATTTTGCAATTGTCAAGTGAAGGTCTCTTACCATGCCATGCTTCATAGGGTGTCATGCCATCAAGAGACTTAGATGGTAACCTGTTTATGAGGTAAGTGGCAGTAGAAACACTCTCTGCCCATAGATAGTTAGGTAACTTTTTCTCATTAAGTATAGATCTAGCTGTCTCAACAATTAATCTATTTCTTCTCTCAGCTACCCCATTCTGTTCAGGAGAATACCTTGTGGTTATCTCTCTTTTGATGCCTCTGTCCTGCAAGAAGTCTTCAAATTCATTGGAGAAGTACTCACCTCCTCCATCTGACCTTAGCCTCTTCAAATTCCTTCCTGTCTGATTTTCAACTAATGCAAGATATTTTTTTAAAACAATTAAATACCTCATCATTGTGCTTCATGAAGTATAATACAGTCCATCTGCTATAATCATCAATGAAAGACACATAGTACCTTGATCCTGAGACTGAGGGGTCTTTGCTTGGTCCCCATACATCTGTGTGTACAAGTTCTAGGTAGTCTTCATGCATGTATCCTTTCTTTGAGAAGGGTAACCTGTGAGACTTCCCAAATTGACAAGCACCACACTTATAAATCATATGTTGCTTGGATACATTAGGTATCCCAAGCACACATTGGTCCCTGCACATTTGTTTCAAGATTCTTTCTCCTATGTGCCCTAACCTTTTGTGCCAAATCTCAAGCTCTGAAAGTGTTTGATCTTTATAACTGTATAGTGCAATATTCTTTGTACCTTCCAACTCAAAAGTGAAAAGTCTACCTGATTTTTC
>CM035424.1:42871923-42876923 GCA_020310875.1 Ceratopteris richardii
GGTTCCTTTGATATATCTCAGTACCCTTTGAGCTGCAATCCAATGAGACTTCTTTGGACAATGCATGAATTGTGATAACATACCTACTGCATATGATAGATCTAGCCTTGTCAAGGTAGCATAGACTAAACTACCTACCAAACTCTGATATTTCTTCATGTCATTAAATTCTTCACCTCCATACCTGCTCAACTTATGATTTACCTCCAATGGTGTGCTTGAAAGCTTGCAATCTTCCATGTTGAATTTGACCAGAAGATTCTTCAAGTACCTCTCTTGTGTAACATATACTCCATGTTGAGTATATACAATCTGCATTCCTAAGAAATAAGATAAGTTTCCCAAATCACTTATCTTAAACTCCTTCTCTATTTGTTTCTTAAGTTCATTGATTCCTTGAGCATCTATACCTGTGACAATAATATCATCAACATAAATACACATGTATATGTATCCATTTTCACTTGCTTTCACTAGCAAGCTACTATCTGCCTTAGATGCTTGACAAGCATGTAATTCCATGCTCTTGGAGCCTGCTTCAACCCATACAAAGCTCTCTTGAGCTTACACACATAATCTGATCCAATTGAATCCATGAAGCCTTCTGGTTGCTCCATGTATACTTCATCTGCAATGTATCCATTCAGAAATGCATTCTTCACATCTAATTGTCATAACTTCCATCCTTTACAAGCAGCAATAGCAATCAATGATCTAATTGTAGACATCTTAGCAACAGGACTAAAGGTTTCATCATAATCTACCCCATAAGTTTGGGCATAACCTTTGACCACAAGTCTAGCCTTGTATCTAGACACCTTTCCATCTGCAAACCTTTTTGTTTTATACACCCACTTACATCCAATGACTTTCTGATTCTTTGGACTTGGCACCAATTCCCAAGTTTCATTTTCAAGTAGAGCATCATACTCTTCTTGCATTGCCTTTTCCCAATTCTGTTTACCTTTAGCTTCTTCACAAGTGATTGGATCCTCTTCTGTCTTCACAATGTAAGCATAATCTTTTGTTGTTAAAAAAGATGTATCATAGCTATACCTGATAGGCTCTTTCCTTTCCCTTGAGGATCTTCTGACCTCTGCACTTCTTGAAGTCTCAGGCATATTTGATTCTGGATCAAATCTTGGCCCATCTTCTACATTATCCTGCAATTTACTTTTATAGTCAACATCATCAATATCTTCTTCATACACATTTACTTTTGCCTTCCCTTTCCTTTGTATTTGTTTGTCATCTGCATAATCATTTGTTGACCCTGTATACCATGTGCTTTGCTCATCAAATGTAACATCTTTGGTAACAAGAAATTGCTTTGTGGATGGACTCCACAACCTATAACCCATCTGTCTATCATCATACCCAATAAACACATACTTCTCTGCTTTGGGTTCTAGCTTATGTCTCAATTGTGAAGGAACATAAGCATATGATAAGCATCCAAATACCTTACAATGATCAAGAGTAGGTTTCTTACCCCACCATGCTTCATGAGGAGTTCTTCCATCCAAAGCTTTACAAGGTAACCTATTCACAAGGTATGTTGCAGTGTTGATAGCTTCTGCCCATAAGTAATTTGGACAATTCTTTTCCTTCATCATTGCTCTTGCAAATTCTACAAGATTTCTATTTCTTCTTTCTGCAACTCCATTCTGTTGAGGGGAGTACCTGCAAGTTACTTCTCTTTTTATACCTGCATTCCACAAATAATCATCAAACTCTTTAGAGAAATACTCTCCCCCTCCATCTGATCTCAACCTCTTGAGCTTTTGTACTGTAATCCTTTCTGCATAAGCATGATAATGTTTGAATGTCTTGAAGACTTCTGATTTATCCTTGATTACATATAAAGTAATCCATCTAGTTGCATCATCATCAACAAACAACACATAATATCTGGATCCATTTATACTATAGTCCCTTGAAGGACCCCACACATCTGTATGAACTAACTCAAGCATGTTTGAATACTTGTATCCTGATTTGTTGTGAGAACTTTTATGTGCTTTACCTAATTGACAAGCTTCACACTTGTACACCAGATATTGCCCTTCAATTTTTGGAAAACCAAGCACCACTTGATTCTTCGACATTTCCTTTATAGCTCGCTCATTGAAATGACCTAGCCTTTTATGCCATAGGTCTAATTCAGACATCTTTTGACTTCCATAAGTAAATAAAGCATGTCCCACATTACCTTGGACTTTGAGAGTAAACAACCTTCCTTCCTTTTTTCCTACAATGATGTTTCTATATCCCTGATTTGGATCTTGCACATAGACACCATCATTGGTAAATCTGACTTCATATCCCTTCTCCACAATTTGCCCTACACTTATCAAATTTTTAGGAATAGTAGGAACATAAAGTACCTTGCTCAAAAGTGTACTTCCACTCTTTGTCTTCACTGATCCAATGCTCTCCACCTTATGTTTGGTATTGTCACCTGTTTGAACTGTATGTCCATTCACCTTTGCTTCCATATCAGTCATCAATGATATATTGCCACTCAGATGATTGCTGCATCCTGAGTCAATGTAAAACACCCTTTGATCTTCTCCTACTGATTCATGAGTTGCATTCAAGATAAGAGTCATATCATCCTTCTGACCTGATGCATAGTTATAATAATTGTTGTTGTAGGATTGAGATTGAAAGTTTCTTCCACCTCCTCTAGCATATGATGTCCTACCACCTCTTCCTCTGAAGTTGCCTCTTTGGTTTCTGCCTCCTCTACCTCTTTGATTAAAATTTTGATTATTACTTCCACCATTTTGATTGTTATACCAACAATCATTTGCCAAATGATTGGTTCTGCCACAAATCCAACAAGCTTTAGTATTATCTTTGTTCTTACCTCCTCTTCCTTTACCTCTAAAATTCATTTTTCCTTTTGTAAAGTTAGCTTGGCTTGAAGATCCTTCATCATCAGTTGACTGCTTTCCTTTGCCATTCTTTTTCTTGTCCTTGGAGTACATGGCTTGACTTGCACTCCTATCATTATCTCCCTTAATGTCGTGCTCAAAAGTTAGCATGTGTCCTAGCAATTGATTAAGATCAGGAGTAAAATGATCAAGTGACAATTCTATAGACAATATGAAAGGCAACATCTCTACTAACCATGAAACCCTTATTTGAAGGGTTGTAGAACCTGTACCCTTTCTGATTTAGATCATATCCAATAAAGATACATTTTTCAGCCTTAGAGTCTAGCTTACCTCTTATCTGAGAAGGAATGTGTACATATGCTACACATCCAAATATCCTGCAATGATCAAGTGAGGGTCTCTTACTATGCCATGCTTCATAAGGGGTCATCCCATCAAGGGACTTAGATGGCAACCTGTTTATGAGATAAGTGGCAGTAGATACACTCTCTGCCCATAAGTAGTTAGGTAACTTTTTTTCATTTAACATTGACCTGGCTATTTCAACAATCAATCTATTTCTTCTCTCAGCTACCCCATTCTGTTCACGAGTATACCTTGTGGTGATTCCTCTCTTGATTCCTCTGTCCTGCAAGAATGCTTCAAACTCATTGGAGAAGTACTCACCTCCTCCATCTGACCTTAGCCTCTTTAGGTTTCTTCATGTCTGATTCTCAACAAGTGCAAGATATTTTTTACAACAATTGAACACTTCATCTTTGTGCTTCATAAAGTACAATACAGTCCACCTGCTATAATCATCAATAAAAGATACATAGTACCTTGATCCTGAGATTGAGGGATCTTTGCTTGGTCCCCATACATCTCTATGGACAAGTTCTAGGTAATCCTCATGCATGTAGCCTTTCCTTGAGAAGGGTAACCAGTGGGACTTTCCAAACTTACAAGCACCACACTTGTAGATCATATGTTGCTTGGATACATTAGGTATCCCAAGTACATATTGGTCCCTGCATATTTGCTTCAAGGTTCTTTCACCTACATGCCCTAATCTTTTATGCAAAATCTCAAGCTCTGAAAGTGTTTGATCTTTATAATTGTAGAGTGCAATATTCTTTGTATCTTCTAGCTCAAAAATGAAAAGTCTACCTGATTTCTCTCCTTTAGCTATTCGCTTGAACCCATGCTTGGGATCCTCCACAAATGCTCCAAATTGGTTGAATCTGACTTGCAAACCTTTTTTCACAATCTGTCCAACACTTATCAAATTTTTGGTAATAGTTGGTACATATAGTACCCTACTCAACAAGTTTTGATTCCCATCAGAAGTCTTAACATTTCCAACTTTAACTACTGAGTGCTTTGTGTCATCACTTGTTTGTACTTGATGCTTACCTCTTGGTTCTTCAAGGTCAAAGAGTAGTGCTACATTTCCAGCCACATGATTTGAACAACCTGAGTCAATGTAGAAGAGATGGTCATCATTTGTACCTGGTTTTTAAGTCATGTTCATAATCAAAAGAGAATCATCTTGCTCTTCTGTATAGTTGTTGTAATCCTTTCTGGATTTGAATCCTCCTTGGTAGTTGCCATTGTAAATGTTGTTGTAGTTATTGTTGTAATTGTTGTTGTACGCTTGATGATGGTTGAATCTGCCTCTTGACTGTGAGTATCCACCTCTTTGAAATCCTCTTCCTCTCTGATTCTTGTAGTTCCTGAAACATTCATATGTAGTATGATTTAATAAACCACAAATGTTGCATGGTGAGGAGTTATAGGATCTCCCCCTAACTTGCTTACCTCCTCTGCCCCTTCCTCTTGATGATCTATCTCTTCCTGCATAGTTGGCTTGGGAGGTAGTGCCTTCATCCTCTCCTTTCTTGTTCTTGCCTTTATCTTTAGACTTACTTCTATCAGTGTATAGGGCAGAAGAGTTATTACCTTTGGATGAGTCTCCATTCTTGTTGATCTTGGCTTCATGAGTGAACAATTGCGCCATGAGAGTGGTAAGGTCTGGAATTTGCATGTCCATGTATAGGTCCATGACAGTGGTGAAGCTTTCCCATTTGTCATCAGCTTTAATCCCATTGATAACTT
>CM035424.1:42881923-42886923 GCA_020310875.1 Ceratopteris richardii
AGCAAATAGGAAGATATGTTAAGAAGCTAAGATCGGATGGAGGGGGAGAGTATTTCTCTCAAGCTTTTACAGATTTTTTGTATGATGAAGGTATCCAAAGAGAAGTTACATGCAGGTATACTCCACAACAAAATGGAGTCGCAGAAAGAAGAAACAGAATCATAGCAGAAGCATCTAGAAGCATGCTAAATGATATGTGTTTGCCTAATTCTTTTTGGGCTGAAGCTGTTAGCACAAGTGTGTACATTATGAATAGAGTACCTACTGCTGGAGTTCATCATTTGACACCATATGAGGTATGGCATGGAAGGAAACCAAGTGTAAGTCATTTAAAAGTATTTGGTTGTGTATGTTATGTACATGTACCTAGTGAAGTGAGATCAAAACTTGATGTGAAATCAGAAAAGTGTATATTTATTGGTTATGCAGATACTCAAAGAGGATATAGATGTTATAATCCTCATACCAATAAGGTGGTTGTTTCAAGAGATGTAAATTTTGATGAATCACTTTCATGGTATGTAGATAAGAAAAGTTTGCAGGTCATAAATGGAGATGAAGAAGATATAGGTGAAGGAGATGAGTGCTTACCTCAGCCCACAAGAAGTTTAAGTGATGAGAAAAGTGGTTTGGATGAAGAAAGAGAGCTACCTTTCAATGGAAGATTAAGGCAAGAGTCACCTCCAAGTGTTAAAAGTAAAGGTAAACTCAAACTTGTTGAAGTTAATGATGAAGGAGAGGAATTTAGTGATGTATGTGAGTATGGAGAATCATCAAAGGTTCCTAATAAGAAAGGAAGAGCATCTACATTGGAGGTAAGAAGAACTTCAAGAGTGAGTAAGCAACCTCAAAGGTATACTTATGAATCTTTCATGAATACTCATTATGCTTTTATGACAAAAGTTGAGCAAGAAAATGAACCCGCATGTTATGATGAGGTTGTTGGCAGTAGCCAAAGGCATAGAAGACACGGAAGCATGTAAAGACAGAGCAGGGAGTCAGTCGGATCTTTTTTCAAAAGAATTATGTTTTAAAATACTTTTCAAAAACCTCCAACAGTGATTTTTATCACTATTGTAACATATGTAACATAGAAAAACCCTTTTCTTAATTTCTGTCTCCATTTTGTGCAAGCCGAGGAGTCCTTGAGCTTGAGGAGCTTAGGTAGAATGAGCGTATCAATTTTGGTTATTTTTAGACACCGTTTACCCCTTCAAATAGCACTTAGGACCTATTTTTTAACTATGCCGGTCACTAGATGTGAAACCGGTCAAAACTAGTCTAGAATCTATAAAAAGAGCTAGAGAGCTCATTTTTGAGGTTGGTTAGTGTGAGCTTAGAGCTATTTCGAGCTTGTAATTGAGATCTTGAGCAATAGAGTTGATTTCTCACCTTCCATTGTGTCTTGCTTGTCTCTTCGTAGTGTGTGTGTATGTGTGTGTGCATCTCTATGCTTCTCACCTTCACTCTCACATCATCTTACATTCACGATCTTCATATCACTCCTATCTCTTCCGCGGATTGACATTAAGGAGGTGGAGCTTCTTAACGTGGTTCTCACCATTGTGCTAGAGCAACACCAAATTTGGCGCCGTTGCCGGGGATCGAGTCTAGGACGAATGTGTGATGGTAAGAGTATAGCAAGAAGTGGTGTTGGAAGGTAAAAATTTCAGTTTTTGTTGTTGTTTTTACTTAGGTTTTAGTGTTTTTCACCTGCCCCACACTCCATATTCATCACCGCACCATCATCTCCAACTCCAAAAAAATCAGAAAATTCACCATATCCACCCATTCTCCTCATTTCCCCTCATTTGTGCATGTGCAAGAGAGAGTGAGCTTTTGTGCTTGTGTGTACTTGGGTGTTTTTGAGTTTTCTTGCAGGTACAGAGCTCTAGTGCATCAGGAAAGCTTGGAAAAGGTAAAAATTCACTTTCTATCAAAAATCTGCCGAGTGTGTCAGAGCATCGCGATGGTCTTCCAAGTTTGGTAATTTTGGTAAGCGACCACACCACGAGGTAGGTGACACAAGCGTATGCACGAATCCACAGACGCATCTCAAAAATTTGCAATTTGGTGGACCATCACGACGGTCTCAGACCATCACGATTGTGTCACACCATCGCAATTGGCTCACGCCATCGCGACGGCTCAACCGGACCATCGCGACGGTCTCATGCCATCGCGACGGTTCACTTGAACCATCGCAACGGTCCTTGACCATCGCGACGATCCCGTCGACCCCACACCATCGTGATTGGCCCATGCCATCGCCTCGATAGTGCCACATCAAAAGCTAGACCATCGCGATTGCTCACGAGCCACGCCATCGCGACGAGACCCTTACACCATCGCGACAGCTCAAATTTTGGACCATCGCGATTGGCTCACGCCGTCGCATCTGTGACCATCGCGATGGTTCACATCGGACCATCGCGACGGTTCAGGATTGACCATTGACTGACGCCATCGCGAATGTTCACTCAGTCGGACCATCGCGACGCCTCACCCCGACCATCGCGATTGCTCACATTTAGACCATCGCGACCGTGCACTTCAGACCATCGTGACGGTTCGCGCATCACGCCATCGCGGCGGTTCACCTAGACCATCGCGACGGTCCCAGACCATCGCGATCATCTCAGACCATCACGATTGTCCACCCCAAACGCAAAATTTAGGGTTTGATTTTTTGACCAATTTTGGGCTATTATTTGAAAATTTTTGGATCATTACACTCATAGGAGACCCCTTAGCTCATATTTGAAGAAAAATCTGTTTGTGAGTTTTTACCCCCGAGAGCCTGAATGCTCATATCTTTCTCATCCGAAGTCCGTTTTGTGAGCTTTATAGCTCGTTAGAAAGATCTCTACGAGTACTACGTGACCTCAACTGTTTTTTTCATAAAGAATACATTGATTTTTATATAAGCTAATTTGAGGTTGACCATCTATGGGACTAGGAAAGAAAGGGGGCCTTGGGAAGAAAATTTTCGCCAAAAGTTAAGGGACTTAAAAGTGTATAAACTCAAGTGCTTGATCATCCATTTGTGACATTGGTCTAATATTGGATTTTTCTAGGTCTAGCAAAGGCAATCAAGGGCAACCAAAGCAAGGCAGTGAAGGGCATAAAGCTTGGGAAGCGCGGCTTCTTGGGCATCAGAGCAACCAGAAAAGCTGACTCGAGGTTGGAAGATTACTCAACCCCCTCAGTCAATTCTTAGCTTAGGATAAATGTTAGCATCGTGGATTCAAGACGATAGGAACGCCTCAAGTTCAAGAGACTAAAATTTATCAAGTCTAAGACTAAAGATAAGGGTGTGTGATACGAAAACCTAAAGGAAAGAACATAAGTCTGACGGAACGAGAACTCAAAGTACCACAGAAAGTCGAATTCCTGACGCATGCATCAAGACAAGAATCTAAAGAAATTTAAAAAGAATCAAGAAAGTAATAACAAAGAATCATTGACGATCTGAGCGTGTAAGGAAGAAAATTAATGAACCTTAGATCGGGCAAACATATAGGTAAGTCAGACCGACGAAGCCTTAGATCATCAGAAGCAAGTGTAGACACTACTGCTCGATCGTGGGCTCAACAATTGAATAGTAATTACCCCTACGAGAACTCAGACACGAGTGAATCAGAAATGGCCTTTAGCATAGAAAGACCAGAAGGAGGTTCGAATGTTGCATATTTAGAAAGACCTGAAGGACCCTATAGGACTCAATTGGAGTTTCTTCGAACCAACCGCTTAGGTGCCCGCATCTATGAGGATGGTTTGAGAAGACAAGTGGTGCAAATGCATAATCTCGATCAACCCATTGGATTGGAACGTCCAATGGTAAAAATTCGAAAGAGACGCGTACATAGACAAGGAAGGAACGATGTATATCTTAAGTACGCAACCAAACAATACCAATGAGTTTGGCGTAATTCAGTTAGAGACGGAAGCGAGATCCCAAGGAAAGGAACCATTAGAAGAACCAAGAACACCTAGAGGGAAATCTGTACTGACACGAGTACTAGTTCCAGAATGGACCCCTTAGGACAACAGGAGCATAGAGCTGTTTGTAAACAAAGAAACTGACAAAGCATTTTGGAGATATAGAACAGAACAACCTAGTGAGGTAGGCTCCATTATGATCTACGAGTTCAAGGACCCGGATACACCTGGAAAGGTTGTATACCTGGATGAGACTTCAGAAAGAGTCTTTGTGGTGCCTGACCACGCTAGAAACACGTATACATGGAGAGGCGAATTGGTATTCCCTCCATCTCGAGCAAACGTAAACGCGAGCCACCAAGGGGCAGGAACATCATCAGCCCATGGCATGCAAAGAGAAAAGAATAAAGAAAGACCCAAAGTAAGCTTCACTCATCCCATAGCGAGAGATAGAACAACCACGAACACTAATAGAGCAGATAGACAAAGAGATTATGGAATACCAGGTGGTAGAGATGATTTTCCTCTACCTAGACCACGTGAACACGCAAGAATATTAAGACCCACTCAGTTAGTGAAATCCATGAAAAACTATTTTGATGGGACAGGAGATCCCTATGACCATGTAGCAGAATTTAAGCAAGTACTAAGAGCAGAACAAGTCGAAGACATGTTCACGCAATACAATGCATTTGGACTAACATTAAAGAATACCGCTTTAACTTGGTTCCAACCATTGCAACAAAGACAATTTAGAGACATCCATCACTTTTTAGAGTCATTCATCATAGAATTCTCTAAAAGTGGGATCAGGCATGACACGTCTTCGCTGATTCATAGCTTCAAACAGACCCCTCAAGAAACAGTTAGACTCACAGGACGTAGGTTTAACAATATGTTGAAAGATGTCCAATGCAAGAGTTACCCTCACAGGCCAAGAAAGTGTCATTGTTTCTAGACGGCTTGTTGAGCTCTAAACTACGCTCCTATGTGTACTTAAAAGAACCCAGGACGCTAGAGCAGTGTGTAAGAATATGTATAGACATTGAGGACAACTT
>CM035424.1:42891923-42896923 GCA_020310875.1 Ceratopteris richardii
ATCAATTTTATCTTCAATCTGCTTCATCTTCAATCTGCTCATCTTTATGCATCTTAATTTGTTCTTCAAAGACCTGTTAGAACTCAACCAGCAACAGCTAGACATGCAAAATTAATAAATTTCATATTCAAATCTTCTCTTGGTTTTCTTGCAAAAGAAACCCACACTAAAGAAATTCATTCATACATACTTAATCATGCTCATCATCAAACATTACTTCATACATTTCATCATCTCTTTGTTTAAATAATTTAGTTCTTTTGCCAGCAATTAAGTTTTTAAGAGGAGTACCATCTAATTCGCGTAAGGCATACGTTCCGTTTTCATAGGTTTTGACTACCACATAAGGTCCAAACCAACGTCTTTTTAGTTTTCTACGGGCATCATACTGAGAATCAAACGTACTATCATACAGTAAAACCTGATCATTAACATAAATCGGCTTTGGCCTTAACCTATGTGATTTATCAAAATACTTCTTGTTTTTCAATCGAGAATCTTTTAGTTTAACTATAGCCTCTTCTAAACGTTCATTCCCTTGCTCTAACTGCTGGATTCGTAGAGCTAATAAATCTTTTGTCGACAAATTATCTTCCCATGGTAACGTAGTCCAAGTAAGAATTTGCGTATGCACAGGGAAAATTGGTTTCTGGCAATACATCAACTCTACCGACATATACCCCGTTGTTCTAGTGCAAGTCATTCTATCAGCCCACAACGCAAATGGCAGATAAGTTGGCCAATTTTTAATTTCTCCATTACAAGCTTTGGAAATTGCTTTAATAATAGGAGAATGCCCTCGCTCAATCTTCCCATTAGCTTCAGGGTTGTAAGCAGTAGTAAGGGCTAAGCGAATTCCATGCCTAGCAAAGAATTCTCTAGCCTCCTGCGCATCTAACTCTCCCCTATCAGCCACTACCTTTTCTACATAACCAAATCGTGAAATGACATCCTCAAGAAGAAATTTGCATACATTCAAGGTTGTCTTAGATCTTAAAGCTCGGCCTTCTACATGATTCGTAAGATCTTCACGTGCCAAGACTATATATCTCATCTTATTGATACCTTTGGGCATGGTAACTAAGTCTATAACCCATTTATAATGGATGCATGGTGGATAGGTAGGATGCATATCTCAACAGATGAAGATAAGGTACGAGCCATAGCGGAGCTACCAAGGCCAAGGAATATTAAAGAGGTACAAGCCTTTATGGGCCATTCTGGATACTACCGTAGGTTTATCCACATGTACGCGATCATAGCTAGACCCCTTTATGCCTTGTTGTCTAATTTTGAGTGGAACGACGAATGCGAGAATTCTTTCAACGAACTGAAGAAACGTTTGTGCACGGCACCAATACTCACCACTCCTGATTGGAATAAACCATTCCATGTCCATGTGGATGCATCCAATCATGCCATAGGGTGTGTGCTAGCACAACCTACAAGTGAAGGAAACTTAGATTTGCCCATAGCATATGCTAGTAGACAGCTCACTGCAGCTGAACGGAACTACACCACAACTGAGCGAGAGGGCTTAGGCATGGTATATGCTGTGAAGAAGTTTAGACACTATTTATTGGCCAACAAGTTCAAGTTTTTCACTGATCATCAAGCTTTGTTATATTTGGTCAATAAACCTTGCAATACTGGACGCTTAGTAAGATGGTTCCTCTTACTAATGGAATATGACTTTGAAGTTGTTGTCAGGAAAGGTAGAACCCACCTTCGGGCAGATCACCTTTCTCGCATCACTTCAGGAGAGTCACCGCAAGGAGTGTCTGACGAATTACCCGATGCTTATCTGTTCAATTTAGAAGTTGTTCCTAAATGGGCAAATAAGTTGGTACCAGTCCTAACCTTTGGCCCTGCAAATAAGAATGTGAAAACATCACAAGAAGAAATTGTAAAATCACAAAAATATCACATATTAGCAGGAAGCATGTACAAACAAGATACGGAGGGTGTATTAGCTTGTTGTGTCGAGGATGATGAACATAATAGTTGGTTGCAGCAAGCTCATGAAGGATTGCTAGGAAATCACTATTCTAAACAACGAACATTGCAGAATCTAAAGCGTTTAGGAGTGTATTGGCCTAGCATGGACAAAGAAATACATGAGTGGATTAAGAATTGTCCAAGGTGCAGAGAGAGACCCCCAGTGGAGCATGCGACCCTTTATCAAGTGTCATTAATTCCAGATTGGAGTGCTCCATTGGTAGAGTTTATGAGATCGGGAAAATTACCCAAAGAGGCTAGTCTAGCAAGAAGAAGAAGCATGGAGCAAGAGGCTCAAGGCTATGCCCTAGTAGGAGACAACCTATACCGAAGAGGCAAAGATGGTTACTTAAGACTGTGCGTTCACGAATCAGATTATTTGAAAGTCTTAGAAACTGCACACAGCAGTGTTGCAGGTGGACATTTTGGTCCTGACCGAGTGATCAAGACCATTCTATTCTCAGGACTTTGGTGGCCCACTCTTCATATGGATGCACATACCTATGTGAAGAAATGTGACACATGCCAACGTGCACAATATCCAGTGAGAAAAGACGAGATGCCCTTGAGGCCAATGATGGGAGGACGTGCATTTTCGAAGGGGGGCATAGACTTCATAGGTCCTATTAACCCCCCAGCTAGAAACTCCCATGCAGAGTACATCATTGTAGCCACAGATTACCTTACAAAGTGGGTAGAAGTCAAAGCCACAACAAACAATGATGCTCAGACTACGGCTAAGTTCTTATTCGAGAATGTGTTCACGAGATATGGACTACCAATAGAGTTGGTGAGCGATAGAGGCACACACTTCTTGAATGAAGTCATTGAAAATCTTCTCCAAGAATTCTTGGTGATACATAAGAAATCCGCCCCCTATCATCCACAAGCCAACGGACAAGCCGAGAGTACCAATAAGATCCTCTGTAACGTATTGACAAAACTGGTGAATAATAAACGCTCTGATTGGGACAAACAACTTCATCATGCTGTTTGGGCTTATCGAGTTGCCTACAAAACGGTACTCAACGCCACCCCATTTCAGATGGTCTTCGGACAGAACGTTGTGCTACCATTAGATTTCTTAATCCCTGCCTTAAAAGTAGCACAAGAGTATGAGTGGAATGGGCATGAATTGTCTTCCAGGATCTTTGATCTCGAACGCTTGGGTGAAACGAGGCTACGAGCGGCAGCAGGCATCTACGCTGCAAAGAAGAGGCAAAAGGCATACTTTGATGCACACATCAAGGATAAGGGATTGAAAGAGGGAGATCTAGTGTTGGTATACACACTAAAACAACATGCCCGTAAGTTGGAAAAAAGAGGATATGGACCCATGATCATTAATAGAATTTCCACTAGTGGTGCAGTTCAGTTGGCCACTCTAGAAGGAGATATCTTGCCAAACTATATTAGTGGCTGCAGAGTCAAGCTATATCAAGAACCTCTTACTGAGGATATGCTAATGAGACTCAACACTGCTAAGAAGCGAAAAGAAGAAGAGTTAAGAGTGAGAGAAGAAGCACAGGTAGAGGCCAGAGAGCGTATTAGGCGAAATAAGTTAAGGCGATTAGGCCTAGATGTCAACTCAAAAGCCCCAAAATATCACATGGATATGTGTCAAAAGTCAGACATTGCGACTTCTCAGGTCATTGACCGAAGACCCTTTGTGACCATAGAGATAGGACAAGGGAAGGGTGCAAGGACGGTGAAAGCATTGATTGACTCAGGTGCAGCAAGTAGTGCAGTTAGACTTTCCTACTGCCAAGACTTGGGGTTGAACATCAATCCCATAGAAGCTTATCTCATAGGATTGGGAGGTGTGGAAACCCCTTGTTTGGGCGAGGTGGAACTTCCCATCTACCTTCAAGATGTTCCAATGAAAGTCAAAGTGCTAGTATGTCAAGATGAGAACCTTACAGAACCACTTGTCTTGGGTCAAGATTGGATCTATGACCATGCAGTTAACTTAAACCTAAGAAGTCAAATTCTTCAAGTTTGGGTACATGAACAATGCATTACATTAGAATTAGAGAACTGCATGCTCCTAGATCATGGCACCACACACTCTCTTAGTTCTTCCAAGACTAATCATATGAAAGAAGATGTTGTATGTGTCAAAAGCTCTCTGATGCAGAAGGAGTCAATCGTGGAAGACCAGGTTCGAAGGCGGGTGGATCTTTCTTCTTCTCCAAAGACTCAAGTAGCCACAGTAGTGAGCCCACCACACAAGCAAACACAACCGTTCACGACAACTGCTACATCAAATAGAAAGACACCATTCGATAAAAAAGCGGTTCCGGGCATGAAGCAGATCTGGGTACGCAAAGGAGAGCAACCACCAGCCTTACCCCCACAAATCCCATCCATGCACACTAACCAGGCCAGAAGACGAAGGAAGCAGCTCAGACAAGCTCC
This sequence comes from Ceratopteris richardii, assembly GCA_020310875.1. Classification (NCBI taxonomy): domain Eukaryota; kingdom Viridiplantae; phylum Streptophyta; class Polypodiopsida; order Polypodiales; family Pteridaceae; genus Ceratopteris; species Ceratopteris richardii. The sequence goes on from CM035424.1 coordinate 42,896,340, forward strand.
ATCACAAGATATCCAACAAGTTTGGGTGCCTAAGAAGTTAGCTGCAGCTCAACAAGGGCAATTACAGATGTGGGTACCTAAGAAGATCCTACACCCACAACAACCTTTGTTCTCCCACATGCAAAAGGTTTCAACAAAGAAGCCAAAAAGAGAAAAGGGTAAGAACCACGTACAGAGACCAAAGGAAGATCAAATCAGCTCTTCAACATTAGTAGGAAGACATGCAAAAAGGATATGGGTTTGGAAGCCAAAAGTGCAAGTAGCCTCCACCGAACCAAAGCATCAACCACACTGGATACCACAGTTCAAAAAGCATCCAAAGAGAAAGACGCCTGAAGTGACCTCTACAGTGCCAAATGATGTTCTAAAATGGACTCCAATAAGGAGGATTACATCAGTTCGAGACTCAATGGATACCTCCACCAAGGTCGGCATCAACCTCCACAAATAACATCGAAAGCCTCGAACGAGCAACAACCATGTGCTCCTTGCACAACCCTGTCTTTTGCACCATTTAGGTCATGCATTTCCAAAGTATGCATTAATATAGGGCCACATTACACGGCCGTGCATAGACACACTTG
>CM035424.1:42909423-42911923 GCA_020310875.1 Ceratopteris richardii
ACTACCTACCAAACTCTGATATTTCTTCATGTCATTGAATTCTTCACCTCCATACCTGCTTAATTTATGATTTACCTCCAATGGTGTGGTTGAGGTCTTGCAATCTTCCATGTTAAACTTAACTAGGAGATTCTTCAAATATCTCTCTTGTGAAACATATACTCCATGTTGAGTATACACAATCTGCATTCTTAGAAAATAAGATAAGTTTCCCAAGTCACTTATCTTAAACTCCTTCTCTATTTGCTTCTTGAGTTCATTGATTCCTTGAGCATCTGTTCCTGTAACAATAATATCATCAACATAAATGCACATGTAAATGTATCCATTTTCACTTGCCTTCACTAGCAAGCTACTATCTGCCTTTGATGCTTGAAATCCACATTCATTCAAGAACTTGACCAATCTGTAATTCCAAGCTCTTGGGGCTTGCTTCAACCCATATAAAGCTCTCTTGAGCTTACACACATAATTTGATCCAATTGATTCCATGAAGCCTTCTGGTTGCTCCATATATACTTCATCTGCAATGTATCCATTTAAAAATGCATTTTTCACATCCAATTGTGATAATTTCCATCCCTTGCAAGCAGCAATAGCAATCAATGTCCTAATTGTAGACATCTTAGCAACAGGACTAAAGGTTTCATCATAATCTACCCCATAAGTTTGGGCATAACCTTTGACCACAAGTCTAGCCTTATATCTAGACACCTTACCATCTGCAAACCTCTTTGTTTTATATACCCACTTGCATCCAATGACCTTCTGATTCTTTGGTCTTGGTACTAATTCCCAAGTTTCATTTTCAAGTAGAGCATCATACTCTTCCTGCATTGCCTTCTCCCAATTCTGTTTACCTTTGGCTTCTTCATAAGTAGTTGGATCTTCTTCTGTTTTCACAATGTAGGCATAATCTTTTGTTGTTAAGAAAGATGTGTCATAACTATACCTTATAGGTTCTTTCCTTTCCCTTGTAGATCTCCTGATTTCTGCACTTCTTGAAGTTTCAGCCTCATTTGATTCTGGATCAAATCTTGACCCTTCTTCTATATGATCCTGCACTCTACATCTAGAGTCAACTTCATCAACAATTTCTTCACATACTTTTACCTTTGCCTTTCCTTTTCTTTGTATTTCTTCAACACCTGCAAAATCATTTGTTGATCCTGTATACCATGTGCTTTGCTCATCAAATGTCACATCTTTGGTAACAAGAAATTGCTTTGTGGATGGACTCCACAACCTGTAACCCATCTGTCTATCATCATATCCAATAAACACATACTTCTCTGCTTTTGGTTCTAGCTTATGTCTTAATTGTGAAGGAACATAAGCATATGCAATACATCCAAATACTTTACAATGATCAAGACTAGGCTTCTTACCCCACCATGCTTCATAAGGGGTTCCTCCATCCAAAGCTTTGCAAGGCAACCTATTCACAAGATATGTTGCATTGTTAATGGCTTCTGCCTATAAGTAATTTGGACAATTCTTTTCCTTCATCATGGCTCTTGCAAACTCTACAAGAGTCCTATTTCTCCTTTCTGCTACTCCATTCTGTTGAGGGGAGTACCTGCAAGTTACTTCTCTTTTGATACCTGCATTCCACAAATAATCATCAAACTCCTTTGAGAAATACTCTCCCCCTCCATCTGATCTTAACCTCTTTAGCTTTTGTCCTGTGATCCTTTCTGCATAGACATGAAAATGTTTGAATGTCTTGAAAACTTCTGATTTATCCTTGATTACATACAAAGTAATCCACCTGGTTGCATCATCAACAAACAACACATAATATCTGGATCCATTTATGCTATAGTCCCTTGAGGGACCCCATACATCTGTATGAACCAATTCAAGCATATTTGAATACTTGTACCCTGATTTGTTATAAGAACTCTTATGTGCTTTACCTAATTGACAAGCTTCACACTTGTACACCATATGTTGCCCTTCAATATTTGGCAATCCAAGCACCACCTGATTCTTTGACATCTCCTTTATAGCTCTCTCATTGAAATGACCTAGCCTTTTATGCCATAGGTCTAATTCAGATACCTTTTGACTTCCATAGGTAAATAATGCATGTCCCACATTACCTTGGACTTTGAGAGTGAACAATCTTCCTTCCTTTTTCCCTGCAATTATGTTTCTATATCCCTGATTTGGATCTTGTACATAGACACCATCATTTGTGAATCTTACTTCATATCCTTTCTCCACAATTTGCCCTACACTTATCAAATTTTTAGGAATAGTAGGAACATAAAGTACCTTACTCAGAAGTGTACTTCCACTCTTTGTCTTCACTGATCCAATGCTCTCCACTTTATGTTTGGTATTGTCACCTGTTTGAACTGTATGTCCATTCACCCTTGCTTCCATATCAGTCATCAAGGATAGATTCCCACTCAGATGGTTGCTGCACCCTGAGTCAATATAAAACACTCTTTGATCTTCTCCCATTGATTCATGAGTTGCATTCAAAATAAGA
>CM035424.1:42924423-42964423 GCA_020310875.1 Ceratopteris richardii
CGAGATATTCGTTGTTCTACCAGAAAACATGTTTTCTAAGAAAACTGTAACTGATCCAAAATGTGTTTACTGAGATAACTTTGACCGAGACATTCATTTATTGAGAGAGTACCGAGGGACACGTTTACTAACGAACTGTAAGTGTTAACGGTTAACAAACTTTCTACCGTAACACGAAAATACTTAGAGTTCTTCACATACGAACAGTGCGCGCAAACTTCCACATGAACATGTGTTTTCTATTAGAGAAGATGTGTACAAATTAGCTTCGCCTCTTCTTGCTCAAACTATGGAAACTCTCCTACGCTGAGTAGATTCTCTTTACCATCTCTCTCAGATGAACACCTGACATTTCAGGTTTCTGTTATTCATCTGTACATACGCGATCTATGGCGTCTTCTGAAAAACTTCTCACTCACTCTCTCTTCAGTCTCTACATACGCAATCTCTGGTGTTTTCTCATTTTCTCATCTCTGCACTCTTTTCACTGCATGCATATGAGGTACTCTAGGTTCATGCATAAACTGTGACAATACTCCCACTGCATAGCATATATCAGGTCTAGTTTTTGTTGCATAAATCAAAGATCCTACCATGGATCTATATGCATTCATATCATGGAATTCATCACCTTCCTTTTCACTCAACTTTACATTACATTCCATTGGAGTAGAAACAAATTTACATTCCTGCATACCAAACCTTTACAGCATATCACATATATACTTTCTCTGTGTCAACCACATGCCCTCATCGCCATACATAATTTCAATCCCAAGAAAGTATCTAAGCAAACCAAGATCTGAAATTTTAAATTCCTTTCCCAAATTACCTTTTATCTCATCAATTGCTTTTGCATCATTCCTTGTAATCAACAAGTCATCCACATAAATGCATACATAGACACACATGTCATCTACATGTTTTACATAAAGTGAAGGATCAACATGAATCGCTGTGTATCCTTGCAAAATAAGATACTTTACCAACCTTGCATTCCATGCCCTTGGTTCCTGTTTAAGACCATACAATGCCTTCTTTAACCTGCATACATGATTAGGACATTTTGCATCCACATAACCATCTGGTTGTGACATATACACTTCTTCATTTTGTTGAAAGTTTTTCAAGCTCAAGAGTGTGGGAACATGCCCCAAATTGAACCTTCCACATCATCCACAATCAAAGGAGGCTGATTTCCATGAGTTGGAGGCATCCAATTATGCCCATATATGGAAAGAAGTTGATTAGAGAAGATTTAGCTCACCTCTTGATGTGATTGGACCTCACTTTTGACATGTATATGCTTTTGATTGGTTAAAGAGGTTAGTATGTGGTCTTTAAAGCCTCTAATGAGTTGTATTATGACTTAGAGTCGTGGAAATACATGCCCAAGCTGCCCCTTGCTTAAGCACACCCCCTACTAGCTGTTCTCTACATATTTTGCAGAAATTTCACTTTTACACACTCTATCTATCTAGATGTTTTTGGCAGACTCCCTGGTCTTGTAATTGTTGTTTCTCCTTCATCGGGAATCCATTTGCAATGATTTTTGTCTTGTTGGAAATCTTGTAAGTTCTACTTTGTGTGGTATAAGTCTCGGGTTCAGTGTCTGCACATGTGCAGAGAAATGTCCAGAACAGTGTCAGTCTAGTTAGCTCATACTCTGTGAAGAGATCAAGTTATCTGTTGTGTTGCAGCTGGTTGAGGTATCATCCAGTGTCCAAATGGAGTGATTTTACTCTCATTTGAAAGATTGTAGAGTCTAGTTTAAGCCTGAAAAATTTCATTATCAGTCTCTACATATACTCAGAGAAAATCAGAAAATACAGAGCCTATGTCTGAAAAATTTCAGGATCCTAGGAGGGTTCATTTGCTTTTGTTGTGCACATAGGAGTGTTTATCCTCCAACAGTGGTATCAGAGCTATAAGTGGAGTATCAAAGAGAGAAGAAGGAGCTACTGAAGCTAAGTAAAGATTCATCAAAGTTTGAAGGAAGGAAGCAAAGAACGGGCACGTCAACAACAAAGGGAAGCAAATACATAATCAAATCAAAGACGAAGCTTCATCAAGAGGAGTAGCTATATTTTTTGAGGTAAAAGCCATCTTTTTCAAATTCATTACATCAAGGGGAAGGTTCAAGAGATCTAGGAGGCACCATGGCTGATCTCAATGCTGAGATTGAGAAGCTCGAAAAAGGAAACTACGAACCATGGCGATTTAGAATATGCAATTTTTTGATGGGGAAAGGTTTGTGGGGACTTGTGAGTGGTTGAGAGCCAAAACCCTACATAGATGAGGTAAATCCAACCAATGACCAGAGAAGAGCAGTAAGAGAGTGGGATGAAAGGGACAAAAGGGTCATTTTCATTTTATCTCAGCATATTAGCAACTCTATGGTAAGGCATATTCAAGATTTGGATACATCGAAGAAGGTGTGGGAGTGCTTGGAGAGATTGTACTCAACCTCCGCAAAAGCTAGAAAAATTCAGCTCAAGAATGAGCTAAATAATCTTAGGAAAAGCCCCTCTCAAGTTGCTAATGATTACATATTAAAGGTTAAAGAGCTTGCAGATGCACTAGGGTCCATCGATTGTGCCCTAGATGATGACGATCTTGTTGCCCACACCCTAAATGGACTTAGGGATGATGAAAAATGGAGGGCTTTCACAACTTCAGTGTATCTAAGGGACTCTCTTCCTGATTTTGATCAACTAATCACTCTCATGGTGACAGAGGAGATGAACCTTGGTGGTCATAATGCCAAGGATAGCCAAGGGCAATTGTTGTATGTAGGTAGAGGAAAAGGAAGACACAACTGAGGTGCTACAAGAGGAAGAAGAAGATATCAAAGCAACCAAGGAGGTCAAGGACAACAAGAAAATGCAGGTCAAAGAGGTGGAAGAGCCACAAATAGAGGAAGAGGTGCAAGATTTGGTGGAAGAGGACAACCCACTTCAAATGGATGCTTTGTATGTGCTAAGCTCATTTTGCAAATGAATGCTATCATAGAGCTCAAAGACAAGGGAATCAAAGCAACAACAACAATTATAGATGACAAGGTAATTATGCAAACACATCATCCAGCCAAGGGAATGATTATTTACTTGCCATGAGGTATGGTGAAGATACAACTCAAGCTAGTGAAGATGTATGGTATGTAGACATTGGATGTAGCAATCATATGTCATGTTGAAAGGATTTTTTTAGTAATTTGCAGGTCCCAAAGCATCAAGGGCATGTGGAAATAGGTGATAACTCAGAGCATACCATTCAACATGTGGGAGATATCAATTTGGAAGGAAATCAAAGAGCAAAGTGCTTATCAGAGGTATTACATGTCCCTACTATTACCAAAAACTTGATTTCGATAGGCCAAATGGTAGAAAAAGGTTATCAAGTTAGGTTCAATGAAAGAGGATGTTTTGTTGAGGATCCAAGGGCATGTTTCAAGCTCATTGCAAAAGGAAAGAAGCAAGGGAGAATGTTCACAATGGACATAAATCAGCCACACCATTCAATGTATGTCACATATGGAGACAAGAGGATAGCAGATTTGGATCTATGGCATAAACGAATAGGTCACATCAACCTACAAAAGCTCAAGGACATGCAAAGGAGGAGCTTGGTAAGAGGCCTACCAAATTTTACATCTAAAATGTTGCATGAAATTTGTGTAGCTTGCCAACAAGGAAAACAATCAAGGCTACCCTTCAAGAAGAGTACATATGTAAGTGCAAATGTTTTAGACCTCATTCACACGGATGTTTGGGGCCCAACAAGAGAAGCATCCCTTGCTGGAAATAGGTATTTTGTAACCTTCATTGATGACTTTTCAAGGAAAGTGTGGTTGTATTGCATTAGAAACAAATCAGATGTGTTCCACTACTTCAAGAAATTCAAAGCACAAGTGGAGAAGGAATCTGGCAAGTTTATCAAAACTTTGAGATCCGATGGAGGGGGAGAGTACTTCTCCCAAGAATTTTCTGAATTTTTGCAGGTCAATGGCATCAAAAGACAATTTACATGCAGGTATACCCCTCAACAAAATGGGGTAGCAAAGAGAAAGAACAAACACATAGCAGAGGTAGCAAGGTGTATGCTCAACGAAATGAATATGCCGCATTGTTATTGGGGAGAGGCTACATATATAGCCACATACATCATGAATAGATGTCCTACATCAGGTATACATCATCTAACCCCTGAGGAAGCATGGAGTGGAAGAAAACCTTGCATTTCACATCTTAGAATCTTTGGTTGTATATGCTATGTACATGTACCTCAAGAGTTGAGGTCAAAGTTAGATGCCAAATCTGAAAGGTGTATTTTTTTGGGATATTCTATGGAACAAAAGGGGTATAAATGCTATAATCCCATCACCAAGGAGCTGAAGGTAAGTAGGGATGTTGTCTTTGATGAATTGAAGCCTTGGTATGCATGCACAACTCCATTGCAGGTTGAAGACATAGGTGAGACAAATTTGAAGAATGATGATAGAGTTCAAGAAAGCATGGATTTAAGTGGTCCAAGCAACTCATGCAACACAAGGGCACCCTCACCATGGAGTGGAAGGCTTAGGGAAAGAGAGACCAGCTCTAAAGAAAGCAAAGTCAAAGGCAAAGAGAAGATTTTAGTTAAAGAAGGAAGCTATGTGGACGAGAGCATGTTGGAAGATGAAGAGATAGAAGAAATTCAAACTCCATGAGTGGCGAAACAAAGAAAGAAGATGGCAACCACACCTAAAGGAAGTGAAAGAAGGTCTTCAAGAGTAAGATATCCAGTACAAAGGTTAACATATGATAATTTCATTGCAAAGCATTATGCATACATGACTCAGGTAATCAAGGAAAAAGAACCAACTAGTTATGAAGAAGCTAAGGAATGCAAAGAATGGCAAGAGGCAATGAAGGAAGAGCTCAGGGCACTTGATGAGAACCATACTTGGAGCTTGGTAGTTGCTCAAGAAGGCATGAAGGTGATAGGTAATAAGTGGGTTTACAAAATTAAAAGAAATTCAAATGGTTCCATTGTTAGGTACAAAGCAAGGTTGGTGGCGAAAGGCTTCTCCCAAAGTATGGGATAGATTATGATGAAACTTTCAGCCCCGTAGCCAAGATGCCAACAATTAGGACTTTGATTGCAGTGGCCACATCAAGGAAATGGAGCTCATATCAGTTGGATGTGAAGAATGCCTTCCTCAATGGAGAGCTTGAAGAAGTAGTCTACATGAGCCAACCTCAAGGATTTGCTAGTATGAGGTACCCAAATCATGTTTGCAAGCTAAGGAAAGCATTATATGGACTAAATCAGGACCCAAGGGCCTAGAATCAGAGGTTAGTGGATTATTTATCAAGTTGTGGATACAAAGAAAGTGTTGCAGATCCATCACTTTACATGAAGAAGCAAGGAGACAAGACGGTATACATATGCATCTATGTGGATGATTTGATCATCATAGGAAGTGATATTGCATGTATTAAAGATATCAAACCAAAGATAGGAAAGGAGTTCAAGATATCTGATCTTGGAACACTAAAATACTTCTTGGGAATAGAGGTAATCTATGCACACAATGGCATCTTCTTGATTCAAAGAAAATACTTGTTGGATGTGCTATACAGGTTTGGTATGAGTGGTTGTAAGCCACTTTCTCAGCCCATGGAGCCCAATACAAAGTTGGTTGCAGGTCAAGGAGAGGCTCTACAAGATATTACACTATATAGAAGCATAATTGGTTCATTAATTTATGCTACATTCACTAGACCTGATCTTGCATATGTAGTAGGTGTTCTCTCTCAATTTTTGCATGCACCTACTCATCATCATCTCATGGCGGCAAGAAAGATGCTTCGTTACATCAAGCACACCATGAACCAAGGTCTATTTTACTGATATGATTCTGGTCTAAGTGTCAAAGGATATAGTGATGCTGATTGGGCAGGTAGCAAGGATGATCGAAGGAGTACATCGGGTCATGTTTTCATGATAGGTACAAAAGTGATCTCTTGGAGCTCTAAGAAGCAACCCACTGTTGCTCTTTCATCCATAGAGGCTGAGTACAGAGGTTTAGCATTGGCTACATGTGAGCTATTATGGCTTAAGAAGCTACTTAAGGACTTGCAAGTAGAAGTGGAGGAGTTTCCTCTTTATGGAGACAACATTTCAAGCATCTATCTAGCTAACAATCCCATGTTTCATGCAAGGAGCAAGCACATAGAGGTTCATTACCACTTCGTTAGAGAAAAGATGATGGCAAAAGAGCTAGATATAAGGTATGTGAACACTAAAATGCAGGTTGCAGACATGATGACAAAGTTTCTTGAAGGTACAAAGCTTGGAGGATTCAAGGAAGCAATCAACATAAGAGACATAGGCTGAAGCAATGAAGGAAAAGACTTGAGCTTGAGGGGGAGTGTTGAAAGTTTTTCAAGCTCAAGAGTGTGGGAACATGCCCCAAATTGAACCTTCCACATCATCCACAATCAAAGGAGGCTGATTTCCACGAGTTGGAGGCATCCAATTATGCCCATAATGGAAAGAAGTTGATTAGAGAAGATTTAGCCCACCTCTTGATGTGATTGGACCTCACTTTTGACATGTATATGCTTTTGATTGGTTAAAGAGGTTAGTATGTGGTCTTTAAAACCTCTAATGAGTTGTATTATGACTTAGAGTCGTGGAAATATGTGCCCAAGCTGCCCCCTTGCTTAAGCATACCCCCTACTAGCTGTTCTCTGCATATTTTGCAGAAATTTCACTTTTACACACTCTATCTATCTAGATGTTTTAGGCAGACCCCCTGGTCTTGTAATTGTTGTTTCTCCTTCATCCGGAATCGATTTGCAATGATTTTTGTCTTGTTGGAAAGTGTATAAGTTCTACTTTGTGTGGTTTAAGTCTCAGGTTCAGTGCCTGCATATTTTTCAGAGAAATGTCCAGAACAGTGTCAGTCTAGTTAGCTCATACTCTCTGAAGAGATCAAGTTATATGTTTTGTTGTAGCTAGTTGAGGCATCATCCAGTGTCCAAATGGAGTGATTTTACTCTCATTTGAAAGATCTTAGAGTCTAGTTTAATCCTGAAAAATATCATTATCAGTCTCTGTATATACTTAGAGAAACACAGAAAATACAGAGCCTATGTCTGAAACATTTCAGGATCCTAGGAGGGTTCATTTGCTTTTGTTGTGCACATAGGAGTGTTCATCCTCCAACACATTTAACTCACCATTAAGAAAGGCATTCTTTTTATTGAGTTGATATATATTCCACCTTTTACTTGCAGCTAAAGCCAACAACATTCTCACTATTGTCATGTTTGCTACTGGACTAAATGTTTCCTCATAGTCCAATCCTTGAGTTTGATTATATCCTTTTGCTACAAGTCTAGCCTTATATCTTGAAACACTACCATCACTATTTATTTTAATCTTAAAAACCCACTTGCAGCCAATTACCTTTTCTTTTGGTGTTTTTGGAACTAAATTCCAAGTCTTCTTATCCTGTAGGGCTTCCATTTCTTCTCTCATTGCTTTCTCCCACTTTTCATCTTCTTTTGCCTCTATTGCTCTAGCACAATGGTGAGAACCACGTTAAGAAGCTCCACCTCCTTAATGTCAATCCGCGGAAGAGATAGGAGTGATATGAAGATCGTGAATGTTAGATGATGTGAGAGTGAAGGTGAGAAGCATAGAGATGCACACACACATACACACACACTACGAAGAGACAAGCAAGACACAATGGAAGGTGAGAAATCAACTCTATTGCCAAATTTGGTGTTGCTCTAGCACAATGGTGAGAACCACGTTAAGAAGCTCCACCTCCTTAATGTCAATCCGCAAAGAGATAGGAGTGATATGAAGATCGTGAATGTGAGATGAAGTGAGAGTGAAGGTGAGAAGAATAGAGATGCACACACACATACACACACACTATGAAGAGACAAGCAAGACACAATGGAAGGTGAGAAATCAACTCTATTGCTCAAGATCTCAATTAAAAGCTCGAAATAGCTCTAAGCGCACACTAACCAACCTCAAAAATGAGCTCTCTAGCTCTTTTTATAGATTCTAGACTAGTTTCGACCGGTTTCACATCTAGTGACCGGCATAGTTAAAAAATAGGTCCTAAGTGCTATTTGAAGGGGTAAACGGTGTCTAAAAATAACCAAAATTGATACGCTCATTCTACCTAAGCTCCTCAAGCTCGAGGACTCCTCGGCTTGCACAAAATGGAGCTAGAAATTAAGAAAAGGGTTTTTCTATGTTACATATGTTACAATAGTGATAAAAATCACTGTTGGAGGTTTTTGAAAAGTATTTTAAAACATAATTCTTTTGAAAAAAGATCCGACTGACTCCCTGCTCTGTCTTTACATGCTTCCGCGTCTTCTATGCCTTTGGCTACTGCCAATGTTGAGCCCATAAATGTCATATTGGTCAAAGTCAACTGCAGTCAAAGTCAACAGGTCAAAGTCAACAGGTGCAAAGTCAAAGTGCGTAAGTGCAGGTGTCAAAGTGCACAGGTAGTGCACAATGAATTGTCCACAAAGGGTAAACTGGAGAAAATAGGTTGCAGGTTGCAGAGGTACTTTCTCTAATTTCCCTAAGGTTCAAAGTGTGTTTTAAAGTGTTTTGGAAGGTTCAGGTGAACCCCCCTTATGTGCAAAAGTGAAGAATTAAAAGGAAATGTGAAGGCATGTGAAGCGGCAAAGTGTACGCACAGGTGAAAGTATGGCCCCCCATTAAAATTTTTGGTTTTAGACTAAAGTCACTACAGGACAAAACAGTGAGTAGTTGGCTGCCACTTGTGAGAGCCATCTTGGGACATCAAAGTGAGCACCAAGATTCACTTGCAGTTAGGAGCGTACGTGATCGGCACACTCAAATCAAGGAAGAACCATTCTTGGACCAAGGTTAGAGTAAGCAAGAGAGCATAGGCTAAGTGGAGCAAGAGAGGGAAGTGCAAGAGACACCAGAGTACGTCGCGCAGAGGTGGAAGTGCAAGGTGCATAGAGAGTGACCAAGGATTGTGGTGCAGAGAAGTGCTAAGCTATAGTTCCCCCAAATATCTCAAGGTCCTTTGGCAGTGTACGCTTGCCGACAGCAGGTATTCACTCCTCCCCCTTTGTGGAAGCTTGGTGCAAGGTGTGCACAAGGAGAAGCTTGAAGCAGGTGGAGGTTTGTTGCAGAGGAGGTCGGCAGCAATAGGACATTGGGATATTGGACCTTTTGTAATTGGGCACTCTGCGGATTGTGCACAGAGGTATTGGTGTATCTTGTATTTCAAACATTGTAATTTTCTTACTGTAATCAATCGAAGGCAGAGACTTCCACGGTGTATTTTCTCTTTTGGTCCTTCCATTTTCTCCTACAAACCCTCAAACTCCTTCTTGTCAAAGAATCCCCCAACAAATTTGGCACGCCCGGTGGGACATCCAAGGAGCTTTGAGCATAGGAGACTATATATTGCCATTGAAGGACAACATTCCAGTGTCGACAACATTACTCCAGTGGGCCAAAAGGTATATCCTTTTATCAAGTGTCTCATTTTTAAGTGGACTATGAATAGCTCATGACCGCGACCCGGTCACAAACCTTGAGAATCAAGTGCAAGCAGACAAGAAGAAAGACGAACCGAAGATCAACAAGTCCACTTTCATCGACTTCATCGGTAGGAAGCATGGCAGGGCAGGTGGACCTAGAAATCTTGCTCTCCAGGTTAAACATAAAATTCCCCTCCTTCAGAGGTTTAGCCCATGAGGACCCAGATGAGCACATTCGACGATTTCTTTCATTATGTAAGACTAGGGGACTAATGGGTAGGGAAGATGCTTTCTTGATACTCTTCCCCGCCACATTGGAGGGTCTGGCAGACAAGTTGTTTAGTCAGTTTGCCGAAAATCACTTTACCTCTTGGGATATGATGAAAGAGGCCTTTAAGAATCAATTTCAACAGGGCAACACGGCTGAAATCATTATAGAAGAATTGGAAAACTTGAAGTTGGGTCCAGGAGAGAAGTTCCCCGAATTCGTGACCAGGGCAAAAGCATTAATGGCCAAATTACCGGATCCACCACACGACTTCTTTGTCAAGAAGTGGTTAGCCAAACCTTTACCTGTGGTCACCCAATGCAAAATAAAAGAGTTGGTGCTACCTACAGCCTCCATAGAGGAGTTCATCACCACGGCTACAAGACTGGAGCAAATAAGGCACCAATATGGGACAACTTCTTCACCACCAACATATGGTACAGAGATGGAGGATCCAGTGACCCAGCTGAGGAGGGAGTTGGAGGGCTTAAAGAGAAATAAGCCCTACAAAGAGGAGGAGACTGCTGTGGCTCAATTGAGAAGGGAGATTGAAGCACTCAAGCTTCAAAAGGAAGAGGAGGCCCAAGCAGAGGAATTAGCTCAGCTGCGACAGGAGTTGCAGGAGCTCAAAGGAGGGGGCATCAAGAGTGGTCTTTGGTGTTCCATGTGCAGCAAACAAGGGCATATAGTAAGTGAGTGTCCTCTGTTAAGTGTAACTTGCCAATTATGCAGGAAGGTTGGCCATGAGGCCCATGAATGCCAATCAAGGGGAATGCCTGCAACGACATACTGGACACAAGGAGGACCCCTGCCACCAGCAAATGTAATGGCAGCTGCACCCAATCAAGGTAACACTTATAACCCTAGACAGAGGGATAATTTTGGAAATGGGCCTAGAAGGCCAATTATTTGTTTCAGATGTGGGGAATGTGGGCACTATCAAAGTAGGTGCACCCTACCAGAAAATGCCCCCCCTTGCAGAAACTGCCCAGAGGCCAGAGACCACTACACAATTTGTTGTCCTAAGAATCAAGCCTCTTCATCTGGGCCCCACATTCAAATGATTTCCGTGCAGGAAGAAGAAATGGCAAATCAAGTTAAGGTGCCATCACCATCTACCAGGGTGGTGCAGTTAGAGGAAATTGACTCTTTTACTGTGCAGACAAGAAGCAAGGGGAAGGCTCCAGTGGACATGGGTCAAGAATCATTGATTAATGGATTAAACAGAGACAAAGGTGTGTCAGAAGACCTAGCCACCACAAGTGCAGACACAAGGCAAAAGGAAAATTGCACAGGTACCAGTGATGCCATTGGACATGCATTCAGCAGGGCTCATGAGGAGTTGGATAAGTCAAATGGAGCCCAAGCTCTTAAGGAATCAGAAGCCTCCAGACTGCTCAAGTCCATGAAAAAGGAGGTTAGTATTTTTGATTTAATAAGGATGGATGGGAAGTTCAGGTCAGAACTCTTGCAGATAATTGATGAAATGTCCACAACAAGCTTAGTGGCAAAAGCTGCGGTTATGCATAAAGATAAATATGTAGGGGAAGCACCCCTCACAGATTACAAGAGCCCTCGGCTAACCATTTCTATTAAAGGTCATGAGTTTCAAGGAGTTATTGTGGATGGTGGTTCTGGCATTAACTTGATGCCTGAATATACCATGAAAAAGATTGGACTATACCCTTCACAACCTGCCAACTTCACTGTAACAATGGTAGACCAAAGCATAGTAAGGCCTATGGGAGTGGTTCCTGGAGTCCCAGTCAGGATACAAGGTACTATCTTTAACTTGGACTTTGTTGTTTTAAGGCTGCCACAGGTAGAAGGAAGCTTCCCACTGTTAATTGGGAGACCTTGGTTAAGGCATGCCAATGTGCTGCATGATTGGGGCAAGGACACAATGTGGGTAAAGCAAGAGGGAAAAGAGTTGCAGCAGATAATTTTAGAAGAAGGCCCAGATAATCAGAAAAATACTAGCATGATGCAGACAATCGGTATTTGTATGGAAGAAGAAGTGGTGGACAACCCAGAAGCAGACCTATTTGAAAGAGCAGATTTATATGAAGATGAAAACATGTTGGCTTGGCTCCATGCAGAAGACCCATCCTCCTGCTATGGAATTTTTCCAAACTCAAGTATAGAAGAAGCATATGAAGAAAAAGAGGAAATCACTCAGGTTGAACCAGTAGCAGTCAAAGGCCATAGCAAAGAGAAGAAAAGCAAAGTCCTTACATGCAGCAGTGATAAAGCTACTCAAATTCATATATCAATGGCCACTTTTTTATGGATTCTGGTATGGCTATCATCTGTTATTTCAATTCTTATGGTAGCAAGTGCAAGGCTTTACAAGAATGTGGAAGTTGCTACTGCAAGTATTTGGGAACATAGGGTTCCACTGGATGAAGAAGCCAGAAGAGTAAAATTAAAATTTTGCAAATCATATCATAAAGTTGCTGGAGGAGATAACATTCTAATGAAGGATTTAGGGTACCCCTCTCAGATGGCCAGGGTGCCCCAGGAGAAGACTAAAGCAACGAAGTGCAGTACAAATGCAGATTATGGAGGAGTCTCTCTCAGTCAACAATACAAGGCTCAAGGCCTATTATCAAGCCAACTGAAGTTTTATGGATCACCTGGACCCTGCAAAAATTGTCCAGGTTGTACATAGTCTTCTCTCGTCTTTTTTACTTAAGTTTTAGTAGTTTTCTTATCCATTTCATGCTTGTTTCTTGAGGTTTTAGCAAATTTAGCAGTCATTTCATCCACTTTGCAAAGGCACAAATTTTGGAATTTTTTTAGAAATTTTTTCAGATTTTTTCAGGCATTTTTTGGGACTTTTTCTAGTATTGTCTCTTTTTCACGTGACTTTTTATTGCCCAATTTGAGGAATAAATGGAGGGTCTCTGTGGTTTGATGAAGGATTTTAGGCTCCACATGAAGAAAATTTCATCTGAATTTTTTCAGAATTTTTTTAGAATTTTTTGGCCAATTTTTGGCATTTTTTTAAGATTTTTCCTTGATTTTTCTCTAAATTGGGCTATTTAAAAAAAAAATTAAAAAAAAAAAAAAAAAAAAAAAGGCCCCCTAGGGAATTTCCGGGTTCCCAAAAAAAAAAAAAAAAAAAAAAAAAAAAAAAAAAAATCCCCCCCCCCCCCCCCCCGCCCCCCCCACCCCCCCCCCCCCCCACCCCCCCCCCCCCCCCGCCCCCCCGCCCCCCCCGCCCCCCCCCCCCCCCGCCCCCCCCCCCCGCCCCCCCCGCCCGCCCCCCCCCCCCCCCCCCCCCCCCTCTCCCCCCCCCCCCGTTCTGACAGCCCCCAAAAAAAAAAAAAAAAAAAAAAAAAAAAAAAAAAAAAAAAAGCAAGCGATCAATTTTTTTTATTTTCTTTTTCTTTTTTTTTTTTATTTTTTTTTTTTATTTTATTTTTTATTTTTTTATTATTTTCATGGCTCATGGCTTTTGGCTCTGGATTGTGCCTCGGTTGGCCGTTTTTTACAAAAATGGAGTCATTTTCATGTTTTTTGGCCCCTATGAACTCAGTTTTTGACTTTCTTTTTACAAATTCCCACTTTTTGTATGACTGTTGGTCTGAAACCACATGTTTTGAACACCTTTCTCACATGTTTTTATTTCACAACATTGTCCATATGGTCTATTCTCACCTTGTCTTACCTTATGTTTAATAATCTCCCATATGTACCCTCTGTAGCCCTCCGGTTTGTTCACATTAGCCTCCTCCCGGCCCCTGATTCCTACTCCCCATCCCTCCCTTTACCAATATGCCCAGCCACATCCTTTCCCCTCCCTACCCCATCCATATTCACACCCTCAGCCCTCCCTTCCCCTTCCTTTCTCCCCTTCCATTGCCCCCCTTTTTTTTGCTTTTCCATTCCAAAATCCCACTTTTGGTTCTTCTCTGGGGCTTGTTCTCTCCTGTTTTGGTGGAATTGGTTGCTGCTCAGATGTCCTATTCAAGTTTTTGCGGCTATATCTTCATCGTGATCAAAGTTTAGCTATCGCTCTCCGGGACGGAGAGCACATTAGGTGGTGGGCAACTGTTGAGCCCATAAATGTCATATTGGTCAAAGTCAACTGCAGTCAAAGTCAACAGGTCAAAGTCAACAGGTGCAAAGTCAAAGTGCGTAAGTGCAGGTGTCAAAGTGCACAGGTAGTGCACAATGAATTGTCCACAAAGGGTAAACTGGAGAAAATAGGTTGCAGGTTGCAGAGGTACTTTCTCTAATTTCCCTAAGGTTCAAAGTGTGTTTTAAAGTGTTTTGGAAGGTTCAGGTGAACCCCCCTTATGTGCAAAAGTGAAGAATTAAAAGGAAATGTGAAGGCATGTGAAGCGGCAAAGTGTACGCACAGGTGAAAGTATGGCCCCCCATTAAAATTTTTGGTTTTAGACTAAAGTCACTACAGGACAAAACAGTGAGTAGTTGGCTGCCACTTGTGAGAGCCATCTTGGGACATCAAAGTGAGCACCAAGATTCACTTGCAGTTAGGAGCGTACGTGATCGGCACACTCAAATCAAGGAAGAACCATTCTTGGACCAAGGTTAGAGTAAGCAAGAGAGCATAGGCTAAGTGGAGCAAGAGAGGGAAGTGCAAGAGACACCAGAGTACGTCGCGCAGAGGTGGAAGTGCAAGGTGCATAGAGAGTGACCAAGGATTGTGGTGCAGAGAAGTGCTAAGCTATAGTTCCCCCAAATATCTCAAGGTCCTTTGGCAGTGTACGCTTGCCGACAGCAGGTATTCACTCCTCCCCCTTTGTGGAAGCTTGGTGCAAGGTGTGCACAAGGAGAAGCTTGAAGCAGGTGGAGGTTTGTTGCAGAGGAGGTCGGCAGCAATAGGACATTGGGATATTGGACCTTTTGTAATTGGGCACTCTGCGGATTGTGCACAGAGGTATTGGTGTATCTTGTATTTCAAACATTGTAATTTTCTTACTGTAATCAATCGAAGGCAGAGACTTCCACGGTGTATTTTCTCTTTTGGTCCTTCCATTTTCTCCTACAAACCCTCAAACTCCTTCTTGTCAAAGAATCCCCCAACAGCCAACACCCCCCTCCCTCTCGCTTCTGTCGTCCTCAACAAAACCTTGTTGTGCGGTCTGTCGGATGTAGTTCTGTAGTAGTTCCTGAGCGAGGGTGCGTTCTAATATTCGAATGCCTCGGGCCAAATCTGCCTCGAGTCTCTCCCAATCAATTGGTTGCGGTTCATCGGGTGGCGGGAGTCGATAATGTGTGGAATATACCATTTGTTCACAGGCGAATAAGTGTAAGAGGTGGGTGGGCCTGCTGATGAACACTTCTGAATGGTTTTCCCAAAAACCGGTTGTGAACATCTCTTCAAAAGTCTGCTTGTAGCACGCCGGTAAATATTTAATTCTGCAATGCCAGGCATAACACACCCGTAGCGATGGCATTGTACTTATATCGTATGCAAGATCTAGATTGCCATGCTCGAAGCCCAGGGTGTTTACATGAGGTGCCTTTATACGACGGAAGACTTTGAAAACCATTTGCATCATGTCAAAGATTTTGACAGTCATGTGCGCTGCTATATCGTCCATGCGTTTCAAGCGAGGGAGCCAGTGACGAATCGTAGCCATCATGTATCCCACTGTCGGTAGTTCTATGGGTGGCTTGAAATATGGGTAATTTAACCAATCCTGGCACTGCTTGTTGTTCTGTACTTTAATAGCAAATGCTGTCCAAGAGCGGCGACGTGGCACTGCTCCCCAACATGGGTTGTATTTCAAATGTAGTGGTGCTTTTACCCAAGTACTTATCATCTCAGGATATTCTTGTAAAAGATCTTTACGCCACTCTGGTTGATAAATCTCTCCTTGCTGCACATCCAGTGGCAAATCATTAGGCTCAAACTGAGTAGCGTGAGACGGTTTCTTGCTTGTTTCTTTCTCTATTGCCAATTGATACTCGGCCATTAGCATAAAATACGTACTGTAGCTCATCCCCTGATTTATATCTGCGAGGGGCCAAGTGAGCGAAGTAGGGCAACTGTAAAATTCTTTCCTCAATCATTGCCATTGCGTGCAGCTGCGCCTCTACTCGTGCTGAGTGGGTGGTTCCAAGTTCTTCCACTGTCTTCATCCATGCGGGGGTTGGAAGTTCATAAGTCATCTGGCCTTCAGCCGTGACTCGTCCGCCTGGGATGGGTTGTGGTTCGTAGGCTACTTCAAATGTTTTCTCCACCGGAATGGTTACATTTTCTTCATCGGTTGGGAGCTCTGGTGGGGAATCTGGCCGTGGTGGTGCTTCATAGATAGCTATCCGCGATTCAAGAGTGGATACTTGGGCCCGTAATGCGTTGAGTTCCTCTAGGATGTTAGGAGAAGGGTCTGGAGGAGCTGGTAATCCTTGGGGTGCTGGTAGTCCTTGTGTTACGGGTGCTCTGAGCTGCAGTAGTTTATGATCTTCCTTTAGCTTCTGATACTCTTCGTTCATTCGATCGTATTTGTCGAGCAATCTGATGTGATCATCGAGCAACATTTTCATTGATTCGGATGGCATTGCTTTGAACCGGCTAGGACTTTATGGTTGTTCTGGGTTATCGAGAGCAGCTTCTAAATTTTATCTGTTCTGCTCTTGTAGCCGTTGGTTTTCTTCCTTTGCTGCTGCTAGGTGCCTTCTGAGTAAGCCCATGTTCCGAGTCAGCGTCGCATTGCGAACTGTCTGGGCCCTTAACAAATTATCAAGATCAACAGTGGCCTCTTTGGCTTTCTCTTCACTTTCTAGTTCCAGCTTGTGATAAGCCTCGCGTAGTTCTTGATATCGAGTATTCAATGAGGCATTCTCAATAGACAATGAGTTAAGCTGCGACTGCAAATCGTTGGTTGTCCTCTACAGCTGCTGATAATTATTTCCAAGAGATGTGAACTCATCTCTTACTTGCATCATACACGTGAACATTTGTCGAAATGTTGTGTCTATGGTGGGTGATAATATTAATGGTGTGCTAAGTGAAGATGCAGTGGGTGTAGATGCAAAGGGAACGGGGAATGGGGGTGGGAAAGTGGATGCTGTGGTGATTGTTGAAAATTGTGGTGTGCTTAAATATTGTGGTGCCACAATTGAAGTGAGTGGAGGTGCAGTGGGGGGTGATATATCCATATCGTTGGATGTAGTGTCGAGTGTGGTGACTGTGAATAGTGGTGTGATCGTGGGTAAGTGTGTGGGTGTAAATACAGGGTTTACAAAGGTCGAAGAAAAATTTATAGAGGGGTTGTCTTGGATGGCTTGATGGAGAGGGGAAAGAGGGGTTACGGTGGGTCGGGGAGGTGAGACTGGGGAGAAGGTTAATGGCGGTGGGAATGGGAAAAGGTGTCTTGGAGGTGTGGGGATGAATGGAAAAGATGAATGGAGAAATGGGTTGGATAGAAAGGTGGATGTGTTAGGGGGTAGACTAGGTTGAGTGGGTGCGGGAATTGTGGGCTAGGTGGGAGTAAAGATGACTTCTGCTACTCCACCGGAGAAAGAAGATGTTGTTATGGGAGAAGGGGGATGTATGGGGGAGACTGGATGGATGGGAGGTGATGGGGGAGCAGTTGGGGTGGTCGGTACTTCGACGACTGTGGTGGTATGTATAGCGGTAGTACGGGGTGGGGAGTCGACAATAATGGTGTCTTCTGCCAAAGAGCCTTCAGGGACAAGACGTGCTTCCCTGGCCTGTTCTGAAGATTGTGCTCCTGTTGGGATACGAATGTATTCGCCCGGTTTTGATAGTAGCCGTACGCGTCGGGGGTCATACTGCGGTAATGGTTTCCTCTGTAAATATCTTAAGGCTTCGGTAGGTCCGACTGATTTGACAAGCTCTTTGAATCCTCGAACCCTCCTGAGACGAGTTCTTGTTTGATGAGTGTTTGGCTTTCTTCGTCAGTCAACTTCTTGCGTGCCCAAACTTTTTCCATAGTACGATATAATTTTTTTATGGCTAACGTATAAGCTGCAGCTTCGAAGGTTTCTTCTTCGTGTGTGCTCGTGTCACCTTGGGTGTCGGTTTGTTGTCCTTGTTCGTCTATTTGCACATGTTCTTGGGAGTCATGTGTACCCTGATTGGCTTCATCATCTTCTTTGTCGTCATCTGTTGCTGTTCTTTCGTCATCTGAGCTCGATACGATTTGCCCTTATGGTTGATCTCGGGGTGTGATAGGGTAGCTGGGCATTTCATATTCCTAAGAGAAGATCTGTCCTTCTGAAAATTGAAACTCACTTGAAAATACAGCCTGCATCTCAAAATCATATGTGGTGCCTGCTTGTTCTATTTCTAAATGGGGTATCGAGAAAGAGAAAGCTTCCGCACCAATAGTGGTGGGAACTTCTGCTGTAGTGGTGGTAGGTCCTGGGACTGTGGTTGCTCGAGTAGTGACTCTACTGGTAGTGCCCTCCGTTACAACTGGTCTTGATAACCGTATACGAATAGGTTGTACTGTGGGAGTGGCTTCTGTCGGAGACTACTCTGGAGATGGTTGTGGTGAGGGTGATTTTGGCACCTGAAGGTAGGGATAGTTCCTCTCATTCGCTTTCTTGCTCTTCCTTTGCTAGGCTTCCTAGCTTTCTTCGATGTCCCTTTGAATGCCTTCAGCTCTTCACTTGTCATTGCTCGCTCGATAGGTAAATCGTAAGCCAAACACATATATATAATGCGCGTGAGGGCGCAACATCCATTGATGACCTTCTTTCTTTCCCATCTATGTTGTGCTAAATACATCTGATCAATGATCCAGCTAGCTAGATCAACTGTCTGGGGTCCCATACATGATAAATACAAACCGAACCATATTCGTTTATGAGGCATTGTGAGTCTGTCCTGAGCGGGGAAAGCAAAATGCTGCATGCATATCCACAGTGGTTTTGAAAGCTCAGGTGTGATCGTTGAAATCTCCTTCCACTTAGTGACGTCCCCACGTTTCATAGGGTCAGGAACTAACCTTTCGCGCTCTGTGGGCGTGTGGGTTCCATGAATCTTGATGGCAGCTCGGATCAGATCTTTAGAAAGATAAAATCTTTTATATGGTGGATCGTTCACTAAAGATGGCAAAATAAAAGTTCCTGGCAGATCCTTGTTCTCTGAAGCTAACAAAGTGGTGATTAAATAATAGCATCTGTAGAAGTCGGGTTTAGGCAAAGGATCACTGAAATACTCCGTGAAGCCGGCTCTTGCCCAAACATGTGTTAAGTCTTGTGTGTTCTGTAGTCCTTCGAACTCTCTTGAGAAGAAATGATATTTTCCCCATGTACGGTCATCAAAAGTCAAGTTAGCCTCAAATATAAACTCAGCATCCGCCAATGGTCCTGCCAGCCCTTGAAACCAGTGAGAATTGCGATGAATCTTCTCAGTATAGCCTCGAGGAGGATCGTCAATAGGCATGGGTCCTGGGAATCCTTGGAATTCTGGCGGTGGAGCCGTCGGATGGGACTCTGCCAAGAAAATACCGATAGGTGCGACAGGTGTGCTGGGGCCTGCTTCTGATGGTCCTTCTTTGGTTTGCATAATGATTGTCGTGCTAATGGAAAGATCTTCTACAAAAGATTAGCACATTAGTATGGAAATTAATTATGATCCCATTAAGGTGAGACCGCAATCCCTTTCCATAGCCGATGTGTAACCCGTGTAGCCAAGTGTTGTGATGTGATTGATGCAATGCTTCTTGCAGAACTAGTGCAGGTCTCTAGACACCTATATGTTTTCAGATATTGCATGCAGTTCTTTGATGAGATGTTATTACAGGTGATGTTGGGTTATGGTGTGTGGATTTATACAAGGTTCAATCAAGTTATTACAAGGTTGTAGATTAGTCGGGGTGGTAGTTATGTTAGACAAAGGGTTAGGAGAAGACTTCTGGATACGTTTCGGTATCCACTTCCTAAGAGTTTGTGATCGGGTGATAAGTCTCTGCGGAGGGACAAAAGATGATATCGGATTTGGTGGTATGGAGGGCTGAAAAGCTTTTCGAAGGGTGTATTTTACATGGCTTGAGGGTTGAGCTATAATACATGGTTTGAGTATCCAAATTTGCGTGGGTGTGGGTCGATTCATAAGGTACTTCTTGGCGATCCAAATTTGTCGAATGTTCGAACTTGCAGAAGAAAGTCGAGGGAATGTTGGATACTGATTCTGCTTCTGCCTTGACTTCTTCTTATCAATGTCTGCGTTGTTGAAATCAGCCAGTGCTTTCTGATCTTTTGGCACCCATATTTGTCTTGTGCCACTTGCTTTGTGATACTGATACTGCTTTCCTCTTTGTGTCGTCTGATATTGCCGTCGGTCTGGGTTCCTTCGTAGTGGTTGACTCCTTTGTGGTTGAGGTTGAGAGGCCGGATGGACACTCTGCTTTAGAAAAGAAGGGAGGTCCAACACTTAACCTGCCCATTAGGAAGTGCTCCGTTTCGTACTTTTAACTAGGCCAGTCCGTAGTAAGTGTGGAAGGATGGACACCGCAGGGTGTTTTGCCCATGTGTCCGCTGATGTAACCCACCTGACCGCTGATTGTGTCCATCTGCCCAAGCGGTTGGGTAATTACCCCTTCTAGTTTGCAGGAAGCCCCAGGGGAAATCTCTTGACGTCCTTCTGATTGACAACTGTCTATAGCCAAGCTCGAGTGGGTTGGTGTAGACGTAACGTGACTGATCTGACCAAAGATCTTTTGGTCTTCCTTTGCATGTATTTCATAGGGTCTATGGCTACAAACCTCAGTCGGAATGCCATTAGGGAAGTCAAGCGGTATCACTCGCTTCTGATTTAAGGTTCCAATCTGTAAGGAGCCTTGTCTAAGATTTAGGTCCACTGAGTGATCGTATAGCCAGTCTTGGCCAAGGATTAGGGGTTCTATCAGGTCGTCGTCATGGCACACTAGTAGCTTTGCTGTCATAGTCACTTCGTTAATGAGGATAGGAAGATCCACCTCACCCATGCAAGGGGTTTCCATGCCTCCTAGCCCTATGAGGTATGCCTTATATCTTGGCAAGGGTTGCCGTGCTCTAGCCTGACTGTAATGAATGGTCTCCTGTCCACTATGCTAGGATGAGTGGTTGAATTTACTTGACACATGGCCATGGGGTATCTGGGTGATGTTTCCAGATGATTATAATGTTCTCTCCCTAGTCCTTGTCTTCTTAGCGTCATGCGCTTAATGCGTTCTATAGCTTCTGCCTGAGCTTCAGCTCATATTCTATTTTCTTCCTCCTTACGCTTCTTTGCCAACGTGAGTCGTCTAAGCATATCCTCAGTAAGAGGTTCTTGATATAACCTGACTCTACAGCCACTAATGTAATTAGGCATTATGTCTCCTTCTAAAGTGGCTAATTGTACTGCTCCACTTGTCGAGAGTCTGTTGATGATCATAGGTCCATAACCTCGCTTTTCTAACTTCCGTGCGTGCTGTTTCAGCGTATATACTAGAACTAAATCTCCTTCTTTCAAGCCTTTATCTTTCACATGTGCATCAAAATATGCTTTCTGTCGCTTCTTTGCCGCGTATATTCCTGCTGCTGCTTTCAGCCTGGTTTCTCCTAATCGTTCCAAGTCCATTATTCTTGCTGATAATTCATGGCCGGTCCACTGATGTTCTTGTGCAACCTTAAGGGTTGGTATCAAGAAGTCCAAAGGAAGCACAACATTCTGACCAAAAACCATCTGAAAGGGAGTTGCATTGAGTACGGTCTTGTAGGCCACTCGATATGCCCAAACAGCGTGGTGTAACTGTTTGTCCCAATCTAAACGTTTGTTGTTCACGAGTTTCGTCAGTACGTTACAAAGAATCTTATTAGTTCTTTCAGCCTGACCATTGGCCTGAGGATGATATGGTGCGGATTTCTTGTGAATCACCATAAAATCTTGTAACAAATATTCAATGACTTGGTTTAGAAAGTGAGTGCCTCGATCGCTCACTAACTCTATAGGCAATCCATATCTTGTAAAGACATTTTCAAATAAGAATTTTGCAGTCATGTGTGCATCATTCTTTTTCGTGGCTTTTACCTCTACCCATTTGGTGAGATAGTCAATCGCAACAATGATATATTCCGCATGTGTACCTTTTGCAGGGGGGTTAATGGGTCCTACAAAGTCTATATCCCACTTAGAAAATGCACATCCACCCATCATGGGTTTCAATGGCATTTCATCTCTGCGAGTAGGAAATTGAGTTCTTTGGCACACATCACATCTCTTTACATAGGTATGCGCATCCATGTGAAGAGTGGGCCACCATAATCCTGCAAAGAGGATGGCTTTGATTATCCTATCTGGTCCAAAATGACCTCCTGCAACACCTTGGTGTGCAGTCTCTAGTATGCTCAGATAATCGCTTTCATGAACACATTGTCTTAAGTATCCATCTCGTCCTCTTTTGTATAGATTATCGCCAATAAGTGAATAGTCTTGAGCTTCCTTCTCTAGACTGCGTTGTCGTGCTAAAGTCATTCCTTGAGGGAATGTGTTCGTCCTCAAGTATGTCACTAAAGGTTCACTCCAGTTTAGTGTGAGAGACACGTGATATAATGTAGCATGCTCTACTGGTGGTCTTTCACAACAAACATGGCATTTTTTACACAACTTGTAGACATCTGCTTCCATCGTAGGCCAGTATACTCCTAGTCTATACAGAGTTTGTAATGTTCGATGTCTTGAATGATGTTGCTTTAATGCACCTATGTGTGCTAATTGCAACCAATTCGCATGTTCTGATTCATCTACACAACAAGCAAGAATCTTTTGATTATCCTGTTTATATATGCTTCCTGCTATGATTTGGTATCTCTGAGACTTGGTAATCTCTCCTTCCTTGATCCTTATCCTAGGATTCTTGGGTCCATACGTGAGAATAGGGGCAATCGGCTTAGCCCCTTCTGGTGCTATCTCCAGGTTAAACAAATATGCATATGGTAAATCATCCACTATTCCTTGAGGAGCTTCTCCTGAGGTTAATCTTGAAAGGTGGTCAGCTCTGAGATGTGTCTTTCCTTTCCTGACTACTACTTCAAAATCGTACTCCATGAGTAATAGAAACCAACGTATTAATCGTCCTGTGTTACATGGCTTGTTGACTAAGTACAATAGGGCTTGATGATCTGTAAAGAATTTGAACTTGTTTGCCAACAAATAGTGCCTGAATTTCTTTACCGCGTAGATCATTCCTAATCCTTCTCGTTCCATAGTGGTGTAATTTCTTTCTACTGCGTTCAATTGTCTGCTCGCGTAAGCTATGGGGAGATCTATGTTACCTTCACTCGTGGGTTGTGCTAACACACATCCTATGGCATAGTTGGATGCATCCACATGTACATGGAATGGCTTACTCCAATCCGGGGTTGTCAATATAGGTGCTGAGCACAAACGTCATTTAAGTTCATTGAATGAATTCTCACATTCATCTGTCCATTCAAAATGAGTCAAAAGAGAGTACAATGGCTTGGCTATGACTGCATACATGTGTATGAATCATCTATAATAACAGCAATGGCCCATAAATGCCTCTACCTCTTTCACGTTAGTTGGTCTAGGTAATTGTGCAATTACTTTCACCTTTTCTTCGTCGGTAGAGATTCCATTCTTTGACACAATGTGTCCTAGAATTTTGCCTTGTCTGACCATGAAAACACATTTTTTGGGGTTCAAACAAACCTGATATTCTCGACATTTGTCAAATATTTGTCTTAACTCAGGGATATGTGTCTGTCTTACATTTGAATGTGCACATAAGTCATCGACATAAACTTCCAAGTTCTTGCGTAAGAATTCCTTGAAAACATGACACATGAGTTGCTGGAAAGTGGCGGGTGCATTTGTTAAGCCAAATGGCATTACACAAAATGCAAATATGCCCCATTCAGTGGCAAAGGCCGTCTTGTGTTGATCTTCTGGAGCTATGGCTACTTGATTATAGCCTGAAAAACCATCAAGAAAGCTGTAAACTTCCTTGCCCGCAACTCTTTCCAATAAATGTTCCGTGATAGGAAGAGGATAACTATCTCGAATTGTGGCGGCATTAACTTTTTTAAGGTTAATACACACACGCAATTTCCCATTTTTCTTGGGCACTACCACAATGGGAGATACCCATTCGGTATGCTCAATTTCGTAAATGAATCCTGCTTCTATCAAGCGATCTATCTCCTCTTTAATCTTCGCAGCGTAATTATCATTGTACGTGTACGGTTTCTGTTTCGTGGGTTTTGCGTCTGGCGTCATAGGGATTCTATGGAACATATGTCTGGATCTACTCCTTTTAGGTCTTTGTAACTCCAAGCGAACACATCTCTATATTCGCGCAATAGGGCAACTAATTCTTCTTCTTCTTCCTTCGTCAAATCATGCCCTATGTATGTACATTTTTCTTTTTCTCCTTCTATGGCAACTATTACTTTCTTGGTTTTCTCTCGATTATCATATACTTCTCCAATGTCAGCTTTTCTGTTAGGCATTCGTACCATGATTCGTCTATCTTCTATTTCATATTTCTTGAAGTTCTCGAGTACTTCAAATAAGGATTCTTCTTCTTCTTTCTTTTCTTGCCTTCACTCTTGCTAGTCACCTGAGTGGCCATTCTCACATCATTCATGATCTCTTCGTGGTTCTGAGGATGAATTTCTACTTCGAAAAAATATTCTTCTTCTGATGCAAAGGGTGGGTCCATGATAATTGACTCTAAATCAAAATCACTCGCATCCTCAAATGCATCAGTGTTCGGTTCACACTCTTCTAAAACTGAATCACACACGATTGGCTCTATCGTGAAGATTGAAATGTCATAGCCATCCTCGTCACAGTGGGGTGTCCATTGTTCTTCATTGATGGCTACATCCATGGTTGCTAGGATTTCTGCCCAACCATGGGGTTCAAACTCTTCGTCTGGAAATACTACAGGTGCATAAGCTGGGTCTTGAAGAGTTCTTGGATGTTGTTCTGCACCTAAGGTCCTGGCTTCTAGCCGTTCTTCCTCTTGTTTTGCTACCTTACACATCCATAAATGAGTTTCCTCGTGTAACCATGAGGGGTCTGACTCCAAAGAGTGTACTGATTCTGTTTCTACTGGTGTCTTATGGATGGTGTTCCATTGTATTGGGGGTACATCTCGATGTGAATAGTCTTTAAGATTGACTTTAGTAGTCACTCCTAAATGTTGAAAGTACAAAGAATTAGTTCCCCAATCTTGTACAATTTGCAACTGACGCATGAATGGTTGTCCCAATATCATCTCATAAGCATGATTTTTTGCAAAGTCACAAATGGCAAAGGTATGCTCAAACTCTACACCACAAGTGGTGAGAGATATGCCTTCTAGTAAGCCTAATGGTTTTTCTATATGTCCATCAGCCATTTGTAGCTTCATCCTGGTAGGTCTGAGTGCTGGCTTACCCCAACGTTTCCATAAAGCGGTGGTAGCGATGGCTACTCCGGCTCCTGAATCTAAGATGGCTTTCGTGGTGTAGCCCTGATGGGTTATTGGAAGATACGTGTTACCTTCCTCTCCTTCACTTACATCTCCAATCTTTTCTATGGGTATCTCCGGTACCCTCTTATGGGATCCTATCTATGAGGAAGTAGTAGCAAGCTCAGGGAATTGATTTGCTACGTGCTTCCACAATTCTGGTTTTACCTTTAACAATTCCTCCAGAGTGAGATTACAATGTACTTTAGTGTTCTTGATTACTTCCGTGTTTCTAGGGATTACTAATTCTTCATTCCTCACTATTATCGTGCGGGCTCTCATGCTAATAGACTTTGCTTCCCAAGGTCCTGTGAACTGAGGTAATTCTTGTAAAGAATTAGATTCAAAACTTGTACGTTCACTCCGTTGTTCTTCCTCTACATCATCGTAAATAGAGGGGATATCTTGGGGAAATTGTTCCTGCAAGTTGTCTATTTCTTGAATAGTA
The DNA here is from genome assembly GCA_020310875.1 of Ceratopteris richardii. Lineage (NCBI taxonomy): Eukaryota > Viridiplantae > Streptophyta > Polypodiopsida > Polypodiales > Pteridaceae > Ceratopteris > Ceratopteris richardii. The sequence continues at coordinate 42,950,143 of CM035424.1, forward strand.
GGATGGGTTCCTTGTTCTTTTCTCCATTTCTCTTCTTGGATTTCTCTCAAAAATTCATGTGAGTACCTATGTACGGAAGACAAGTTGTCTTGACTTTCTGTGTTGGGTACTTGAGACAGGGATGGTGCGTTCCTTTCCTGTGTCTCTGGGACACTAAGATTCCTATGCTGATCCTTTTTCTCTTTGCTTTCTATCAAGTATTCTAGCCTCTCCATTAGTCCTTGAAAGTGTAATTCCGGTTTTGCCATGTTATTCCAATTAATATATCTAGAGGCTTCGAACAAAGCTTGTGCTAATTCTACCATCTTCATGCAAAGTTTAGTTCTCTCAATTTCTAGATCAGCTCGAGGGTAGTTTTTACTCATTTCAGCTACCTGAGGTCCTTCGTTTATTCTAGCTTGATATGCGCGAAACATCATGTCTAGATTTTCTGGTATGGTTTTCGCTAAAATTGATCCTGATTTCTGAGCTGGGTTCTCTTGATTCAATTCCTATGAAGTCAATTCTAGAACTTTGGCTCTAGATTCCTTGAGACTTCCTTCCAACTCAATTATCCTTTTACTCCATTTTCTCTTAATTCTTTCTCTGGAATCTTTCCAAGATTTCGTTTTTTTACTCCTAAATTCTGCAACTTCGCTAGTTCCAGCTATTTTCTCCTGATTAAGCTGTTGGTTCTGTAAGAGCGCCTGGGCTCTTGTTATAGCTTGGATAGGCACGTATGTAGGGTTGGATCCATCTGCGTTGTTTACAATACCTATCACGTTGATCGGTGTCACATTTGAAGCGTTAACTGGGTTCTTAGGACAATCTTTAATTATGTACTCTTTACCACAATCGGCACAAAAGCCTTGGATGTTATAGTACTGTGACTGTCCTGCTATTGGAGGATGTGGACAATCCTTTATGAAATGATCTCCTTGGCACCTAAAGTATGGTCCTCTAGGGCCCTGTGGTCTTTGCTGTCTCAATTGGGGCCGTGGATTTGGGTTTGTGTACATCACATTAGCATAGTTTGGCTCCCAACTAGGTTCCACTGGTGGACTATCATAATGATATGTCTCCACGTGTTCTAGTGACTCTGTGTAGTATGCGGTGTCGGGAAGATTTGCATCTTCCAGTTGATAACCAGAAGAAATAAAAGCAACTTAATTGGTGAATTCTAAACCTCTTTTTCACTGTTGATCAGTTGTTCTGGATTGAATTAACTACTTTTGAAGTATTTGCACGTACAAGAAATGATGAAGAATATGTGTTCATATTAGGGTTACCGTAATTACTCATTTAATGAGTGTTTTAAATTGATACATATAAGACATGTGAGTATATACCCCTAGGGTTTCATAAGTTTATATAAGTTAAGTCAATAGGATTAATCCAAAGGATCTTAAAATGATTTCATTGGGTTAATGTTAAGGGTTTAGATGATTTATCATGGGTTAGAGATAGGGTTTAGAAGGGTTTTAAAGGGTTTTCATGAGTTTCTGATGGGTTTTAAGTAGGGGTTTTAGGGTTTTAGAATGTTTCAAGGGTTAAAATAATTAATATTTAAGGAAATTAATCTATAACTAAACATTGGTTCAATAATAAAAATTAAAATATGGTTTAATTAATTATTTAATCATGTATGTGCAATTAAATCCTAAGGTTTGATTTAATTAAAACTTAAACTAAGGTTAATTTAAATGATTTATTTAATTAAGAAAATTAAGGTAATAGAATAAAAATAATAATTGAAGTGGATAATTAATGAGCGGTGTATGTGAGTGCTATTTAAAGTGCGTGTTTGTGTTATGTGTGTATGTGTTATGTGTATGTGCGTGTGTATGTGTATATGTGTGTGTGTGAAATATATATGTGATGTGTGTGATATATATGTGTGTGTATGTACGTGTGTGTGTATGTGTTATGTGTGTATGTGCGTGTTTGTGTTATGTGTGTATGTGTTATGTGTATGTGCGTGTGTATGTGTATATGTGTGTGTGTGAAATATATATGTGATGTGTGTGATATATATGTGTGTGTATGTGATGTGTGTGTGTATGTGTTATGTGTGTATGTGATATATGTGTGTTATGTGTATGTGCGTGTTTGTGTTATGTGTGTATGTGCGTGTTTTTGTTATGTGTGTATGTGTTATGTGTATGTGCGCGTGTATGTGTATATGTGTGTGTGTGAAATATATATGTGATGTGTGTGATATATATGTGTGTGTATGTGACGTGTGTGTGTGTATGTGTTATGTGTATGTGACGTGTGTGTGTATGTGTTATGTGTATGTGCGTGTATGTGTGAAGTGTTATGTGTATGTGACGTGTGTGTGTAAGTGTTATGTGTATGTGCGTGTATGTGTGAAGTGTTATGTGTATGTGATGTGTATGTGTGTATGTGATATGTGTGTGTGTGCGTGTATGATGTGACACGTGTGTGTGTGTGATGTATGTGTGTGAGAGAGATTCCCCCCCCCTCTCTGGCGCTGCGCGCAGCAGCGCGCAGAGAGAGAGAGAAGAGAGAGAGAGAGAGGTTCTCTCCCTCCCCTCCTCTGCTGCAGCGCGACAGCGCGCACAGAGAAGGAGAGAGAGAGAGAGAGAGAGAGAGAGAGAGAGAGAGAGAGAGAGAGAGAGAGAGAGAGAGAGAGAGAGAGATAGGCAGACAGAGAGAGGACGGGAAAGAGAGAGAGAGAGAGAGAGGTTCTCTCCCTCCCCTCCTCTGTTGCAGCACGACATCGCGCACAGAGAAGGAGAGAGAGAGAGAGAGAGAGAGAGAGAGAGAGAGAGAGAGAGAGAGAGAGAGAAAGAGAGAGAGGTTCTCTCCCTCCCCTCCTTTGCTGCAGCGCGACAGCGTGCACAGAGAAGGAGAGAGAGAGAGAGAGAGAGAGAGAGAGAGAGAGAGAGAGAGAGAGAGAGAGAGGTTCTCTCCCTCCCCTCCTCTGCTACAGCGCGACAGCGCGCACAGAGAAGGAGAGAGAGAGAGAGAGAGAGAGAGAGAGAGAGAGAGAGAGAGAGAGAGAGAGAGAGAGAGAGAGAGAGAGAGAGAGAGAGAGAGAGAGAGAAAGAGAGAGAGATAGGCAGACAGAGAGAGGACGGGAAAGAGAGAGAAAGACAGAGATCGGCAGAGAGAGAGAGAGAGAGTCAGAGAGAGAGAAAGAGAGCGAGTTAGAGAGAGATAGAGAGTAAGAGGGTCTATATTATGTTAATTTAAATTTCTTTATTTGTTTGTAGATTAATAAATGATTAAAATTCATTATATGTATTTTTCATTTTAAGTGTTTTGATATTAGGTATTTAGCTTATGCATGAAGATATATACATCTATGCATATAAGTATCGAATTATGTTAGAGTATAGTCATGAATGATAATGAATGTTCATGAAAATGAATATACATCAGTACATATGCATAATAGTGTATAATTATGAGTTAATTTCAACATGCATTGGCATATAAGTGTGTGCATGATTAGTATGCATATTTATATTAAAGACTATGTATATTAAATATGTGTCATAGTATGCATTATATGCATGTGAGATGTATGCATGCATGTATGACTGTGAGTAAGAGTGCATGTGTGCATGAGAGCATACATGTGAGTGATATGTGCATGAGCATGTGAATGAATGCATTTGTATGAGCTAATGAATGTGTGTATGCATGTTAGTTCATATTAATTAATGATACTACATTTGCATGAGTAAATGTATTCCAAAAGGAGTGATGTATTTGAATGGTTATATGTATTTAGAAGTGCATGAAAGTATGTTAGCATGTGTATGCTTTAATGTATGTAAAGTATGGGTTTATGTTCTTATTGAAGATTACAATCAATTAAAGTGAAGTGAAGACAATTGAAGTGAAGCGGCAGCCTAAAGATCCATTTAAATCTTATTTCTCATTTAGTCAACTATCCAATTGACTAGACATTTATCCAATTGTTTAGGCCTTCCAGTTGTATTAGATTTATTGATTAGAACCATTAGCATATCAATTAATTCATTCAAACAGTTTAGCATCATATTGTTTCATTAATTTTCCATTACTTTCCTTGATGTCTTCTCAGTTAGTTCATGAGTTTGAGCACAGTACTATTGAAAATATTGAAAATGTTCCGCCAACTCTAGACAGACCAAAACCCTCTAGCTTACCTAAAAGTTTAGTAGAAGAACCCATTATGGAAGTTTCAATCTCATATCAGGAAGCTGTTGCTATGTACGAGGGTGCCCGTCCTTACGGTCCATAGCTAGTTAAAACTATTTACTTTTGATAAGAAAACTTTAGTTTCAATCATAGAAATAGGTAATTTAAATTATTTTATCATTAGAAACCTTATTTTCATAAGCTTGAGTTTGCTACAGACACCCCGCGTGTGCCGAACGATTTAGGCGGATGACTTGATCCACCATCCGAGCATCTCTCACGACCCGACATTGGTGAACCCGACGTGAACAAACGGCCTTGCAGCTCAGGTATAAATTTTAAATTTTGCATTGCATATACATTCATACGATTTTACATCAGTGCAGCTGCGTCTTCATCCCTGGAAGCTGTGGCATTTACGTGAGCTTGCAATCTTCTTGGTGTCGAGGGCTGGTCTGGTGACCTGAGCGCCTCCACGAAGATTGGCAAGTAGGAGAACCTCGTCGCGCCACCCCTTTCATCAAAAATTGAAGCACAAAACGTGTGCACCCATTTTTAGCAAACTATGTATTTAGGTTTTTGATTCAAATCAATAAATGTATTGAATTTCACAGAAAGCACTGTTTTGAGCCTCATCTTCGAACAGTTGGTATAATTTCTTTACCCTTACATTCTTGGGTGCAAAATTTTATTTAAGGTTAAATTATTGGTATAGGTTAAAGGCAACTGTTTGTTAATCATAGGTTAAGCGTTAATCATAGCTTTACTTGAAGCATATTGGCATAGTATAAACTTAACAAACTGGACTCTAACGGAATTTCAGAATTAGTAGCTGAACATAAGGAAAGAGTAACAAAAGAAGTTCAGGATATAGTTAGAATTGTTCAAGCTAGGTCAAAACAAACTTCAAAAATGGACGAGCTATTTCAAACTATGATGCACGAGACGCAAGGACAAAAGGTAGTTGAAACGTTATTAAAGGATAAAGGGAAATTTACTGGTATGAATGTTACAAATTATTTAGACACGTTTGAGGAATTAGCCAAGTTACACGGCTTGCCTGATACAAAGTGGAAATCCTATCTTGGACGACTTGCCATAGGTACAGTGAAAGCTATTATGGATCTACATGACAATAAGGAATGGGATGAGTTTAGAAAAGAGCTGCATAAAGAATTCTACTTAGAAGACTACAGTCAACATAGTAGAGAAGGATTTATGAAATGGATTAGTTCACCTAAGCCTCACATTTCGTTAACTCAACTCCATAGTGAATTTATGAAAAGATTCTCTCAATTACCTGAACAGGATAGAGTTGCCCTTACCCCAGATATCATTTTATATTTCCTTAAAATCTTGACTCCAGATATAAGGGTAGAGGTTGAGCGTAGGCTTGAAGAACCGGGAAAGAAATATGGGCTTACAGATGACTGGGGTGTAGTGAAAACTGTAGTTGAGGCGGTTGCTCACATGATCCAACGTAAAACACTCCTTTATGAATCGATGTCTCAACCATCTTCCAGTTTTCCTCCGATTCAGGCAACTAGGGATACACATATAGATTCAAAAGTTGAGCCTACAACATCCACATCTAGAGTACCAACCGAGTTACAATTTGAGATTTTGTTTAACAAGTTGGACAATATGATGCATATGCACGAGAATATGTCTAAAGAGGTAGCGGCTTTGCAGAATGTGGTGTATGCTTTAAACCTTCAAGATAAACCTGCAATGCAAGCTCATCCGACTATTTATCCTCAACCAGTAAATGCTCCAAATCCACCATTAGTAGCAGTAACAATGACTTTAGAACAAATCTTCTCAATAGCAAAAATTGAATTTAAGGAAAATTTTATTAAACTAATTAAAAGGAAGAGATTCCCTCTATCACAAGAGGTAGAGATGCAAGATGTTGCCGATGTAACTCACTTGATTCATGAATCTCTTTCTTTAGACTCAGAGGATGAAGAAGATAATACCTGTAATGTGAACAAAAATTTCTTAGGGCCGATTGTACCAGATGACGAAACAAAAAACTTAGAGAGTGATTTTAGAAAAAGTTTTTGGGCGAGAGGCACACCGGAGATTAAAGTTAACTTAGGAGATCAAAAGAGATCATATTCTGCTTTAGCCCTAATTGACTCTGGGTCTAAAATCAATGTGATTTCGAAAGGATTATATGATAAGTTTAAATGGCCTATTGATAAAAATCACGGCTGGATAATGCGAACCGCGGACAATGGTTGTGGATCACTCCTAGGAGCATGTGCCAACATACCTCTAATGATAGGTGGAATCTCTGAGACATTCCACTTTTTCATTCAGGACAACTGCTCTTATGAAATTATCTTAGGTCAACCATTCATATGTGAAGCCAGAATGGAGACTAAAGTAATAGATGACGGCTCAGCATACGCAAGAATTAGATCTAAAGATGATCTACAATCGCTCCAAGTTATGATAGTCAGCCCAAACCATGTACGAAATAGGGAGCAAATTAGGAAGACGCCCATCCGTTCTCATGAAAAGATACGTGAAGATCATATGCCTCTTCGTGAGTTTGGAACTTATTATGATCAAAATTTTGCCTAGATGCCACTGTTGAACGAGACAACGGTGGTTCTTGGTTTGATGTCTCGCACCCATCTGTAGATACTTTAGATAGTTTTTCTTTATATTTCCCTTCATCATATTTGCAATTCAGTCATTATAAACAAATTCCTAAAAAAATTATAAAACATTATGAAAAATTTTATAAAGAGAAAGGATTCATTTCATCTGATGAACACATTGAAACCGTAATTGAAACTTTATCTTCAAACTCATTGATTGAAGAACTTCAAAATATTTTGCATGAAAAAGAAAATTTTAGATTTGTACTTTTAAATTCTATTGAAGAATATGATTTGATTATTAAATTTGTCATGAGTAATGAAAAGGAAGCAAAAGTAAATACAAAATACAAAACCGTTGATAAAAAAATTAAACCGATTGCCCAATCTTTACCACGAGAGAGTGAAGAGAAGTTTAGGAAAGTTACCAATGATCCTTATTTAAGAGAGCGCACAAATATAGGTCATACCTTCACAGAAGAAACTTTAAAGCTAATCAAGATAGGAAATGATGAAAATTTTTTGTTACCCGAGGAACGTGAACTATTTCAAAGAGTGATTAGAAAGCATGGAAAGGCATTTTCTTTATATTCCCATGAGATAGGTTGTGCAGACCCAAAAATTGTACCACCAATGATCATCTTTACAGTGCCTCACATTCCATGGAATCTTCGACCCATACCTGTTCCGAAAGCCCATTTACCAGAGTTAATGCGGCTTCTTAAGGAAAAGATTCACATGCGAATTTTAGAGCCATCGTCTGCACCCTACTCAAATAGGTGGTTTACTGTTCCAAAGAAAAATGGCAAGTTACGGTTCATTCAAGATTTACAACCTGTTAACAAGGTTACTATTAGGAATGTAGGTACTGGGCCCATTGTAGGAGAATTCGCTGAAGCCTTTGCTGGTCATGCCATTTACTCAATGGGAGACTTGTATTCTGGCTACGATCAATTTCAGCTTGCTATTGAAAGTAGAGACATTACGACCATGAAAACTCCTTTAGGCTTAGTTCGCATGTGCACTTTGCCGCAAGGAGCTACTAATTCAGTAGCGCATATGATGAACGCCATGAATTCAGTATTACATGACTTCATTCCTAATATAGCCATGCCATTTATTGATGACATTCCTATTAAAGGATGTATTGAGAATGCGAAAGATGAAACTTTAGATTCCTCTGGCTGCAGGAAGTTTGTAGTAGATCATATCTCTGACTGTGAAAGGATTTTCCAGAGATTTGAAGAGGTTGGTCTCACATTCTCCATTGAGAAATCTGTTTTTGGTGTCAATGAGGTACTTATAGTTGGGCATTTATGTGGACATTACGGTCGGAGGCCATATCCACCTAAAGTCGACGCTATAAACAAGATTTCTGAAACCTGTAGTAATATTAGTGAGGTAAGACGATTCCTTGGTGCTTGTGTGTTTTATGCCATCTGGATCCCACACTATGCACATGTTGCAAACTGTCTTTATGCTTTACTAAGGAAGAATCGAAAGTTTCTTTGGACTGAAGAACACTCAAAAGCTATGAAAAAGTTAAAGAAATTACTTCTTGAAGCTCCTATTTTAAAGCGAGTAGATTATACTGATCAAAAGCCTATCATTTTAACTGTTGATACGAGCCCTATAGGAATAGGATGGGTTATTGGTCAGGACGATGAAGAGGGCAATAGGTATGCTGTGAGATTTGGAGCAAAGATTTTACACGATACGCAAAGAAATTATCCGCAAATTAAACGAGAACTATGGGGTTTAGTCACGGCATTAAAATCCGATAAAGAATATTTTATAGGTGCAAATGTAATAGTTGAGACAGATTGTCTACCTCTGATTGGAATGATTACAAACTGTTCATCACCCGACATTGCCATGCTTAGATGGATTTCATACATCAAGTTTATAAATCCTGTTTTGATACATATTGCAGGTAAATCTAATCCTGTGGTTGATATGCTTTCTCGAGCTAGATTTGATAATGAGGAAGAAACAGAATTAGAAATAAATGCAATTAATTATGATTCTAAAGCATACACATATGAACAGTTTAATATTGAAGAATACGAAGGAGAGTGGCAGGATATTGGAAAGTATTTAAGTACTTTGGTTAGGGCACCTTCATGGTCTTCAAATAGATTTCGGAATATTAGGAAAAGAGCTTACAACTTTTTTCTGAAAGATGGTTTCATTTGGAGACATGCGAGGGAAAAAATTAGATTGCCACAACGAGTACTAGGTACTAAGGATCTTCAGTTACAAGTCATGAAGAGTATGCATGATACTTTATGGGCAGGACATAAAGGTTTTGTAGCTACGTATGAAAAAATTAGAGAAGGATACTGGTGGCCAGGGATTTATGTTACTGTTAAAAATTATGTTACTTCATGTGACGTATGTCAGATTCATTCCTCAGTCAAACATATTCTTAGAAACAATATGACCTAAGATTTTACCTTGACGCACCATAAACACACACTTTTCTGGGTTTAGACACACTCGATATTCTCTACACTTGTTGAAGATTTGTCTGAGCTCAGGGATGTGAACCCTTCTTTCTTGGGAATGAGCACATAAATCATCCACATACACTTCTAAGCTCTTTCGCAAGAACTCTTTGAAGACATGACACATGAGCCTTTGGAATGTTGCAGGTGCATTGGTGAGCCCAAATGGCATCACCCGAAATGCAAAGATTCCCCACTCTGTAGCAAAAGCTGTTTTGTGTTGATCTTCTGGGGCAATGGCTACTTGATTGTAACCTGAAAATCCATCAAGGAAGCTATAAACTTCCTTGCCTGCAACACGCTCCAATAGGTGTTCTGTGATTGGAAGTGGATAACTATCTCTAATTGTAGCGGCATTAACTTTTTTAAGGTTAATACACACTCGCAACTTCCCGTTCTTCTTGGGTACCACAACAATGGGGGACACCCATTCGGTATGCTCAATCTCATAGATGAATCCAGCCTCAATCAACCTATCAATTTCTTCTTTGATTTTGGCTGCATAGGTATCATTATATGTGTAGGGCTTCTGTTTGGTGGGCTTAGCATCAGCAGTCATGGGGATAGTATGAGAGCAAATTCTTGGATCTACCCCTTTCAAGTCTCTATAGTGCCATGCAAACACATCCCTATATTCCCTTAATAGAGCTATGAGCTCCATTTCTTCTCTTGCACTTAGGTCATCTCCTATATATGTGCATCTCTCTTCGTTCTCTTCAATGGTCACTACAATCTTCTTGGTCTTTTCTTTATTATCATATGATTCTCCTATGATGGCCTCTCTCTTAGGCATCGTACCAAAATTTTGCGGTCGTCAACTTCATATTTCTTGAAGTTTTCTGGTACTTCAAACAATGATTCCTCCTTTTCTTGTTTCACTGCTTTTCTTTTCTTTTTCTTTTGACTACTCTCACTTCCATCCTTTGAGTTTACTGTTTTAATACTTGTGAGAGGTTCTTCTTCCTTCTGGGTGAACACTCCTATATCTTCTAGATAGTGCTGCTCTGAGTTAAAGCAACTATCCATCACAATAGACTCCAGATCATCGTCATTCTCTTCCTCTTCTATGACATCACTAGGGTCACATTCTTCTAGCAAGGGTTGACACATGAACACTGAGATATCATAACCCTCCTCATCACAATGAGGCGTCCACTGTTCCTCATTGACAGCAATGTCCACGGTGGCTAAGATTTCTGGCCAGCCATGAGGCTCAAACTCCTCATCTGGAAAGATCATCGGTGTGTAGGTTGGGTCTCTAACTGGTCTATCTCCTAACGAAGTTCCTTCTTCTCTTGCCTTTAAACGTTTTTCCTCTTCCTTTGCGACCTTGCACATCCACAAATGAGTATCTTCATGCAGCCATGATGGATCAGGTGAACTTTCAGAATGCACAGAGATGGAATCTTCTTTCACTTTGTGGATAGAATTCCACTGTAGGGGTGGTACATCTCTGAAGGTGTAATCCTTCAGATTGACCTTAGTGGTGACCCCTAAGTGCTGTAAGTACAAGGAGTTAGTTCCCCAATCCTGTACTATTTGCAATTGTCGTAGGAAGGGTCTTCCTAGGATCATCTCAAAGACATTATTTTTCTCAAAGTCACATATAGCAAATGTGTGCTCAAACTCTACACCACAAGTGGTTAGAGTGATCCCTTCTAGCAATCCTAGAGGTCTTTCAAAATGACCATCAGCCATTTGGAGCTTCATTCTAGTTGGTCTTAATGTGGGTTTGCCCCATTGCTTCCACAAGGAGGTGGTCGCAATAGCAACACCAGCACCTGAATCTATGATTGCTTTGGTTGTGTAATCTTGGTAGGTAATTGGAAGATAAGTATTACCTTCTTCACCTTCACACATGTCCCCTATTTTGTCTAGAGGTATCTCGGGTACCCTTTGCTTGGAGCCTGCTTTTGGCATGTTGGAATCAAGTTCTGGGACCTGATCCTTCACATGATTCCATAACTCAGGTTTTGCTTTGAGCAACTCTTCTACAGTGAGATGACACTGAACCTTAGTGTTCTTCACGACATCCGTGTTCCTTGGAACCACTGAGTCTTCATTTCTTACTAGTATTGTGGGAGCTCTAATCTGGAGTGATTCAGATTCCCATGGGCCTGGAAATTGAGGCAGTTCTTCTAAGGTATTAGATTCAAAATCTAATCTTTCGTCTTCTTGTTCTGCTTCATCTTCGTAAATAGATGGAATGTCTTGGGGAAATTGATCATGAAGATCATCAATCTCAGGAATAGGAGGGGAATTACCCTTCTCCTTGGCCCATTTCTCCTCTTGTATTTCCCGCAAGAACTCTTGAGAGTACTGTTGAATAGAAGGAGGTATTCCAGCATCCGTGGAATTAGGAACATAAGCTCCCCTTGGTGGTGAGCTTCCTCTTTCAATAACTGGTTGAGCCTGTGGAGGTAGAGAAACTTGTGGTTTGTTTACCAACTGCTCTAATCGTTCTAGTAAGCCTTGGAAATGCAAATCCGATTTGATAGAGTTTGTCTGATTGAACTTTTGACTAGTCTCCAGTATGGCTTGAGCTTGTTCTACCATTTTCATGCACATTTTCATCCGTTCAATCTCTAAATCTGCTCTAGGGTAACTCTTGTCTAGGTTTGCCGCTGTAGGCCCTTCTTGAAGTCGAGCTTGGTAGGCCTTGAACATCATGTCCAAGCCTTCTGGGGTTGGATCTGCAAGAACAGACCCTGGTTGCGGTCTATTTACAATGGGTGGTGGGGTGGGATGAGATGGAGTGGATGGAGTTTCGGCATGCGAGGGGCTTTGAGATGCAATGTCTTCTATTTTTGTTTTTGCTTCTTTTAAGCTTTCTTCTAGTTCCGATAACTTTTTATTCCATTTGCGATTGGCCTTCTCTCTGGTATCCTTCCATGTTCTTGTTTTCCTCTTACTAGGCTCTCCCGATTCACTCGACTCTGATTGTTCTACTGGTTTATCCTGTTTTAAGGCTTGTGCTCTAGTGACAGCTTGTATAGGAGCCACATTGCTACTACTTGAACTTGGATCTGCCACTAAGCCTACCACATTAATGGGTGTAATCTTGGGTGCACTAGAGGGGTTTCTTGGACAATCTCTGGGGAGATGGTCTTTGCCACAATCAGGACAAAAAGCCTGTATTGTGATAGCCTGTCCTTGACTCGGAGATGGTGGGTGGGGACAGTCACGAATGAAATGGTCACCATGACATTTGAAACAAGATCCTCTAGGGGCTTGTGGTCTCATTTGTCTCAACTGGGGCCTAGGGTTAGGATTTGTGTACATGACATTGGAGTATTCTGGCTCCCAATTTTGCTCCATAGGTGGCGCCTCATATTGATACGAGTAAATCTCACTATGCTCAGGTGACTCTGTGTAATACGCATGTGGACTACCTTCATGGGAGTAGTCTGAACTATGAGCATGAGAATCATTATCTGGTGTCCATGGGGTTAGGGGCACCAATGCTCTATTTGGATTTTCCTCTCCCACAGCATACTTGACTGGAATCACGTTGGCTGGAGCTGGTGGTTGGTTTCCCAAGACAGGTTGTGGCCTATATGGTACCTGATACTGCTGTTGTGGTCTATAATATGGCTGTTGGTATTGATTCTGATACCTACCTTGTGGGTAAGGTTGCTGATAATTTTGTCTAACAGCCTGCCTATTGTAGGGACAATCTTGAGCCGTGTGGTTTGTGTATTTTCTCTCAATAGTGCAATATGGAGCATTCCTTTCTCTAATGTTTTGGTTTTGCATTGGGCATACGTTAGCCATGTGGTCACCTCCACAAGTATAGCACCGATTCAATGAAGTGACTCTCTGTGTTTGTTTATTTTGGACTCCCAGCTTCTTGGCAACTTGCTCAGCTATCTCTTCTATTTCTGTGGAGATCTTTGAAGTATGACTAGTAGAACTATCCGAATCTTTGTAGAGTTTGGACAATCCTAACTCCTCACCCAAGTTATCTTCTATGTCTATGCACGTCCGCACACACTCTTCTATGGATCTAGGATCTTTCAAGTATACATAGGATCTTAACTTTGTGCTCAGTAAGCCATCTAAAAACAAAGCCACTTGTTTGGCTGGTGTGGGTAGCTCTGGAGCAGGGCATCTTTCTAGGTACTGTCTGAACCTTCTACCTGCTAGTCGCACTGTTTCTTGGGGTGTCTGCTTGAAACTATGGATCAGGGACGATGTGTTATGCCTGATACCACTCTTGGAAAATTCTACAATGAATTCGTCTAGCAGTTGACCTATATCGCGATAGCTGCTTCTACTCAATGGTTGAAACCAAGCTAAGGCAGTGCCTTTAAGGGTCAAACCAAATGCCTCGTACTGGGTGAACCAGTCCTCAATTTGTTCGGCTCTCAGCACTTGTTTGTACTCGGCCACATGATCATAAGGATCCCCTGTCCCATCGAAATAGTTCTTCATTGCCTTGATCACGTGACTGGGTTTAAGGGTTCTTGGGTACTCCCGGGGTCTAGGCAATGGAAAATCCTGTTCATCTCTTTGTTGCCTATGTGCTTGATGTCTCTCTCTTTCAGGTCTTTCATTTTCATATCCTGATCTATTCCTGCCCACGGTGTGTGCAAGGCTTACCTCAGGTCTCTCTCTAGTTCTTTCTCTCTGGGCTTCCTGAGCTTGGGATGACCCTACTCCATGGAGGCCATGGGAAACATTGGATCTTGGTGGGGGGAAAATCATTTCATTCTTCCAAGTATATGCATGTCTATCATGTTCTGTTACCAAGAAAATTTTCTCTGATGTGTTATCCAGGTAGACAACTTTGCCTGGTATCTCAGGATCTTTGAATTCATAGATGATAACTATGCCCAATTGGCTAGGTTGATCTGGCTTGAACCTCCAAAAGGCTTCCTCTGTTTCTCTATTCAAAAATAGTTCTATGCTTTTGTTATCTTGAGGGATCCAGTCTGGAGTGATCACTCGAGTCAAAACTGACTTGCCTCTAGGAGTCTGGGGTCCTTGTCCTATATTTCCTTGTTCTAGGTCTCCTATCTCATTCTC
>CM035424.1:42969423-42974423 GCA_020310875.1 Ceratopteris richardii
ATGTTCAATCTTTATGTTGAGTCTTCAAGGTACAAATCAAAGCCAATGTGTGTAGGCTTGTTTTGCACCAACAGCTCCCCCTCAAGCCAAGCACTTTGGCTCAAGTCTTCATCTTTAGTCTTCAATTATTTCCTGCAATCCAATCATGGATTTAAACCTGCATAGCTTGCTTCCATCCAGAGCTTTAGTAAGCAAATCTGCACATTGTATATTAGTAGACACATATGATAATTGAATTTCTTTGCTAAGTAACTTCTCCCTCACATAGTGGTAATGAACCTCTATGTGTTTTGTCCTAGCATGATAAGTTGGATTAGCTGCTAGGTGAAGTGAACTTGTGTTATCACCAAATATGATTGGTGGCCTTATGTATAGGCCCAATTTTGAATATAATAGCTTCAACCATATGGCTTCTTGAGTGGCATTGGCTAGCCCTCTGTACTCTGCTTCAGTAGATGATAGGGCTACTGTGGGTTGTTTCTTGGATGACCAAGAAATTGGTTTATCACCTGCAAAGCATATGTAACCAGATGTACTCCTCCTGTCATCCTTGCAACCTGCCCAATCTGCATCTGAGTATACTTTGATATCAATGTCTGATGAATATGGAAAGTACAAACCATGATTTTGTGTTCCCTTTAGGTACTTTACTATCTTCTTGGCTGCCTCCAAATGTGGTACTCTTGGTTTATGCATAAATTGACTAAGTACACTAACACCATATGATATATCAATCCTGGTTAAGGTAGCATAATTAAGACTACCTACCAAACTTTGGTAACCTGTAATGTCCTTGAGTTCTTCTCCTTCATGTGCACTGAGTTTGTGGTTGACCTCCATAGGAATGTTTGAGACTTTAGCTTCCTGCAAATTAAACTTCTTGACCATGTCCTGAATGTACTTCTTCTGAGTGATAAAGATACCTGAATTTGTGTAGACTAATTCAAGTCCTAGGAAGTACTTCAATAATCCAAGATCATTGATCTTGAATTCCTTCATCATTTGTCCTTTGATGTGTCTAATTCCCTGAACATCATTTCTTGTAATAATGATGTCATCAACATAGACACACAAGTATATTACCTCTAAATTGTTCCTCTTTATAAACAATGAAGTGTCTGCTTTACTCATCACAAATCCTTGATCTAGGAGATAGGTTGTCAACCTGTAATTCCATGCTCTAGGTGCCTGCTTCAATCCATACAGAGCCTTCTTCAATTTACAAACATGATTTACCTTATTAGGATCCTCATAGCCAGGTGGTTGTGACATGTAGACCTCTTCAGATATCCATCCATTCAAGAATGCATTCTTCACATCCAATTGGTACATGTTCCAATTCTTGGATGCAGCTACACTCACCATAATTCTGATAGTTGGCATCTTGGCCACAGGAGAAAATGTCTCCTCATAATCAATGCCTTGGGTTTGTGCAAAACCCTTGGCTACCAACCTAGCTTTATACCTGTTTATTGTACCATCTGAGTTCCTCTTGAGTTTGTAGATCCATCTGGATCCTATCACCTTCATGGAGTCCTTCTTGGGTACCAAGTCCCAAGTATCACTCTCCTTGAGAGCCTCCATTTCTTCATCCATTGCTTCCTTCCATTCTGGTTTAGTAATTGCTTCTTCAAATGTACCTGGTTCTTCATTCAAGAGATCCTTTGCAAGATATACAGAGTGCTTGGTTACAAGTGAAGTATCATACCCATACCTAATAGGTTTCTTCTTTTCTCTTTGAGATCTCCTCATAGCTTGAGTTGAGGATTCTGCATTGTCTTCTAGTTGCTTCATCTTCATCTTCCCTTTGGATTTCCAAGCCTTGAATTCTTCAATGTTAATGGTGTCTTCATCATCTGAGCTTGTGTCCTCTTCCTGAGTTGGTTCTTGCCTGATAAGCTTTGGAAAGTCTTCTTCCATATCATAAGGTAGGCTAACTTTCCTGCACTCATTTTCATACCATGAATCATTTTCATCAAAAATGACATCTCTGCTTACCTTGAAGCCTTTGTTTGAGGGGTTATAGAACCTGTATCCTTTCTGATTCAAATCATAACCAATGAAGATACACTTTTCAGCTTTAGGGTCTAGCTTTCCCCTTACCTGTGAGGGAATATGCACATATGCAACACACCCAAAGATTTTGCAATGATCCAGAGATGGTCTCTTACCATGCCAAGCCTCATAGGGTGTCATTCCATCAAGTGTCTTTGATGGCAACCTGTTGATTAAGTATGTGGCAGTAGATACACTCTCTGCCCAAAGATAATTTGGTAGTTTTTTCTCATTAAGCATAGACCTAGCTGTCTCTACAATGAGTCTATTCCTCCTTTCAGCTACCCCATTTTGTTCAGGTGAGTACCTTGTAGTAATCTCCCTCTTGATGCCTCTTTCCTGCAAGAAATCTTCAAAGTCATTGGAGAAGTATTCTCCACCACCATCTGACCTTAGCCTCTTCAAATGTCTACCTGTTTGATTTTCAACTAATGCAAGATACCTTTTGAAACAATTAAATACTTCATCTTTATGTTTCATGAAGTACAAGACAGTCCATCTGCTATAGTCATCAATAAAGGACACATAGTACCTTGATCCAGATATGGATGGCTCCTTGCTTGGTCCCCAAACATCTGTATGCACCAATTCCAAGTAATCTTCATGCATAAAACCTTTCTTGGTATAGGGCAATCTGTGTGACTTACCAAATTGACAAGCCCCACACTTGTATATCATGTGTTGCTTGGATACATTAGGTATCCCAAGCACACATTGATCTCTACTCATTTGTTTTAGAGTCCTCTCTCCAATGTGACCTAATCTCTTGTGCCAAATCTCCAATTCTGATAGGGTTTGGTCCTTATAGTTGTACAATGCAATATTCTTAGTATCCTCAAGTTCAAAGGTAAACAATCTACCTGATTTCTCTCCCTTGGCTATCCTTCTGAATCCATGTCTTGGATCCTCCACATATGCACCATGTTGAGTGAACCTGACCTGTAGACCTTTTTCCACAATCTGACCTACACTCATCAGATTCTTGGTGATTGTTGGAACATACAACACTCTGCTTAGTAAATTCTGATTACCATCACTTGTTTTGACATTGCCTACTTTAACAACTGAATGTTTAGTGTCATCACCTGTCTGCACTTGGTGCTTGCCTTTGGGTTCTTCCAAATCAGAGAGTAAGGCAACATTTCCAGCTACATGGTTAGAACAACCTGAATCAATATAGAACAAATGATCATCATTGATACCTGATTTAGATGTCATGTTCATGATCAACAAGGAATCATCTTGATCCTCTGCATAATTGTTGTAATCCTTTCTGTTCCTGTATCCACCTTGATAATTGCCATTGTGATTGTAGCTATTGTTGTAATTATTGTTGTAGCCATGGTAGCCTTGAGATTGATTGAATCTGCCTCTGCCTTGAGAGTATCCTCCTCTTTGGTGACCTCTTCCTCTTTGGTTCTTGTAGTTTTTGTAGCATTCATCTGTAGTATGGTTAGACAAACCACAAATATTGCATGGAGATTGGTTATAGGGTCTCCCCCTACCTGACTTACCTCCTCTGCCCCTACCTCTAGATGATCTACCTCTCCCTGCATAGTTTGCTTGGGAGGTAGAGCCTTCTTCATCAACCTTCTTGCTTTTACCCTTATCTTTAGTCTTCTTATCAGTATATAGGGCAGAGGGATTGTTACCTTTTGATTGTTCTCCATTCTTTGTGATCTTTGCTTCATGTGTAAAGAGTTGTCCAATCAGAGTTGTTAGATCAGGTGCTTGGATGTCCATGTACAAGTCCATTGCTGTGGTAAAGCTCTCCCACTTGTCATCTGCCTTTAGTCCATTGATCACTTGTCTGACTATTTGCTCCTCCTCAATTTCTTCCCCAACACTTGCAAGTTAATCTGCAATGTCTTTGACTTTGGTGACAAAATCTGAGACACATTGTTTTGATTGCTTCCTAAGAGTTGTAAACTCAATCCATAGCTGATTCTTTCTGGCCCTTGTGCTTGATGAAAAATATGTTGACAAGGTTTCCCAAGTCTCTTGGGAAGTCTTACAGTTCCTCACATGAGGTAGAAGGAAATCAGAGATAGAGTTTAGAAGATATGACCTTGCCAAAGCATCTTTTGCACACCATTGATTGAGCCTTTCATGTTCATCCTTTGTAGGTAGGCCTCTGGTCTTGAATGAGGGCAACTCCTCATCTCCTGATATGTATCCATACAAGCTTCTCCCTTGTAGATAGGTCTTCATTCTCAATGACCAAGCCTGGTAATTATTTCTGTCCAATTTGTCAATAAAGGAAGGGAAACCATCACCCATGATTACCTTATTTGCTCTGATACCACTGTTGAGAGTGATGGCTGGATGCAATCAGAAGATCAAGCTGGTGCTGCAAATCCTGCTTCACACCTGCCCTCCTTTCTCTTCAGATATGCTTAGGAGACTTCTTGAGCTTCCAAATGACACCAAGAAACTATATATGTGCTTTACAAATTAATTGTGTAATGACCAAATCAAAACAGATGATTTTGAATCTTCACAAGTCCAAAAACTTTCTATTCCTGTAATGATACCTGCTCAGTCTTAAGCTTAGTGTGACCAGCACACTTACAATTGGAACAATTCCTTCTGGGAGTATTAAATTAACTTAACAAGCTACCATTAGCAAGTTAAATCACTACAATTGATAAACTATGTACTGAGAATGATCTTTAGCAAAATCAGAGACGCCCCCGACTTTTTAGGATCTACACAGAAAAATACCAGAGACTGCTTCGTCTGTAATTTCTCCCAAATGGCTGAATGGAATGACTTGAAACTTTGTAGTGTTGTAGAATACTTTGAGCTGGTTCCAATGAGCTTTGAATCATCCAATTTGGTTCAGTATATCTTGAGATATGCCCTGTTGAAGTTGACAGACTTGGAGGTAGTCACTCAGAGAAAAAACAGAGTTGAGAAGTATGAATGTATCTATTGATTAATGT
>CM035424.1:42981923-43026923 GCA_020310875.1 Ceratopteris richardii
CCATGAAAACATCATCTGAAATATAACCATTTAGAAAAGCATTCTTCACATCTAGTTGACATAATTTCCAACCTTTACATGCAGCAATAGCTATAAGTGTCCTGATGGTTGTCATCTTTGCCACATGACTATAGGTCTCATCATAATCTACACCATATGTCTGAGTAAACCCTTTTACAACAAGTCTAGCTTTATACCTAGACACACTTCCATCTGCAAACCTCTTTGTCTTGTAGACCCATTTGCATCCAATGATCTTCTGACTATTTGGTTTAGGAACCAAATCCCATGTCTGATTCTCCATCAATGCATCATACTCTTCCTGCATAGCTTTCTCCCAATTTTCCTTACCTTTTGCCTCTTCATATGTAGAAGGGTCTTCATCTGCCTTTATCATATAAGCATAATCTTTGGTAGCCAAAAATGAAGTGTCATAACTATACCTTCTAGGTTGCCATTTGTGTCTTGATGACCTTTTGAGTTCTCCGCTTCTTGAGGTTTCTGGTTCGTCACATTCTGGAACAAACCTTGGCACTTCTTCAACTTCAACTTGTACTTCATTGTTCTCCTCTTCATCAAATATCTGAACCTTTGAATTAGCTTTCTTTTGATTCACAATTTCTTCATCACCTGCATGAACATTAAGTGTACCTGCATACCAAGTACCTTGCTCATCAAATGTAACATCCTTAGACACAACGAATTGTTTTGTGGATGGACTCCACAACCTATATCCCATCTGCTTATCATCATATCCAATGAACACATATTTTTCAGCTTTAGGTTCCAACTTATGCCTCAATTGAGATGGCACATATGCATATGCCAAACATCCAAATACTTTGCAATGATCTAGAGTAGGTCTCTTATCCCACCATGCCTCATATGGTGTCATACCCTGCAAAGCTTTACATGGTAATCTATTGACCAAATATGTAGCTGTATTTACAGCCTCAACCCACAAATAATTTGGGCAATTTTCTCCTTCATCATCGATCTTGCAAACTCAACAAGAGTTCTATTCCTCCTTTTTGCTACACCATTTTGTTGAGGAGAGTACCCGCAAGTAATATCCCTTTTTATACCTGAATTCCATAAGTAATCATGGAACTCATTAGAGAAATACTCTCCCCCTCCATCTGACCTTAGTCTCTTCAACTTTTGACCTGTAATTCTCTCTACATACACATGATAATGTTTGAATGTATTGAATACCTGTGACTTATCTTTGATCACATAGATAGTGATCCATCTAGTAGCATCATCAACATAAATCACATAATACCTTCAACCATTGATACTCAAATCCTTTGATGGTCCCCACACATCTATGTGTACCAACTCAAGCTTCTTTGAATACATAAAACCATGCTTGGAATAAGATTGCTTATGAGCCTTACCTAATTGACATGCCTCAAATTTGTATGTCATATGTTGACCTGCAACATTAGGCTTTAATACCTCTTTCATTAAAATGTCCAAGCCTTTTGTGCTAAAGATCTAACTCTGAGATCTTATGTCCTCCATAGGTGTACAAGGCATGACCAATGTTACCTTGAATCTTCAATGTGAAGAGTCTTCCTTCTTTCTTCCCTAAAACAATTTGTTTATACCCATTGCTAGGGTCTTCCATAAAAACTCTTTCATTAGTGTGCCTAACTTCATAACCTTTTTCAACAATTTGTCCTACGCTTATCAGATCTTTGGAATTGTAGGAACATACAAAACCTTACTCAAGAGAGTACTTCCATCCTTGGCCTTCACTGATCCAATTGACTTCACATTGTGCTTTGTATTATCACCTGTTTGAACCACATAATTAGTTACCTTACTCTTCAAATCATTCATCAAAGCTATGTTGCCACTCAGGTGATTGCTACACCCTGAGTCAATGTAGAAGACTCTTTGGTCTTCACTTTGCCTTTCACAAGTTGCATTCATTATCAATGTTGAATCCTCCTTCTGATCTGAAGCATAATTGTAGTAGGTATTATTGTATTGTTGACTTTCGAATCCTCTACCTGCATTTCTTCCAAAGTATCCTCTACTACCTCTACCTATGAAATTACCTCTTTGATTTCTACCACCTCTTCCCCTTGAATTAAAGTTCTAATTTTATCCAGCATTATTCTGAGTATTATGCCAACAATCATTAGCTAAATGATTTGTCTTACCACAAATCCAGCAAGCTTTGATTCCATCTTTATTACTTCTGCCTCTTCCTCTACCTTTGCCACCTCCTCTTCCTTTTAGGAAGTTAGCTTGGCTAGTTGTTCCTTCATCTTCATTTGATTGTTGCTTCCCTTTGCTATTCTTCTTCTTATCCTTTCAATACATTGCTTGACCTGCACTTTTATCACCATCACCTTTGACATCCTGCTCAAAGGTTAGCATGTGTCCTAGCAACTGATTTAATTCAAGAGTAAAATGATCTAGTGATAATTCAATAGACAAAATGAATGGCTTCCATTTGTCATCACCTCTCAAACCTGTAAGGATTTTCCTTACCAATTTATCCTCCTCAATATCTTCACCAACTGCTCCTAATGCATCTGCAATGTCCTTCATTCTTGTTACATAATCTGAGATGGATTGAGAGGCTTTATTCTTGAATGTGGTAAATTTTTCCCACAAGGATGCCTTCCTTGACTTTGTGGTGTTTTGGAAATGCTCCTCCAAATCATTCCATATATCACTTGCACTTTCAAGACCTCTAATATGAGGTAGCAAGTAGTCATTAACTGCCATATAGATAATGCTCTTGGCTTGAGCATCTCTTCATCCAAGTCTTCAAGTCTGATAATTCCTCCCTACTTGGAACACTAGGATCTCTCAACTGAGGCTTTTCTTCTTCACCTGTAATATAACCTATCAAGTCTTTGCTCATAAGATGATCTTCCATCCTCATTGACCATGCTGGATAGTTCTCTCTATCCAGTTTCTCTATCTGAAGAGAATCTCCCATTCTTTCTTCACCTGTGTATTAGATCCTTCTAGCTTTATGAGGAATAAGGTTACCTTTGCTTCGAATGACACTCCTTTTGTCTTCCTTGATATCTTCTGGCCTCCTTCTCAAGTTTTTCTCTCAAGCTTTCACCTTTTGAATCTTCAAATGTTGAATTCTTTATGACTGCAGCAGTCGAGGTCCTCCTTTCTTCAATTTTGATACTTCTTGCTCTGATACCACTGATGGAGAGTGTTAATCTCCAAAAGAACAAGATACTCTTGAAGTTAGAGCACCTCTATATCAAGAGTAAATAGAAACCTTCACCAATTTGGAGAATCAATACTTAATTTCCAAAATCTTGAACAAACTGTGAAGAAGATGACTACACAGAAAGTCTGTTGCACATAACTCACTCATTGACTTATAAAATGTGTAAAGTTTTTTATAAAACTTTGCAGAAGGTGTTGCCTATAGTTTGCGCACCTCCTACAAGCTAAAACATTCCAAAAGATTTAATAGATCTTGAGAAATGATCTTAACAAGACACCTATGTCTAAAACTGTAGTTCTTTACAGTTGACTTTGACACCTATAACTTCTTAAGCTTGGTTCTCTCAAAGTAGAACCTGTTTATGCAAATGCTTTTAGCCATAGATGGCTTACCTTCCAACTTAGATTTTGACTCCTCATTGTGCAAAACTTTACACTATGCAGTGAGAAATGATCAATTCTTTGACCATCAAGATTGCCCATGTTTTAGAAAACACTCACCACTTCTTCACATACAAATGTTCCTACTCATAATTCTCATAGCCTGTTTATAATTAGGCTCTCAAACTTTAACCATACACTCATTAACTATGGAATTATTAGATATCTACAAAAGGATTCTTGAAATGATCAAGCACAGAAGGAGAACACTCTGAAAAATTGGGCGCAACTTTTCTTCATTACTGGAAAACTTTACATCTGGATGAGAGAGCTATTCTACACACTTCACAAGTGTCTAATGACTTCTAATTCTCTTCAATTCTTGTTCTCACACACTCTCTCATATTTGCCCCAACATTTTTCCTTGTATATATAGGCAAATATTTACAAGCTCATGACCATACAAAAGTATAAGTGGGCTAACTCTAAATTAATGTACATATGTATACACATCTTCATTCTCTAAACATCTACTTTCTTCATGCTTCATATCTTGATCTTTTCTTCAGTCCTTGACTTCAAACCTTCATTAAAACTTCAATTGTTGATTTCCGTGCACCAACAAAAAGCCACCCAAGGAAATGGAAAGACAAAGGACAAGAAAGGAAAGGTCAAGAGGTAAGAGAAGATGCAAGGGTAGGTGAGAAGTCCCATGCCCATAGCTCTATATATACAACTCATTTGAACGTGAAACTTTGTGGAGATGACAAGGAGATGGTGTAGAAGAATATGCTGGTCATTCTCTCTCAGAAGTGGCTATCAGAAGGTACCTCATTTGGATGCTACAAGGAAGATAGGTATTCTAGCCGCATACCTTTTCTCCACATAGTCACCTTGTAAAGGTCATATCTCTCTTTGTACTTATCCATTTAATGCACATGATATCTTCTTGGAAAGCTTATTGCTCATACTCTGTGTATCACAAATATCTCTATCAGAGCATTCTCCAGTAGTTACTGGGAGCATTTCTTGTGAACCTCAGTTTTATGCTTAACCTCAATTAACAGGTAGTCTATCTTTGTACAGTCACTTACCTGATCATATGAAATCCAAATGGAGTGTTCTATAGCTTGTTAGAAAGCTATACGTATCTACTGTGTGTGGATCACGTTTGAGAGCCATTGGATCTATGAGTTGTGACTGAAGTAGGTTTTAGTAAGACATGACTTATAGGGAAGATTTTAGAAGAGGTTCTCTAACTTCAGCTGCATGTATTGAAGTGTATTGGAGTGAAAATTCTCCACATTTTGGTATCACAGCTTTGCTTGCAGAGCATTGGGAGTGGAGCCTGTTGAAGAATCACTGACAAATTTGACATATAGACAGACATAAAGACGAAGAAAGACAAAGAGAAGCAGAAACAAAGCATTCAGAAAATCAAGCCTTAGTGAAGGGACAAATTCACGACTGTAATATAGTTCATAGAAATTTCCAGAAATACGAGTTTTTGAATCTCAGAACAAAATGTGTATATATGAGGTAGAAGATCATAATAAAAGGAGAGTGAAGAAAGGAACAGAAAGAGTGCATAGATCCTCAAGAGTAAACGAAAGTGAAGATACAAGAGAATTCGAAGAACTTTCACAAGAAAGGTGAAAGCTGAGGAGATAAACAGCAAATGGAATCAGAGAAGTGTTCCGAAGTCATTCTCAAGGGTAAAGGTTTACAAAAGGTAAAATCATTTAACGTTATACTCACCGAAAGTAACAAAAATAAGAAGATTATGGCAGATCACATTTCTATTGACAAATTTAACATTCTCGCATGGGTAATGCGAATGGAAGCCTTACTTATGAGTAAGGACTTAATGAAATATGTAACAGGAGAAGAAAAGAAACCTACTTTTGGAGACGACAGTCAACCGAAGAAAGAAGAGTTAGAACTCTTGAAGTTGTGGCAGAAGAAAGATGCAACGGCAAGAGCGTATATCTACAATACCATTACAGATCATCTATTACCACATATTAGAGGTTTGGAGAAAGTAGAAGACATATGGAGTGCACTGGAAGATCATTTCAAAAACACTACTAAAGCTAGGAAGGCTAGCTTATGGTTGGAGTTCACAACGTTCAAGAAAAAGCAAAGTCAAAGCATTAGTGATTATGTCACTAAGATGAAAAACTTGGCGGACAGTCTTGGATCTATTGATGAAGATATCGAAGATCACAGGTTGATAGCACAAGTGCTTGCAAGACTAAGAGGAGATGAAAGTTGGAAACCTTTCGTACTCTCAATTGAACTTTCTTTAAATCATTTTGTACCAAATTTAAATCAGTTGCTTGGACTAATGTTAATGTTTGAGCAAGATTTGAAGACAGACGGAGATAAAGGACATAGTTCGGCTATGTATGCAAAGAATAAGAAGAAAGGTGATAAAGGTAAAGAAAAAGATGAAGAAGAGATGACTACCCAAGCAAATTATGCAAGAGGAAGAGGTAATGTCAAGAAAAGAGGTAATACAAAAGGAAGAAGTAATCAGAAGAAGTCTTGTTGGATCTGTGGACTAAGCAATCATTTGGCTCATGATTCCTGGCATAATTCTCAAGGATCAAGTCAGAATCAGAACAATAACAGTAGAGACAGAAGCGGAAGATATCAAAGAGGAAGACAAAGTCAAAGAGGTGGACATGGTAGAGGTGGAGCAAGAAATTGGGGACAGAATCAGTCTTACAACACTACCTACTACAACTACGCAAATGATACACAGAAGGATGATCATACAACATTGATGATGAATTTGATAAGTACGTCAGAGAATGAAGACCTCAAGGTATTCTATATTGACTCTGGTTGTTCAAACCATTTGTCAGGAAATATAGAATTGTTATCAGAACTGGAAGGAGGTATGTCAAATCATACAGTACAAACAGGTGATAACACAAAACATAATGTAAGGTCAATTGGAAAGGTAAAGTGTAAGAATGGAGCTGACCTACTAACAAATGTTTTGTATGTTCCAACAATCTCAAAGAATCTGATCAACGTGGGACAGATAGTAGAAAAAGGTTTTCAAGTCAGATTTACAAATGAAGGAGTATTTGTTGAAGATCTAGATAAAGGATACAAACAAATTATCCATGGTAAAAAGGAAGGTAGACTTTTTACTCTTAAAGTGCAAGGGAATGTTGGTCAAGCTTTGATCGCACATGGTGATAAAAGCATTCATAGAATTAGACCTCTGGCATAAGAGGTTAGGACACTTTAATGAAAAAGGAATCAAAGTTATGGTGGAGAAACAATCTGTGAAAGGGTTACCAAACATGAAGAACCAACATATGATTCACAATGTGAAGCCTGTTGGATGGGAAAAGCCCACAGGTTACCATTTCAGAAGAAAGGGTACACGATGATGTGCTAGAACTCATACATACAGATGTATGGGGACCAACAAAAGAAGGATCTATTAGTGGCTCAAGGTATCACGTTCTTTTTATTGATGATGCAACAAGATGGATAACTCTTGATGTTTTGAAAGAGAAGTCAGAAGTATTTGAAGCTTACAGGCATTTTCATGCATATGCTGAAAGACTTACAGGACAGAAACTCAAAAGGCTATGGTCTGATGGAGGAGGAGAATATTTTTCTTGAGAATTCAATGATTATCTGTGGAATGCAGGTATCAAAAGAGAAATAACTTGCAGGTATACACCGCAACAAAATGGAGTAACAGAAAGAAGAAACCGAACTCTAATTGAGTTTGCAAGAGCAATGTTAAAGGAGAAGAATTGTCCAAATTATCTTTGGGCTGAGGCTGTAAATACAGCTATATAACTGGTAAATAGATTACCATGTACAACTTTAAATGGGATGACCCCTTATGAAGCTTGGTGGGGCAAGAAACCAACACTTGATCATTGTAAAGTGTTTGGATCAGTTGCTTATGCTTATGTACCATCACAACTAAGACATAAGCTTGAACCAAAAGCTGAAAAATCATTGGATATGATGAAAACAGATGGGTTATAGGTTATGGAGTCATTTAACCAAACAGTTTATTGTTTCCAGAGATGTGACATTTGATGAAGGAAAGAGCTGGTATACAGATAAAGAGCATAGTGTTGAAACACTTGAAGAAGAGATGAGAAGAATTGAAAAAGGTGAATCACATATGCAGGTAAATGGAGACGAAGATCATATGCAGGCAAGTACATCCAGGATCAAATCAGGTATGAGAAACAAAGATGGACCGAGATTTGATGAAGATGTGTTAAATTGAGTACAAAACGGCCAATGTTAAGGCCAGTGTTGAATTAATGCGTTGTTCTAACTGTCAGCTCGTGTCAAACGAATCGTGGTTTGTGGGAGTGGTAGGGGTCTGTTAGACAGAGGCCCTGTACTTAGTTCCCAAAATAACCGATTCAATTGCAGCAATAAAATGCTATTGACAGTTCTATCTGAATCTACTGTCCTTAGACAGTGTCATCACAGTCTTAGCTCAGCTACTAGTAACAACTAGACTGTACCAGATGTATCTGTACCTTGGTACCGAGTTACAGTACAGTAGTCCAACCTTCACCAAGACAACGCTCATAGTCAAGCAACCGGATCACAGAAGGTACCTACGGTTTCAACATACAGTTCTGAAGACTAAAACACTCGAATTACCCTGAACTATAGGTAATTCTCACCGTACAAGTGGAGATTGAGAACAGTACTACTTCTGCACAACGTTCTTAGGAAAAGATTACTACATTCACATAGACTTATCAGTACTTAGCAGTTCAACAAGGAGAGGAGCACTACGTCATACATCCTAACAGGACAATTCGTCACAACGATTCACAATAACTCTTTCAGACAATGATCCAACGACTTACTGAATGGAACTAGATTCACAGTGTAACCAAGACTGATAGATGACAACAGAGAGCACAACAGAGTACGCAGAGCTTAGACAAGACACACTACAGCAACACTCAGATAGACAACTAGACGAACAGTCTGGTGATAACACGAAAATAGGCCAAATCCCTGCGCTCTCGAGCACTTCTTTTCATTGCTTTATATAAGATTTACAAATATGCGCGTAACTACCTTTCGCGTGTGTTTTACAAAGATTTCCATTACACCTGTCCCAATCCGTCGGTCGACTAACACTGGCACGCACGGTGGACTCGAACTTGCAAGTTTTTACAAAATTACTGTCGACAAACGAACGGTAATCTTGATGTTCGATTTTGACAGACGAATGATGATCTTGATGCCACCTTCCCACATACGGCACCAAGTGTTAAAATGAGCACAAAACGGCCAATGTTAAGGCCAGTGTTGAATTAATGCGTTGTTCTAACTGTCAGCTCGTGTCAAACGAGTCGTGGGTTCTTGGGAGTGGTAGGGGTCTGTTAGACAGAGGCCCTATACTTAGTTCCCAAAATAACCGATTCAGTTGCAGCAATAAAATGCTATTGACAGTTCTATCTGAATCTACTGTCCTTAGACAGTGTCATCATAGTCTTAGCTCAGCTACTAGTAACAACTAGACTGTACCAGACGTATCTGTACCTTGGTACCGAATTACTTCAGACTAATATGCTACTGTAACAGTACAGTAGTGACTAATATGCTACTGTAGCAGTACAGTAGTCCAACCTTCACCAAGACAGCGCTCATAGTCAAGCAACCGGATCACAGAAGGAACCTACGGTTTCAACCTACAGTTCTGAAAACTAACACACACTGGAATTACCCGGAACTATAGGTAATTCTCACCGTACAAGTGCAGATTGAGAACAGTACTACTTCTGCACAACGTTCTTAGGAAAAGATTACTACATTCACACAGACTTATCAGTACTTAGCAGTTCAACAAGGAGAGGAGCACTACGTCGTACATCCTAACAGGACAATTCGTCACAACGATCCACAGTAACTCTTTCAGACAACGATCCAACGACTTACTGAATGGAACTAGATTCACAGTGTAACCGAGACTGATAGATGACAACACAGAGCACAACAGAGTACGCAGAGCTTAGACAAGACACACTACAACAACACTCAGACAGACAACCAGACGAACAGTCTGGTGATAACACGAAAATAGGCCAAATTCCCGTGCTCTTGAGCACTTCTTTTCATTGCTTTATATAAGATTTACAAATATGAGCGTAACTACCTTTCGCGTGTGTTTTACAAAGATTTCTGTTACACCTGTCCCAATCCGTCGGCCGACTAACAGATGTGTATTCAGATACACATGAAGAGTTTGAACCAAGAAGGTGAAACAGAGTAAGGAAACAACCAACAAGGTATTCCTATGACACTTCTTATTTCACTCAGAAAAACTATGCTTACTTAGTAAAGGAAGATGAAGAACCTCAGAACTACAGTGAAGCAAAAGGTAAGAAACAATGGGAAGAAGCAATGAAGGAGGAGTTTAAAGCACTTGAAGAGAACAAGACTTGGGAACTTGTTCCAAAACCAAATGGTAAGAAAGTGATTGGAAATAAATGGGTTTACAAAGTTAAGAAACTTGCAGATGGAAGGATAGCCAGATACAAAGCTAGATTGCTGATCAAAGGCTATGCTCAGACGCATGG
Organism: Ceratopteris richardii; assembly: GCA_020310875.1. Lineage (NCBI taxonomy): Eukaryota > Viridiplantae > Streptophyta > Polypodiopsida > Polypodiales > Pteridaceae > Ceratopteris > Ceratopteris richardii. The sequence continues at coordinate 42,992,120 of CM035424.1, forward strand.
CATAGATTATGATGAGACGTTTAGTCCGGTGGCAAAGATGTCAACCATAAGGACATTGATTGCTATAGCAACATCAAAAGGATGGAAGCTAAGTCAACTGGATATAAAGAATGCATTTTTAAATGGATATATATCATATGAAGTTTACATGGAACAACCTGAAGGGTTTGTAAGTTCTAGTTACCCAGATCATGTTTGCAAATTAAGAAGAGATCTCTATGGATTGAAGCAAGCTCCAAGAGCTTGGAATTACAGACTTGTGAAGTATCTCAATGATCTTGGATACCAAAGCTCAAAGGCTGATGCAAGTCTACTCGTTAAGAGAACAGATGAAGGTATGATCTACATTTGTACTTATGTAGATGACATAATAATCACAAGAACCTCAGATGAAGGAATCAAGGAGGTAAGGAGATTGCTTGAAAAAGAATTCAAGATCAATGATCTAGGAAAGTTATCATGCTTTCTTGGAATGGAAGTTACATATACAGATCATGGTGTATATGTTTCACAAGAAAGGTATCTCCTAAACTTACTGAAGAAGTTTAACATGGAGAATTGCAGAGAGGCTTCAACACCGCTTGAAGTAAATCATAAACTCAGCAAATATGATGGTGTAGAGTTTAACGATATGAGAAAGTATCAATCTTTAGTGGGAAGCTTGATTTATGCTACGCTAACAAGACCAGATCTTAGTTATGCAGTAGGAGTTCTCTCATAGTTTATGGATTGTCCGAAGGATCAACATTGGGTTGCAGGACAAAGAGTTCTTAGATATATCAAAACAACTATAAAAAAAGGATTATATTATCCTTTTACATCAGATATAAAGTTGAGAGCATACAGTGACTCAGATTGGGCAGGAAGTCAAGATGACAGAAGATCAACACATGGGTATATGATATACCTAGGAGATAAGATTGTAAGCTGGTGTTCGAAGAAGCAACACACAGTGGCTTTATCATCAACAGAAGCAGAATATAAAGGGCTTGTGGAAGCAGCTAAAGAAGTGATATGGATGCAGACCTTGTTCAAAACCATGGGTATTGATCAAGGTATACCTATCATACATGGAGACAATATGAGTTCGTTGTATCTTGCAGAAAATCCAATATTTCATGCAAGAACAAAGCATATAGAGATTCAATATCATTTCCTGAGGGAAAAGGTAATGGAAAAAGAGATTGAAATAGTATACACGTCTACAAAAGATCAGATAGCAGATATTCTGACAGAGAGCTTAGATGGAGTAAAGACAAGCATATTCAAAGAAATGGTAGGTATAAAAGAAAAGAAGAATATATGAAAGATCAGAGAATGCAAATTAGTGATTGAGGGGGATCTGTTGAAGAATCACTCACAAATTTGACATACAGACAGACATAAAGACGAAGAAAGACAAAGACAAGCAGAAACAAAGCATTCAGAAAATCAAGCCTTAGTGAAGGGACAAATTCACTACTGTAATATAGTTCATAGAAACTTCCAGAAATACGAGTTGTTGAATCTCGGAACAAAATGTATATACATGAGGTAGAAGATCATAATAAAAGGAGAGTGAAGAAAGGAGCAGAGAGAGTGCATAGAACCGGAATAGAATAGCGCATATAGAAACTAAAGATAGTGATATAGAAGACACCAGAGATTGCATATGTAGAGATGAATAATAGAACCTGAACTGTCGGGTATTCATCTGAGAGAGATGGTAAGGAATAACTACTCAGAGTAGGAGAGTTTTCTATGGCTATGAGCAAAGTGAGGCCAAGCCATTTTTGTACATATCTTCTCTAATAGAAAACACATGTTCATGTGGAAGTTTGAGCGCATTCTTCGTATATGAAGAAATCTGAGTAATTTCATGTTACTATGAAAGTTAGTTAACAATTACAGTTTTCTCAGTAAATGTTTTCCGGTACATCTACAAGTTAGATCTCGCAACATAGTGTAAAGTTTTTCATGAGACATAGCTCATCTTGAAGCTAGTAGTCTCAACTATAAGTTGCTCAAAAGACTTCTGTGAAACGGGACAAGTACACACAATACTGTGTCTGAAAGTAAAGACATCTAGAACTGGTGAAGTTTTTTCTTAAACTTCAGATAGTGTTCATTCACTGAAGGAAGCTCAGGTATTACTTCCTTACTTCAATTACAAACATTTGAAGTAACAACAAACAAAATTGCAGTTGATTCCGGTAAGATTCCGGTAAGATTACGGTGACAGACCGGTAGCAGTTCGGTGAAGTTCTGGTGATATTTTGGTGAGTTCAAAACACAGTTTTTGATATATTTGAGTGAGAGAAAGTTTATCTAATAGTAAGCAAACAAAGAATTGTAAAGGTTAAAGTAAACCAGACCAGAATTGAAGCTGGAAGGAAAAGCAAAGTTTCTGTAAAGTAAATCTTTGGAATTTCATTAAACACAGTTGTAAAGTTTTCAGTTTCATGAAGTTTGCTAAGCTACTGATGATTATAGAGGTGTTCTAATATCACTCTAGCTTAGTTCTTGTGGCGTGGTGAATTCCGAAGTTGGGATTTAGCTAGTTAAGCTCACTCACTGCATCAACAAGTAATATAAGAGCTCAACAGTTGGTGATAAGCAGTTAGAGCTCAACAGAGCCCATGGATGTACAAAGAGATCTTGAAGAAGATACAGAGATGGCAAAGGAAAGCTTCATTGGAAAGCTATGGAGATGAATCTTGTGTATGTAAGAAGTTTTTGTTGCTTTATATTATGTGAAGTGATACTAAATATTCTTGAGCATTGAGCCATGCTATAAGTGACACTAATCACTTTGTTGAGGATGTATGAGCAACCAATAGAAGAAAATGAAGATTCAAGCAAAGAATCTTGGATGTGCAACTACATAGAGTTGCTTATGAGAAATGTATGCATGTTTGAAGTATTGCACTCAATTGAATGAAGTACAAGGTTATATTATGTACATGGCTGAAGTTTGAAGATTTTATGTAAGCTTGTGGATAGTGTAATATGGTTCTTACTTTGTGTAAGAGATGTATGGAATGAAGATGCTTATGTATGCATGCTTCTGAAGATTATGCTTAAGATGTATGGCAATTTTTGGATAGCCATGCTTAGGCTGAATATAAGATGAAGTTTGAGTTCATGATTGATGTCTATCATGCAAAAATGTATGCACATGTGGTTAAGGAGAATATATTCACATGTTTGATGATGCATGGATAAGTAATAGGCTATTTTATAAAGCCTATACAAGCTGAAATTTGCAGTTCTATGTAGCCATATGAATTGGCATAATGTGAGCTGAATATATGCTCAAATGATTGATGATTTTCATGCATGATTATATGTGATGGTTTGTGTGATATTGACTCACTAAAGGTTGTTCATGTTCAGCCATAGATGAGCTGAATGTACATGTGTTTTTTGGATGCAAAAAAAGGTTGATAAGATGCAAGGCTGCCATGTATGATTTTTTGTGGATGTATCTTGTTGTGGATAAAACTCATTGAGGTAAATTTTCCAAAGGAAAATATGTATGCTTATGTTATGATAACTAAAAGCATTTGATCTTTGAGTTTAGATACATCATGTGATGTAATGCTCTTGTTAGCACAAGCCAACAAAAGATGGGCAAAGCTTGGATGAAGGAAGGATGCAAAGCTTGGAGCCAAAGCAAAGGAAAGAGCCCAAGCTAAAAGGCTTTCAAACACTTGAAGGTTTGAAGACTTGAAGATAGGAGCCCAAGTTAAATGTGGCAAAGGCAAGGAGGACTAGAAGACTCCAAGGTAAGGGCTGCCATGAAGTGTCGAATTCTCAACAAGGACTTGAAGACATTCCCCAAGGTTGCAAGGAGCAACGAGCAAAGTGCAAGCTAGAAGGAAGAGTCACTCATGCAAAGTGTGACAAATTGGCTGAAGATAAAGGAGGTAAAAGAAGTGCATTTGTAATGCTAAGGCCTGAGGTAAAGGTTTTGAAAAATCCACATTATGTGGTGCTAAGTTCCAAGCAAAGTCTATGTGAATGTATTGTCAAAGGTTGAGGCTAGTAAGACCACAAAAGAGAGTGGAAAGCCAATGTAAAGACAAATAAGACCATCCCAAGAGGAATGGCAAGTCTATGTGGGGCACGTAAGACCATCACAAGAGGAGTGGCACGCCTATGTAAAGGCAAGTAAGACCATCCCAAGAGGAATGGCAAGCCTTATTAGGTGCAAGAAGCACCAAAGACCAATTGAAGGTCTAGTGAAAGGTTGAGGCAAGTAAGACCACCCAAGAAGAGTGGCAAGCCTATGGCAAGTAAGACCATTCAAAGAGGAATGGCAAGCCTATGTAAGGGAAAGTAAGACCATCCCAAGAGGCATGGAAACCCTTGCAAGGTGCAAGAGGCACCATTGTTCACATTGACAATTTCTTGTGTTTTATGTAGGTGATGAAGAAAGCTTGGAAGATGTGGAAGCTATGAATGATTCACATGAAGAGGAACTCATTAAAGAGTTCATGTATGATCAGCCCATTGTCAATTTTTCAGGTATTCATTCAGCCATGATGAATGGAGTAAAGATTATGAAGCAAGGGGGAGTTAGCTTGCAAGGATTGGACGATCCAAGACAAGTCCAAAGGAGCAAAAAGTACCCAAAAGAAATAGATACACTTAGAGAAAGAGTATGAGCAGCCATCAAAGGTAAAGTTGAAGGACTAGGAGAAGCCACCTCTATGGAAGGTTGTGTACCTAAGAACCAACTTAGGGACTTGTGGAGAAAGAGACTATACCTCAATCCCCCTCAAGTGCATATAGTGGGGATTCACACTTTAATTATCAATCCGATGAGTATCAAAACCTAGCCGAGTGTATGAAGACATGCATTCAAATGACGATCAATGCAAATGAGTTACTCAAAGAGTGCAAACAAGGCAAAGACTATTCCAAACAAGCTTCAACTGTCAGTTATGGTGTCATGATACTTGGAGCAGCTGCCAACAGTAAATTGAGCTTTTCTCTCAGCTCCAAACTCCGAATATAGGAAATAGCATATGCGTTTCGAAGCTCTCGAGAAGACGCATTCAATGGTGGTATTTTCACTCAATTTTGATGCTTCTACTTCAAGTTATGAGAAAAATACTGAGTCATGGGAATGACCTTCCCACACTTCAGCACTTCCTACACTTCACACACACCTTAACTATAGCAAACAAACACTTTCATGGATAGACAACACTTCCTAATACTCTTTTCAAGCAACACACATGCATACAAGCTCACAAAGAAGATGATACAGAGAGGGGAAGACACAAATTCGAAATTTTGTGCTCTTCATTCTCACAATGGCAAAAAGTCTTTACAAAGAGTCACAAATTGACTTATGTACATGTGCCCTAAAAATGGTCCTTTCACACAAGAGACTGGCACTTTATTCACTAAAAGGCTAATTCCCTACTAATTTACATGGGTAAGCTACTAATCTTCTATGGGGATGCATCTAGAGGACTCCTCTAGTGCGGTTACATCAAAAAATATATTACAAAATGATTTTAATATAAAAATAAGGTGTCCAAATCGGAAAAATTTTGGGACCCATCTTTTTCTCTGCCTTGTGCTTTTCTTTGCTCTGCAACACTCTCCCCCTCTTTGTCTCTGTCGTCCCTTGACAGGCTTTACTTCTTGTCTTCAGCTTGGTTAAGAGGACTGAATACACGCACCCAGCGGTCGAAGCGGCAACAAGGACCATCAGACAATTGTTTATCATATCTGAGGTATGTCCTTTGCTTCTGTTTGCCCCTTGGTATTCCTTATATCACATATCTGGGTTGCTGTATTCAGTTGGGTTGCCACGCATGCCACTAGTGACCTCTTTCTAGCTTTTGGTCCTCTGATTTGTCCTGGTTGCACACATCTGACCCTGTTGTATTGCTTTGAGCCTATTTACTTTCTTTTCATCGCACGCTGTCAACGGAAGGATTAGTACCTGCCAATTATCTTCTTGCACTTCCTAGATACTTTCCTGGCCCTGGTTCCTCCTTTCCACCTACGTGCTTTTTCCTTGATATGTGCCCCTGCGGGGCTTTGTGCAGAGATGGGTGTTGCACTACTGCGGGGCTTCCTGCAGAGATGTATCTTCAGATATGATCTTTCTAATGAAGCTTCTTTCTTTGTCTTCTCCTTTTCTTCTTTTTGCTTGATTCTCCCTCAACACTGCCCCCTTCTTGAACTCTGTCGTCCCCGACAGGCTTTGGGAGTCGACATGAGTATGTTCTATACACTTTTTGCTCTGTTTCATTAAGCAGATTGGCTTCACGTATCATTAGTTGCTTCCACTGTTCTGCTTCCACACAGTCATGTGGTGGTTGTCTATGATCGGCGAAGAAGCTTAGCTCATATGCCACTAATCTGGCATTCAAGTTGGATGACATCTTTAAAAAGATTTCTGAATCAATTTCAAAAAATCCTGTGAAAAAGGCTTCTTTGAATGTTTGCATATATGTACTCGGTAAAAACATAAGCCTAGAATAATATGCCATTATTGTGGGTCGGCTAGGCATAATAGAAAAATAAAAAACGAGACTATCTGTTCCCTGATTAATGCCAATGAAGTTCAAAAATGTATATGCCGCGTGTTTGAAGACCTTTAATACTGTAAGTATCATACTGAGTATTTTATTGGTCATCTTGATAGTTAAATTGGGTACTGTTGCATAACTCTACAGCCAAAATTCAATGGTTTTTACCATGTAGTCTTCCGTTGGTAGATAATTATGAGGTGGACTTGGGAGTAGTGGATAATTCAGCCACTGTTTATTGATAGCACCACTCTATTGCATGTCCCAAAATTCTCTGGCTTCTCGGCAACGTGGTGTTGGACAAAAAGAAGGATTTACCTGTAATGAGTATGGGGCTGCTTGCCAGTGCACCCGTAATGTAGGATTTTTCTCCAAAAATTTTCTCCTCCAAACAAGTTGTGCTACTTCAAATTCCTCTTGAGTATAGTTGAACGTGTCATTGTTGAACTACAGCTGTTCGTCTGGATTTTTCTGTGTGATCTTCTTTATGTATTGCCTTGTTTTCTCTTTCAATAGTCCATACAAAATGTTGAAAGGCTTCATGATCATCTCCAAGTCTTTACCTTTAATCCTTGCTTCTTTCATGACTTTGATGACTTCATTTTCAAAATTTTCTGTCAATGGGGACACCAATTCCGTTCCTTCTAACCTATTTCTGTAGTGTATGGCATTGGATGATCATCATGTGTTTCTGCCATCTGCTCTTTCATTGGAGAATTATAAATCCGGGGAGATAGAGGATGTACCTCTACCTCATCAGTAGGATTTTCTTTTATCGGTTCTACTGGTGTCTCGACTGATGCTTTCTCTTCTGCTTTGGTCTCTAATTGTGCTATGCGTTCAGTCTTCTCTTTAATTTCTTGCATAGCTGCTCTGAGTGCTTTTTTTGCTGCAAGCAGTTCATTACCAATTTCTGCTACATGATCCATATTTTCACTATAACTCACAGCAAGTTTTCTATTGGCGATGTTTAACTGTTTCGTGAGCTCCTTAGTTTCGTTCATGTATTTGTGTTCCCATTCTTCTCTTAGGGTTTGCTCTTGTTTCAGCAAATCTGCATATTTCTCAATCTGATCTCTTAATTCTTTCTGGTCAATAGCTGCAGTCTCTTGTTTTTCGATAGGCTGGTCATATAGTAATGCCTTCATCAGTTCTTTATTGTGGCTGCATAAGCTATGGTTTTCCTCCATATACACCTTAAGTTGTGTTTCGAGCAAGTTGCTTCGAGCTTTCATTCTCTCTTTGTCGGCTTCACTGGCTTCATGTAATCTTTGTAAGTCTATCAGTCGTGCCTGGAGTTGATGATGTTGGTGCATCAATGTATCACATTGTGTTTTTACTGCGAGTAACTCCGTTCCTTTGGCTGCAATCTCTTTCTGGGCCTGGATGAGCTTTGTGGATAGTTGTTCACTTATGATTTGAAACTGATTCTTCTCCCGCATAGCCTTGTCATAGTCTACATCGATGTCCATCATTTGTTGTTGCGTGTCCATGGCCATTTGTATCATTTGCTTTACAACATGTTTTAATTGAGTAACATCCACATTCAACCATGTGGTAGGGATACTAGGTTCTGCTCCTATTGTCACATCTTTCCCTTGTGCCACATGTAACGTAGTATCATGGGGTTGCCTAATATGAAGTTGGATCCTTGGCTCAGCCTCCATGTGGTCAATCTTGCCTTGAGGTGTATCATCAGGCACTTCAATCATAATTGGCTCCTTATTTGGTTGTAGGCCTGAATCCTGGTCCATTGGAGTTTGTATTTCCTCTTTGATCGGTGGCACTACATCTTTATTAGTCATTGGAACTTCTTTGATGCTTATCTTTGACTTATCATTCAATTGAATGACGTGCACTGGTTCAGTGGATTCTTCCATGCTCTTTGCGTGTGCTTGTTGGTTGTCAGGTGTAACTTCGACTTGATTGATCTCTGTCCAATCCTCATTGTGTGTTTTTGTTTGTATGTCAGTATCCAGGGTGTCCTTCTCAGGGCTTGATTCCTCATTAGAGCTTGATTCCTCCAACCCTATTTCTTTGTATCTGGAAGGTACTTTATGAGTGTGTTCTTTATCCTTCGGTCTCTTTTCCTCGCTTGCTTGTCTGTAATGGTGACCTTGAATATTTAAATTTACTTGCCCCTGCATAAACTGATGTGTTTCTTCTAGGGCAGCAGAGAGATCTCTTTTCGTAATTGGTTGTTGGGTCCCAGGAATCTTTGGCAATGTGTGTGTCCTCTTTGATTGGGGTGTAACCCGGGCTTCTTCCTCTCTAAGGCGCTTTGTACCCCTCATGGGTTTCCTTGAACTAGTTCCTACGTCGTCAATAGAGATGGCTGTTTTCTTTTTCTTTGGAACCGTCTCTGACTTAGCATATTGGGCTAACTCAATTGAGGTTGGCATCACGCGCAAGCAGTTCTTCATATCCAGTGCCTCATAAATAAGTAGGGTCAAGGCCGAACTACCATTTATAAACTTTTTCTGACCCCACTTCTTCTTTGCTTCAAATAGACGGTCTTGAACATATGGAGTCATATTTACTTGATTTTCGACTTGCCTCATAGCATGTGAGAGCAGTTGCACCACGATCTTTTGAGGTGTTGTATATCTATGCATGCTTGGAAAACAAAAGTGCTCGTGCACTAAGTGAACAACATCTTCAATATCAGTTCTGTTGATTTCCAGAAAGGTTTTCTTTTTTGGATCATGACATTCATCCTTGACATTCGTGATTCCCTCTTGATTCCACCCGAAAGCTCTGTTAATTAGCTCATGAGTGAATTGAATCATTTTCCAGGCACCCACTTTATCCAATACTCTTGCCTCTGGGACTGATATTTTATTCGATGCAGATTGAAGTGTATTCATTACTTGCGTACATCTTTGGAAATCTGGCATATAGATCGGCAGTCTTAAAAATGCATCAATTCCGGCTTGTGTCCATACATCTGTCATGCGCGGTAATCCTTGTATGATGGTCTTGAAATCTTGTGACATGATAGGAAAGTAGTGATCCCTGTCCATAATCTTGATGGTAGCCATGAAAATGAGTTCTGATACCGGTTGGTCATCCAGAAACCAATGGCCTCTTGCTTTTGTTATTGATTCCAAAGGAAGAATGTGGACCTCTTCCTCTTGTGTTGCTTCGAAATTAGAGGATGCCATCTGCACTCAATATAGAGTATGAATTAGTGGCAAGATAGTATCAGAAATCCTCCTTCAGTTGTCTTTCATAAGATTGGCAATGCTCCACGTGAATGGTGTCGTCCCTTCCCCGTGGGTGTGAGAAAGGTAATACCTGGGATTTTTTCCACTTTTAGATATTTTTATGTTGTTGTTTGAAAGAAAAACAGAAAAGTTAGTTCCTAGCCGAAGCGGTTATTAATTTTTTAGTCATTTTCTTTAGATTATGTACAAGTGCTCTCCTATTTCCCAAGAGGAAAATATGCTTCACTATCCTGAAATAGAAGAATAACGTGCCGAATGCTTGGCCTTGTAATGTGGCCCTATCATGCATACTTTGGATTCTGGTAACTCCATATGTGTGCAACTTGAATTACTTTGTTGATGCATACAGCTAGTCTTGCTTTTTGGCATCCAGATCTGCTTCACACTGTTGGGGCAGATTGTATTCCTAACATTCCTGAAGAATATGGTGCTTCTCATGTTGTACGTCTTCTTTATCTGCTTTTTGAATCTTGGAATGGTTTTTGAAGCACATGTAGATGTAAAACAATAGTTACGCAATATAACACAGGAGCAATAGCAGAGAAGATAACAGATATAGGAGAATCTCAACAATTTTCTACTAGCAGCAAGTACAAAGATGATGGCGTTGTCCACCCGTGCGCTCTCAAGGTAGAGCTTAAATGGTGATCTAGACAACTCTAGATAGGGAGATACAAGGTAGAGGTATGCTGGCTCAACTCAATGTCTTAGGTAGTGCAGAAGTCATGTATATATAGGATCATGGGTGGCCTGCCATGGACGGCTATACATGGGCGGTAGAGCGTGGGCGGCCACCGCCCGCGTAATTGCCATACACGGCTTAGACTGGTTGAACCGACCTAACAAATATAAATGATTTCTGACTCCGATAGGGAATATTCCATGGAATATTCCCTTTACCGTCGCGCCGGGGGCGCTGCCCCCGGACCCCCACCAGGGGGCCCGCTGGCCCCCTTGGACCCCCCAGCCGGGGCTGCTCACCGCTGCCCCGGACCCCACAATTGGGGACCCTGGTAACTCCCTTTCCTTATAATATCTTACATGGTCCAATATGACCTTCATCCAACATTCAAGTTGGGATTCCCATCAATTGGGTAATGCACGCTTGGCTTCTCCTCATAAAGGGGGCCTTACAAAATGTGCACACAATCATGAGGGGTAGACATTGATCATACTCTAACACCCCCCCTCAATATTTACCGATGATAAATCAAGTAGGTCTTGGTCCTATGCCCATCTGTTGAAGATGCTTGTTGAGCTGCTCTCTTCCAAGTGCTTTAGTGAATATGTCAGCACAATTTGCCTCTGTTGGGCAATATTCTAGCTCCACAATTTCATCTTCAATTAGCTCACGAATGTAATGGTACTGTACTTCTATGTGCTTGGTGCGAGCATGAAATACTGGGTTCTTTGCAATAGCCATACAACTTTGATTATCACACTTGAGTACAATTGGCATATTTGATGGAAAGCCTATATCTGCAAGAATTCTCCTTAACCAGACTGCCTCACAAGAAGCAAAACAAGCTGCTTTGTACTCTGCTTCAGTGGAGGAGAGTGCGAGAGTTGGTTGCTTCCTACTTACCCAAGAAAATATTCCTGAACCAAGTGAGAAACAATATCCAGAAACTGATTTTCTAGAATCACAATCTCCAGCCCAATCTGAATCACAATATCCTTGGAGTGTATCACCTGTGGTATACAAAATACCAAAATCCAAGGTTCCTGCAATGTACCTTAGAATTCGCATTCCAGCATTCCAGTGACTCTCCTTAGGTTTGTTGGAAAACCTGCTTAACACTCCAACAGCATAGCAAATGTCTGGTCTAGTGTTGCACAGAAAAATAAGACTTCCAACGAGCTTCCTATACTTCTTAGCATCTACATCAGGCATGTTATCATCCATAGATAGCTTATGATTTACCTCCATAGGTGTGCTAGTTGGTTTGCAGTCCATCATTCCAAATGCCTTGAGAATTTCTTTGGAATATTTTTGTTGTGAGATGAAAATGCCATCCTTCCTTTGCCATACTTCAATTCCCAGACAAAAATGGAGTAGACCTAAGTCTGTCATTTCAAACTCAGTTCCCAAGCTGATCCGAGTTTGATTGATGAGTTCCTGATGATCTCCTGTAATGATCAAATCATCTACATATACAATGACAACAACTAGCTTGCTATCCCTTTTCGTTACATACAAGTTAGCATCAGAAGTACTTCTTTCAAAACCCATATTTTTGAAAAAATGATCAATTCGTTGGTACCAAGCCCGTGGAGCTTGCTTAAGTCCATACAAAGCTTTCTTCAACCTGCAAACTTTATTTTCTGAATTGGGCACCTCAAAACCTGGTGGTTGAGATACATATACCTCCTCCTTGAGGTGACCATTCAAAAATGCAGATTTGACATCCATCTGGAAAATAGGCCAAGACTTTTGTGCAGCTACTGCAAGTACCGTCCGAATAGTTGTCATGCGTGCTGTTGGTGCAAAAGTTTCTTGAACATCAAATCCTTCAATCTGTGAAAAACCCTGTGCAACTAATCGTGCCTTATACTTTTCTAATGTTCCATCAGCTTTATACTTAGCTTTCCAAATCCATTTAGTACCTATTACCTTCTTCTTTGGCGGCAAGTCGACTAGATCCCATGTATCATTTTTGAGTATACTATCATACTCAGACTGCATTGCCGCTCTCCAATCTGGATCATCAATGGCTTCTTCAATGGTGGTAGGTTCCTTTATCGAACCCATGATATCTGCCATTAGAGCCATGTTAACAATGTGTTCTGAGGCTCTTCTTTGCTCCTCTATTCTCTTTGATCTTCGTAATCCATCCGATGATGATTCTGGTGCATCTACATGTGGATTGTGATCATCAAAGAGCTGTTGTGCCCACTTCGGTAGTGGCTTACGCTGTGCAGCTACAATTGGTTGGTTTTTTATTGAGGAAATTTCTCCATCAGATGTTTCCTCCTCCTCAACTTTAACCTGTCTTTTGATAGGCACAAGGTGAGATATTTCTCCGTTTGATGAGATAGTAGATTTACCTTTATCTTCTACTAAGTGTGGTCGTTCATCAAACACCACATCTCGGCTGACAAAAATCTTCCTTGCCTCAGGATCCCATAACCTGTATGCTTTAGACTCTTCACTATATCCTAGGAAGACACACTTTTTGCTTTTTGAATCCAACTTTGATCTTGTTGAATCAGGAATATGTGCATAACAGAAACAACCAAAAATTCTGAAATGCAAAACTGAAGGCTTTTTACCAGAATATGCTTCTTGAGGAGTCATCCCCTTCAGAGCTTTTGTGTAGCTTCGATTGAGGATGTAGACTGCTGTATTGACTGCTTCTGCCCAGAATGAATCAGGCATGTCTTGAGCCTTTAACATACAACGAGCCATTTCAACTACTGTCCTGTTCCTGCGCTCAACAACGCCATTTTGTTGAGGTGTATGAGCTGTGGTAAGTTGCCTTTTCACACCATGCTCCTTACAGTAATTGTTGAATTCTGTTGACAAGAATTCACCTCCTCTATCTGTTCTAAATTTCTTCAGTTTCCTTCCTGATTCACTTTCTACATACTTATGCCACGCTTTAAATTTTTCAAAAGCATCAGCCTTCTCTCGAATGAAATAAACCCACATCTTTCTACTATAATCGTCGACTAACAGCAAGAAGTAGAAAGATCCTCCTAAAGCAGGTGTAGACATTTTACCGCAGAGATCAGCATGTACCAACTCTAGAGGAGCTTGAGATCGATTGCTGGTCTCTCTTGGAAATGCCTTTCGTTGTTGCTTGCCCATCATACAAGCTTCACAAGGTTCCTGCAACTCTGAAAATGCAGGCAAATGAGCAACCATCCCTGTTCGTTGCATCTCCTTCAAAACTGCGAATCCGAGATGCCCGAATCGTTGGTGCCATAACCTGCTTACATCTTTATCTTCTGTAGCAGTTAAAGCACTTAACTCATACAAGTTATCCCGTCGTGTGCCTTTACCTACAACATTACCTGATGAATCCATGATTTCCGCACCACTCTTATTGAAGTGAACTTCGAGTCCACGATCTGTTATTGCAGAAACTGACAACAAATTTCTTTTGAGTGTAGGTACATAGAGAACATCGGATAACTTTTTCTCAACACCTGGAGAAGTGATAAAAGAGATGGTTCCAATTCCTTCAGCTGGACACTTGGAGTCGTTTCCCACCACTACATTGATGGATTCCCGCAGAGGCACTAGGGAACTATACCAATCCTTTTTACTAGTCATATGGCGAGAAGCTCCACTATCTAAAATCCATGGCTCATCAACACGAGCTTGAGCAGATGAACATACCTCTTCAATAGCTACCCAAAGTTCCAGCTCTGTGTTGTTTGCAGACTCTTTGTTCTTCCATGATGATTTTACAGTCCCATTCCGTTCATCAGCTTGCTTCTTTCTGCAATCCTTGATGGCATGGCCTTTCTTTTCACAATAGAAGCAACTTCCTGTGAACTTTTTCTTCTTTGGCTTCTTCTTTGATCCCTCTGAAGAGCCTTTACCTTTTGCATTTGCTGAGAATGCAGCATCAGTTGTACTTTGCCGATTCTTCAGCCGCATCTCTTCTTCTAAAAGCATGGCACAAAACTCTTCAAATGTAAGAGGAGTTGGCCTTACCTGAGTGTTAAGGGCTGTTACTAATCCATCATACTTTGCTGGAAGAACACGTACAGATCTTCGAGCTAGCTCTTCTGGTGTTATAACAACACCAACTGCAGCCAATTGATCTTGAAGATGCTTTATCCGTTTGATAAAATCTTAAGCCTTTTCAGAATCAGAATGCTTTTCATTTGCCAACTGATTTTCTAAATTCTGTATCCTAGTGTGGTTCTTGGTCTCATATTGTCGAGCCAATATGCCCCAAGCCTCATGTGCTTTAGTAGTATGTTGAACTAAAGTAAGCACAGAATCACTTACACTAGTGACAATCGCACATAATGCATCAGCATTCCGCCTCTTCCAAGCTCGTAGAAGATCTGGATCTGGCTGAATCATCAATCTTGAATTTGCTGGATCTTCAACTGGTATAGGCTCTGGATCCAATCCCATCGGTCCCATGACAGTGTCAAGTAATTCATAGGAGTCCAAAATTGCAGAAATTTTGAACTTCCAGAGTGTATAGTTGGTTCCATCCAGCTTCCCTTCAGTGAATGCAGGTGGACGAATTCGAATAGGTGCAACATTAACATTAGGTGAAGCACCAAGACTAGTGTTCGACGATGAAGCCATCATGTAATCACTAGAATAATCTACTGATATTCTAGTCTGCTAGTAGGCTAAAATAATGATACTTCTCAAGCTATTCGAACCTTACAGCTCTGATACCATGTAAAACAATAGTTACGCAATATAACACAGGAGCAATAGCAGAGAAGATAACAGATATAGGAGAATCTCAACAATTCTCTACTAGCAGCAAGTACAAAGATGATGGCGTTGTCCACCCGTGCGCTCTCAAGGTAGAGCTTAAATGGTGATCTAGACAACTCTAGATAGGGAGATACAAGGTAGAGGTATGCTGGCTCAACTCAATGTCTTAGGTAGTGCAGAAGTCATGTATATATAGGATCATGGGTGGCCTGCCATGGACGGCTATACATGGGCGGTAGAGCGTGGGCGGCCACCGCCCGCGTAATTGCCATACACGGCTTAGACTGGTTGAACCGACCTAACAAATATAAATGATTTCTGACTCCGATAGGGAATATTCCATGGAATATTCCCTTTACCGTCGCGCCGGGGGCGCTGCCCCCGGACCCCCACCAGGGGGCCCGCTGGCCCCCTGGGACCCCCCAGCCAGGGGGCCCGCTGGCCCCCTTGGACCCCCCAGCCGGGGCTGCTCACCGCTGCCCCGGACCCCACAATTGGGGACCCTGGTAACTCCCTTTCCTTATAATATCTTACATGGTCCAATATGACCTTCATCCAACATTCAAGTTGGGATTCCCATCAATTGGGTAATGCACGCTTGGCTTCTCCTCATAAAGGGGGCCTTACAAAATGTGCACACAATCATGAGGGGTAGACATTGATCATACTCTAACAGTAGACTCCTTCTCTATCTTGTAACAATTTAGCTTCTGTCGTTTTGCCTTTAGATCGTACTGATTCTCCTTGAGCATTGGTTTGTCCTTTTTGATGATTGGCATTTGAGTTCATGACTTTGGAATCCATATTTGTGTGCGGGCTGGCTGGGCAGCTACCACTTTCTTTGGAATCCATATTCTAGCAATTCGTTGTGGACCTTGGTGTCCAAAGTGATTTACTCGCTTGTTCGATGGGTCGTTCTGATGTCGATAATGTTTCTGTTGTTGAAGATATGCAGCCACTTGATCCTTCCTTATCCAAGCCTGTCTAGTGTAAGGAATGGGGCATATTCTAATAGGTGCAGACTTGTGCTTACTCGGAGAACTAGTCTCTCTTGTGCTTGGTTCTATGCTAAGTTTTTTTTCAGATAGAATGACACTCTTGTGACTTGCTATATTAGAAGATGGTGTGCAAGCAGAATTCAGTGTATCCTGACATGAAGTACTCGATGAAGGGGTTTCCATAGTGCTAGTGAACATACATTCATCACTGTGTTCATTTGAGTGAGTTTTTGGTTCTATACTTGCGGCTTTGATTGGTCGTTCATCTAGCATGTTGAATACTTCACGATGTCCTATCTTGGCCGAGATTTATCCTAAGGCCAATTGAATAGTTACTTCATATTCGTACATCCAGTCTTGACCTAACAGGAGCTCTTCCAATAAGTCCTGATCGTGACATACTAAGAGTTTCTACTCCATAGTATTGTTTCCGAGATGTAGAGGTAAGGTAACCTCACCTATACATTGAGTAATTTTTCCTCCTATTCCTATCAGCTGTGCCTTAGATGGGCGTAATTCCTCCTTGAGTTTTTGAGTGACTCAATGAAAATTTGATACAACTTATGGCGGCTCCTGTGTCAATGAGAGCATCCACTAAGTGGTATTCCTTTTTTCCGGCTCCCAAATTCAAATATGGTTGCATCCTTTGTTGACCTAGGTTTTCAGTGACTCTAAAATTAGCCATTGGGACTAGTTCCTCTCCTAGTCGATATCTCTCATCTCTTTCTTGTTGGAGAAACAATCACTAATTGGACATATATTTGAAGGTCAAATCTTAGGAAGAAAACCCCATGCCTATGTGAAGGGACAAATTCACAAGTGTATCATATTTGTAAAGTTAGTTCACTTTAGTTCTAGAAGTTTTTTAAAATCACGAGAATACAAAAATCTATATAAGTTAGTTTGTATCAACTGACGCAGCGAGATAGAGTGAGAGAGAATAGAGAGAAAGAAGAAAGGAGTTCATTTTATACGACTGTGTATAGTCGGGATTCTCTGAGTGAGATAGCATCAGTAAAACTTCTGAGTTTTTATAGATCATTCACCAATTTATCAGAAAATTGATTATTCTGAAAAATTCAACTTCTTCAGAAAAGTCTGCTGTAGATTAATCACTCATTGACTAATCAATTCTATAAAGTTTTTGACAAAACTCTGCACAACACTTCGCCTTGAGATTGCGCAACTTTACCAAGTTAAATTTCTCAAAATGATTGAGTACACACTGAGAAATGTGTGAAACACTTTACCTATGTCTGAAACAGCTTCTTTGCAATGGTGACTTTGACACCTGCAACTTCTTAACACTGGTTCTCCCAAAGTAAATCCCGTTTGATCAAGATCTTTTAGCCATAGATGGCTTACCTTCCAACTTAGATTTTGAGCCCTCACTTGTGTAAAACTTTACACTGTGGACTGAGCAATGACCATTTCTCTGAAGATGAAATGTGCGCCAGTTCTGACGACTCTTAGAACATTTTCACATATGAATGTTCCTAAACAAAATTCTCTCAGCCTGATTGCAATTAACCTCTCAAATTCTAGCCATAGATAGATTAGCTATGGACTTAGATATGTGCAGAAGGATTTCTCAAAAGATTAAACACAGAAAGAGCAGACAGCAAAACATCGGGCGCAAGTTTTCTCGATTTCTTCAGAAAAATTACATCTAAGTGAGGATGGACAATTCACTCAGTCTCCATGTGTCTAATGACACTCTCTACAACTTATTTCTCTCTTCCTATTCTCTATTCTTCTTCTGCTCTATTTGCCCCGACATTTTCCAACATATTTATAGATGAATAATACAAATGTATGACTAGACAAAAGTATAAGTCAGCTAATGTACATATGTGTACATATCTTTGGATTTTCTGAATATGTCCTTCCTTCAACCTTCTGAATTTATTCTCTTCTTGACTCCTTGACTTCATTTCTTCATAATCCTTCAATTGATGATTGTCATGCACCAACAGCTCCCCCTCAATCATTAATTGAGGTTCTTCTCTATCTTCTTGATTCCTGCCATATCCTCGAATCTTTGTAGTTTTGGTCCATCTAGACTTTTTGTCATCATATCTGCAACTTGATCTTTTGTGGGAGTGTGTATGACTTCAATCTCCTTCTCAATGACCTTCTCTCTCAGGAAATGATACTGTATTTCAATATGCTTAGTTCTAGCATGAAACACAGGATTAGCTGCCAAGTATAAAGAACTCATGTTGTCTCCACAAACAATAGGAGTACTTTGAACCACATCAAAAACCTTCATAAGTGTCTTTAGCCATATTATCTCCTTTGCAGCTTCCACCATACCTTTATATTCTGCCTCTGTAGATGACAAAGCAACTGTATGTTGCTTCTTAGAACACCATGAAATCAATTTGTCTCCTACATAACACAAGTATCCATGTGTTGATCTTCTATCATCCACATTACCTGCCCAATCTGCATCACTATATATCTTCACTCTTGTGTCAGAAGTAAATCCATAGTACAACCCTTCTCTGAGTGTACCCTTGATGTACCTAAGTACTCTTTGTCCTGCAATCCAATGTTCCTTTCTAGGACAATGCATAAATTGTGAAAGTACACCAACTGCATATGACAAATTAGGCCTTGTTAATGTAGCATAAATCAAGCTACCAACCAAACTTTGATAGAGTTTCACATCTCTGAACTCTTCTCCTCCAAACCTAGACAATTTATGATTCACTTCCAAAGGTGTAGGTGCAACCCTGCAATCTTCCATTTTAAATTTGGTTAGCAAATTTTTAAGATACCTTTCTTGGGTCACATATACTCCATGTTGAGTATAAGAAATCTCCATTCCCAAGAAGAATGATAGGTTCCCCAAATCACTGATTTTGAACTCTTTCTCCATCTGCTTCTTGATCATTTGTATTCCTTTATCATCTGTTCCTGTAAGTATTATGTCATCAACATAAATACAAACATAAATGAACCGATCTTCACTTGCTTTGACTAGCAAGCTACTATCTGCCGTTGATGCTTGAAATCCAAGATCATTCAAGAATTTTACAAGCCTATAATTCCATGCCCTTGGGGCTTGCTTTAATCCATACAAAGCTCTCTTGAGCTTACACACATAATTTGGATTCACTTGATCTTTGAACACATCTGGTTGCTCCATGTAAACTTCATCTGAAATATAACCATTCAAAAAAGCATTTTTAACATCTAATTGAGACAACTTCCAACCTTTGCAAGCAGCAATTGCAATGAGGGTTCTGATTGTTGTCATCTTTGCCACAGGACTATAAGTCTCATCATAGTCCACTCCATATGTCTGTGCATACCCTTTCACAACAAGTCTAGCTTTGTATCTAGACACACTTCCATCTGCAAATCTCTTTGTTTTGTAAACCAACTTACATCCAATAATTTTCTGGCTATTAGGTTTAGGAACCAGATCCCAAGTCTGATTCTCTATCAATGCATCATACTCCTCTTGCATGGCTTCTTCCCAATTTCTTTTGCCTTTGGCTTCATCATATGTAGATGGATCTTCATCTACTTTTACCAAATAAGCATAATCTTTAGTAGTCAAGAATGAAGTGTCATAGCTATACCTTGTAGGTTGCCATTTGTGCCTAGATGACCTCCTAACTTCTGCACTTCTTGAAGTCTCTGGTTCATCACATTCTGGATCAAACCTTGGCCTCTCTTCTACTTCAACCTGTACTTCATTATTCTCACTTTCATCAAGTAATTGAATCTTTGCTTTACCTTTTCTTTGTTCCACTACTTCTTCATCATCTGCATGTACATTATATTTACCTGCATACCAAGTACCTTGCTCATCAAATGTAACATCCTTTGATACAAGGAATTGCTTTGTGGATGGACTCCACAACCTGTATCCCATTTGCTTATCATTTCATAACCAATGAATACATACTTTTCTGCCTTAGGCTCCAACTTATGCCTCAATTGAGATGGCACATATGCATATGCCAAGCATCCAAATATTCTGCAATGATCCAAGGTAGGTTTCTTACCCCACCAAGCTTCATATGGTGTCATACCTTGCAAAGCTTTACAAGGCAATCTATTGACCAAATAAGTAGCTGTGTTTACAGCCTCTGCCCACAAATAATTTGGACAATTCTTCTCTTTCATCATGGACCTTGCAAACTCAACAAGAGTTCTATTTCTTCTTTCTGCTACCCCATTTTGTTGAGGAGAATACCTGCAAGTAACTTCTCTCTTTATACCTGCATTCCACAAATAATCATTGAACTCATTTGAAAAATACTCTCCCCCTCCATCTGACCTTAGTCTCTTCAATTTTTGACCTGTAATCCTTTCTGCATATGTATGATAGTGTTTAAATGTATTAAACACTTCTGACTTTTCTTTAATCACATAAATTGTGATCCACCTGGTAGCATCATCAACATATATGACATAATATCTTGAACCATTTATACTAAAGTCCTTTGAAGGACCCCACACATCTGTATGCACCAATTCAAGTCTTTCTGAATACATAAACCCATGCTTGGAATAGGATTGCTTATGAGCCTTACCTAATTGACATGCCTCACATCTGTATGTCATGTGTTGACCTGCAATGTTAGGCAATCCAAGCACTGAATCATTGTTAATCATTTCTTTAATACCTCTTTCATTAAAGTGTCCAAGTCTTTTGTGCCAAAGATCCAATTCTGACACCTTCTGCTCTCCATATGTGAACATAGCATGTCCAACATTTCCTTGTACCTTCAATGTGAAAAGCCTTCCTTCTTTCTTTCCTGTAACAACCTGTTTATACCCTTGACTAGGGTCTTCAACATAAACTCCATCATTGGTGAACCTTACCTCATATCCTTTTTCCACAATTTGACCTACACTGATCAAATTCTTTGGGATTGTGGGAACATAAAGAACCTTACTCAGAAGAGTGCTCCCATCCTTAGCTTTGATTGAACCAATTGACTTTACCTTGTGCTTTGTATTATCACCTGTCTGAACTGTATGATTAATTGCATTATGATCTAGGTCAGTCATCAAAGCAATATTTCCACTTAAATGATTACTACATCCTGAATCAATGTAGAACACTCTCATGTCCTCATGTGAGGTTTCACATGTATTCATAATGAGAGTCGAATCCTCCTTCTGATCTAATGTATAGTTGTAGTAGGTGTTATTATAGGATTGGTTTTGGAAGTTTCTTCCTCCACCTCTTCCAAAAGAATTCCTACCACCTCTACCTCTGAAGTTTCCTCTCTGAAATCTACCACCTCTTGCTCTTTGATTAAAGTTCTGATAATTACCATTGTTTTGATTATTATGCCAACAATCATGAGATAGATGATTGGTCTTACCACATATCCAACAAGCTCTTGCATTATCTTTGTTGTTTCTGCATCTTCCTCTACTTCTGCCACTTCCTTTTCCTCTTATGAAATTTGCTTGGTTTGATGTACCTTCTTCTTCACCTGATTGTTGCTTCCCTTTGTTAGCTTTCTTCTTGTCTTTAGAGTACATTGCATGACCTACACTCTTATCAACATCTCCTTTGATATCATTCTCAAAAGTTAGCATATGACCTAACAATTGATTCAAATCAGGAGTAAAGTGATCTAATGAAAGTTCTGTAGATAAAATGAAAGGCTTCCACTTCTCATCTCCTCTTAGCCCTGTGAGTATTTGTCTTACCAATTTGTCTTCTTCAATGTCTTCATCCACTGCACCTAGAGAATCTGCAATGTCCTTCATCTTTGTCACATAATCAGAGATTGATTGTGAGGCCTTCTTCTTGAAAGTAGTAAATTCTGCCCATAGTGAAGCCTTCCTTGATTTGGTTGTGTTTTGGAAATGCTCCTCCAAAGCATTCCAAATGTCACATGCACTTTCAAGTCCTCTAATGTGAGGAAGCAAATAGTCATTGACTGCCATGTAGATTATGCTCCTTGCTTGAGCATCCTTCTTCATCCAATTCTTTAGATCTGACAATTCTTCCCTAGTTGGAACACTAGGATCTCTGAATTTAGGCTTCTCTTCTTCACCTGTAATGTAGGCTATCAAATCTTTGCTCATAAGATGAGCTTCCATCCTCATAGACCATGCAGGATAGTTCTCTCTATCCAACTTTTCAATTTGGAGACTATCTCCCATCCTTGCTTCACCTTTAGTCTCAAAACTTTAGACTTTACAAGGAATAAATGTACCTTTACTTTGAGTCTTGCTTCTTCTGATCCTTCTGATGGCTTCAATGTGTCTACCTTCAAGTTTTCTTCAACCTTTATCCTTTTTCACCTTCAAGATGTAAAGATTTGTATTTCTGCAGTAGTCGGAGTCTTCTTCACTTCAATTTTGACACAACCTGCTCTGATACCACTGATGGAGAGTGTTAATCTCCAAAAGAGCAAGTTAACCTTGAATTTAGATCACCTCTATATCAAGATTAACCTTAGACTCCACCAAACTTAGAGATCATTCACCAATTTATCAGAAAATTGATTATTCTGAAAAATTCAACTTCTTCAAAAAAGTCTGCTGCAGATTAATCACTCATTGACTAATCAATTCTATAAAGTTTTTGACAAAACTCTGCACAACACTTCGCCTTGAGATTGCGCAACTTTACCAAGTTAAATTTCTCAAAATGATTGAGTACACACTGAGAAATGTGTGAAACACTTTACCTATGTCTGAAACAGCTTCTCTGCAATGGCGACTTTGACACCTGCAACTTCTTAACACTGGTTCTCCCAAAGTAAATCCCGTTTGATCAAGATCTTTTAGCCATAGATGGCTTACCTTCCAACTTAGATTTTGAGCCCTCACTTGTGTAAAACTTTACACTGTGGACTGATTAATGACCATTTCTCTGAAGATGAAATGTGCGCCAGTTCTGACGACTCTTAGAACATTTTCACATATGAATGTTCCTAAACAAAATTCTCTCAGCCTGATTGCAATTAACCTCTCAAATTCTAGCCATAGATAGATTAGCTATGGACTTAGATATGTGCAGAAGGATTTCTCAAAGGATTAAACACAGAAAGAGCAGACAGCAAAACATCGGGCGCAAGTTTTCTCGATTTCTTCAGAAAAATTACATCTAAGTGAGGATGGACAATTCACTCACTCTCCATGTGTCTAATGACACTCTCTACAACTTATTTCTCTCTTCCTATTCTCTATTCTTCTTCTGCTCTATTTGCCCCGACATTTTCCAACATATTTATAGATGAATATATACAAATGTATGACTAGACAAAAGTATAAGTCAGCTAATGTACATATGTGTACATATCTTTGGATTTTCTGAATATGTCCTTCCTTCAACCTTCTGAATTTATTCTCTTCTTGACTCCTTGACTTCATTTCTTCATAATCCTTCAATTGATGATTGTCATGCACCAACACTATCTATCTATCTATCTATCAATCAATCAACCAATCAATCAATCTATCTATTTATCTATCTATCTATCTATCTATCTATCTATCTATCTATCTATCTATCTTTCTGTGTATCTATGTATCTATCCATCTATCTATCTATCTATCTATCTATCTATCTATCTATCTATCTATCTATCTATCTATCTATCTATCTATCTATCTATCTATCTATCTATCTATCTATCTATCTATCTATCTATCTATCTATCTATCTATCTATCTATCTATCTATCTATCTATCTATCTATCTATCTATCTATCTATCTATCTGTCTATCTATCTATCTATCTATCTATCTGTCTATCTATCTATCTATCTATCTATCTGTCTATCTATCTATCTATCTGTCTATCTATCTATCTATCTATCTATCTGTCTATCTATCTATCTATCTATCTATCTATCTATCTATCTATCTATCTATCTATCTATCTATCTATCTATCTATCTATCTATCTATCTATCTATCTATCTATCTATCTATCTATCTATCTATCTATCTATCTATCTATCTATCTATGTGTCTATCTGTCTCTCTGTCTCTTTGTTTGTCTCTCTGTGTGTCTGTCTGTCTATCTATCTATCTATCTATCTATCTATCTATCTATCTATCTATCTATCTATCTATCTATCTATCTATCTATCTATCTATCTATCTATCTGTCTATCTGTCTATCTGTCTATCTGTCTATCTATCTATCTGTCTATCTGTCTATCTGTCTATCTGTCTATCTGTCTATCTATCTATCTATCTATCTATCTATCTATCTATCTATCTATCTATCTATCTATCTATCTATCTATCTATCTATCTATCTATCTATCTATCTATCTATCTATCTATCTATCTATCTATCTTAGTTATTTGAAAGGTACCATGAACGAAGGAGTGGAAACAAAGATGATAGAAGATCCACAAGTGGATATGTGGTAATAGCAGGAAACAAGACATTAACATGGAGTTCAAAGAAACAACCTACATTTGCTTTATCTTCTACAGAGGCTGAGTATAGAGGTTTAGCATTGGCTACTACTGAGGTTATGTGGTTTAAAAAGTTGTTTCATGACTTGAATGTGCAGGTTGATGTACCACTGGTATATGGGGATAACTTGAGCAGCATTCATATGACCTCAAAGCCTATTTTTCATGCTAGAACAAAGCGTATAGAGGTTCACTATCATTATGTTCGAGAGAAGGCCACTGCTCTCTCCCTCTCTCTTATATTTTTGACCTCTGTATGTGCTCTATTTATACTGTGCGCTCTTCTCATGCACGTTCTAGCTCGCACTTCCCTCTTTTATTCTTATGCACATTCTCTCTGTATATACTGTTTGATTCGGTGTAACTAACTCTGATTCTGCAAGATTTTGTACTGTACATAACGGTCGTGAATTTGTCCCTTCATTAAGGCTTTTGATTTTCTGAATATTTTATTCCGCTTCTCTTTATCTTCCTTTGTCTATACGTCAAATTCGTGAGTGATTCTTCAACAGCTCCCCCTCAATCACTAATTTGACTCTTCTTGTCTTCATATATTTTTCTTTCTTTTATACCTGCCATTTCTTTGAATCTGCTTGTCTTTGTTCCATCCAAGCTCTTTGTCAAAATATATGCAATCTGATCTTTTGTCGGAGTGTATATTATTTCTATCTCTTTCTCCATTACCTTTTCCCTCAGGAAATGATACTGAATTTCTATGTGCTTTGTTCTTGCATGAAATACTGGATTTGCTGCAAGATACAGCGAGCTCATATTATCTCCATGTATGATGGGTATACCTTGATCAATACCCATGCTTTTGAACAAGGTCTACATCCATATCACTTCTTTAGCTGCTTCTACAAGTCCTTTATATTCTGCTTCTGTTGACAATAGAGCCACTGTGTGTTGTTTCTTCGAACACCAGCTTACTAGATTATCTCCTAGGTATATCATATACCCTTGTGTTGACCTTCTGTCATCTTGACTTCCTGCCCAGTCTGAGTCATTGTATGCTCTCAGCTTTATATCTGATGTAAACGGATAATATAATTCTTCTCTTATAGTTCTTTTTATATATCTAACCCAATGTTGATCTTTTGGACAATGCATGAACTGTGAGAGAACTCCCACTGCATAGCTAAGATCCGGTCGTGTTAGTGTAGCGTAAATTAGACTTCCCACTAATGACTGATACTTTCTCATATCTTTAAACTCTGCACCACTGTATTTGCTGAGTTTATGATTTGCTTCAAGCGATGTTGAAGCTTCTCTACAATTCTCCATATTAAACTTCTTCAGTAAGTTTAGGAGATACCTTTCTTGCGTAACATATACACCATGATCTGTGTATGTGATTTCCATTCCTAGAAAGTATGACAACTTTCCTAGGTCACTGATCTGAAACTCCTTTTCGAGTAATCTCTTTAATTCTTTAATTCCTTCGTCTGATGTCCCTGTGATTATAATGTCATCTACATAAATGCAAATGTAGATCATACCTTCTTCTGTTCTCTTGATGAGTAGACTTGCATCTGCTTTCGAACTTTGGTATCCAAGTTCATTGAGATATTTCACAAGCCTGTAATTCCAAGCTCTTGGAGCTTGCTTTAGTCCGTAAAGTGCTTTTCTTAATCTGCAAACGAAGTTTGGGTATCTGGAACTTACAAACCCTTCTGTTTGTTCCATGTAGACTTCATCTGATATATATCCATTCAGAAATGCGTTCTTTATATCTAGCTGACTTAGCTTCCATCCTTTTGATGCTGCTATAGCAATCACTGTCCTTATGGTTGACATCTTTTCCACCGGACTAAACGTCTCATCGTAATCTATGCCATGCGTCTGAGCATAGCCCTTGATAACCAGTCTAGCTTTGTGTCTGGCTATCCTTCCATCTGTAAGCTTCTTAACTTTGAAAACCCATTTGTTTCCAATTACTTTCTTACAATTTGGTTTCGGAACAAGTTCCCATGTCTTGTTCTCCTGCAGTGCGCTAAACTCTTCTTCCATTGCTTCTTCCCATTGCTTCTTGCCTTTAGCTTCATCATAGTTCTGAGGTTCTTCATCATCTTTGACCATATATGCATAATTTTTCTGAGTTATATATGAGGTATCATAAGAATACCTTTCTGGTTGTCTTCTATTCCTGTTTGACCTTCTTGGTTCAAACTCTTCATGTGTATCTGAATACACATCTTCATCAAATCCATGTTCATCTTCATTTCTCATACCTGATCCGATCCTGGACGTACTTGCCTGCATATGATCTTCATCTCTATTTACCTGCACAATTGATTTTCCTTTCTCTCTTCTTCTTACTTCTTCTTCAAATTCTTCTGTTGTATGACTTTGATCTGTATACCAGCTTTTCTGTTCATCAAATGTAACATCTATGGAAATAGTAAACTGCTTTGTTAAAGGACTCCATAACCTGTAGCCCATCTGCTTTTCATCGTATCCGACGAACACATATTTCTCTACTTTTGGTTCGAGCTTATGTCTTAGTTGTGACGGTACATAAGCATAAGCTACTGATCCAAACACTTTACAATGATCAAGTGTTGGCTTCTTTCCCCACCAGGCTTCATAAGGGGTCATTCCATCTAATGCCGTACATGGTAATCTGTTTACCAAGTATGTAGCTGTATTTAAGGCTTCAGCCCAAAGATAATTTGGACAATCCTTTTCCTTTAGCATAGCTCGTGCAAACTCGACTAGAGTTCGGTTCCTTCTTTCTGCTACACCATTTTGTTGTGGTGTGTACCTGCAGGTTATTTCCTCTTAATACCTGCATTCCAAAGATAGTCATTGAACTCTCGGGAGAAGTATTCTCCCCCTCCATCAGACCTCAGTCTCTTAAGCTTTCGACCTGTGAGTCTTTCAGCATATGCATGAAAATGCCTGAAAGCTCCAAACACTTCTGATTTCTCTTTCAAAACATAAAGAGTTATCCACCTTGTAGCATCATCAATGAAAAGAACATAATACCTCAATCCGCTGATTGATCCTTCTTTTGTGGGACCCCATACATCTGTACGAATGAGTTCAAGTACTCCATCATGTTTGAATCCTTTCTTCTGGAAAGGTAACCTGTGGCTTTTCCCATATGACATGCTTCGCACTTGTGAATCATATGTTGATTCTGTACATTCGGTAATCCTAGTACTGACTGGTTTGAAATCATAGCTTTTATTCCTTTTTCATTGAAATGACCTAATCTCTTATGCCAGAGATCAAGTTCTGTAATCACCTTTTCACCATGTGTGAGCAACGCTTGGCCAATGTTCCCTTGTACTCTTAAAGTAAAGAGTCTGCCTTCTTTCTTACCAGAGACAATCTGATTATATCCGTTCTCGGGATCGTCTACAAACACTCCTTCATTTGTAAATCTGACCTGAAAACCTTTCTCTACTATCTGTCCTACGCTAATCAAAATTTTCGGTATTGTCGGAACATACAAAACATTGGTTAGCAAATCTGCTCCATTCTTACATTTCACTTTTCCAATTGAATGTACGCTATGCCTCATATTGTCACCTGTTTGAACAGTATGACTGGAACTACGTTTTTCCAATTCTGACATCAGTTCTATATTTCCTGACAAGTGATTAGAACATCCAGAATCAATGTAGTAGTATTTTGGAAGTGATCTTCCAACGCACTCCATATGTCCTCTGCTTTCTCCAGACCTCTAATGTGCGGTAGTAGATGGTCTGTAACGGTATTATAAATGTAAGCTCTTGCCGTTGCATCTTTCTTCTGCCACAGCTTCAAGGCTTCTAATTCTTCTTTTTCTGGTTGACTATCATCTTTGAAAGTCGGCTTCTTTTCTTCTCCGGTCACATACATCATTAGGTCCTTACTCATAAGGCTTCCATGCGCATTACCCATGCTTGATAATTATCTCTGCCCAATTTATCAATTTGGACATGATCTGCCATGATCTTCTTGTTTCTGTTACTTCAGGTGAACTTTTGAGAATCTTTCTGCTCTTCATAATCTTTCTCGTTCTGGTTTCACTGTTGTGGTTAACCTGCTCTGCGATACCAATTTCGGTATGCTGGCTCTGACACCAATGATGGTAAATACTCTGGCTCTGAACCCCTTCTTGGATCTCACGGCTCTGACGCCAATTGAGGGTGGATATTCTGGCTCTGATACCACTTGTGGGCGATTAACTTTTACTCTGATACCACTTGTTATGGTCGACGCGGCAAAGGCCCGAACCTTGTCAAGCCTGCGGAATTTGTTGCGCGACCGAATAGAGAGCTAAGCTAAAGTGATATTAGAACACCTCTATAATTAGCAGTAGCTTAGCATGGTTTTTGTTGCTCAAATGTAGAAGACTCCGTTTTGAATCTACTGGAAAAATTCACTGGAACTTCACCGGACTGTCACTGGACTGTCACCGTAATTATACCGAAATCTTACCGGAATCAACTCCTATTCTGTTTGTAATTACTTCAAGTGAATGTACAAAAAGTAAGGAAGTGATGCGTGAACTTCCTTCACTGAGTGAACTCTTTCTGAAGTTTAAGAGAAACTTCTCCGGTTCAGAATGTCCTTTTTCGGTTAGACTTTGTACTGTGTGTACATATCCATTTCATCGAAATCCTTGACGAACTGATAGTAGAGATGTCTAGCTATAGGATAAGCTAACTCTCATAGAAACCTTTAATTTACTCTTCGAGATATACTTCGTTGTTCTATCGGAAAACACGTTTTCTGAGAAAACTGTAACTGACCGAAAATGCGTTTACTGAGATAACTTTGACCGAGACATTTGTTTACTGAGAGAGTACCGAGGGACACATTTACTAACGAACTATAACTGTTAACGGTTAACGAACTTTCTACCGTAACACGAAAATACTTAGAGTTCTTCACATACGAATAGTGCGCGCAAACTTCCACATGAACATGTGTTTTCTATTAGAGAAGATGTGTACAAACTAGCTTGGCCTCTTCTTGCTCAAGCTATGGAAACTCTCCTACGTTGAGTAGTTTCTCTTTACCATCTCTCTCAGATGAACACCTGACATTTCAGGTTTCTGTTATTCATCTGTACATATGCGATCTATGGCGTCTTCTGAAAAACTTCTCACTCACTCTCTCTTCAGTCTCTACATATGCGATCTCTGGCGTCTTCTCATTTTCTCATCTCTGTGTTCTCTCCCTCTCTCTTGTTGAGAGTGATGGATGGATGCACTCAGGAAATCAGTTGGTGCTGCAAATCTTGCTTCACACCTGCCCTCTTTTCTTTTCAGATATGCTTAGTACACAAGTTTAGCTTCCTAATGACATAAAGAAACCATATATGTGCTTTGGAAATGATTTGGGTAATGACCAAATCAAAACAGATAACTTGGTACTTCACAAATCAAGCAAAACCTTCTATTCCTGTAGTGATACCTGCTCAGACTTTTACTGAGTGTGTCCAGCACACTTAAAATTGGCACAATTCCTTTTGGGAGTAACAATGTACCTTAGTAAGCTACCAATCAAAAGTGGAATCACTTCAATTGACTAACTATGCTCTGAGAAATAAGTTTAGCAAAATTATAATCACCCCCGACTTTTCAGGAACTCTGCAGACAAATACCAGTGTGCACCTCGACTTGATTTTCTCCCAAATGGCTGAATGGAATCCTTTGAAATTTTGTATGCTTGTAGTAGACTTTGAGCTGGTTCCCATGAGCTATAGAACTCTTGATTTGGTTCAGTAGATCCAGAGCAATGCCTCTTTGAAGTTGACAGACTTGGAGTAGGTGACTCAGACAAAACAGAGATTATGAATGTATACTTCTATTGATATATGTGTTTGTACAATCTCATTAGCTTGCCAAGCAGAGCTAGATGAGGTATTGTGGTGTTGGCTATGGAGTAACCTTCACACACAATGAATTACAAAGAGATTTAGCCTCGGGAAGTGAGCTAGAGTGAGAGAGTAACCCGCGACTTTTTCAGTACATCCTTTATAGGAGTTTGGTCTTCATTTGAATTTGAAATTCAAAGTTAGGCTCCCTTGAATCTCTCCTCTAAAAGTAGGGAGATATTCTCTCCATCTCAACAATCAAATTTCCACGACTAATGAGGTAGGTGGATGACTTTAAGTGGTTACAAACAAATGTCAAGTCACTTAGACTTTTACAAGGGGTAAACAAGTAAGAACATATAAGCATATGTTCACATGAGCCTTGCTTTTGATTGAAGCCTTGATAAACCTTTATCCATGCTAGTCTTCCATAAGTCCAAGGGTTCAAGCCAATGTGTGTAGGCTTGTTTGCACCAACAGCTCCCCCTCAAGCCAAACACTTTGGCTTAAGTCTTCTTCTTCATTCTTCAATTACTTCCTGCAATCCAATCATAGATTTGAATCTTCCTAGCTTGTTTCCATCCAATGCCTTGGTAAGTAAATCTGCACATTGCATATTAGTAGAAACATATGTCAATTGAACCTCTTTACTTAACAATTTCTCTCTCACATAGTGGTAATGAACCTCTATGTGTTTGGTTCTGGCATGATAAATTGGATTTGCTGCAAGGTGAAGAGAGCTAGTGTTATCTCCAAATATAATAGGTGGTCTTGTGAATAGACCTAACTCTGTATATAGAAGCTTCAACCAGATAGCTTCTTGAGTAGCATTTGCAAGTCCTCTATACTCTGCTTCAGTGGATGATAATGCCACTGTAGGTTGCTTCTTAGCTGACCAAGAGATAGGCTTATCTCCTGCAAAACAAATGTACCCTGAGGTGCTCCTCCTATCATCCTTGCATCCTGCCCAATCTGCATCTGAATAGACTTTAATATCAATGTCTGATGTGTAAGGAAAATACAAACCATGACTTTGAGTTCCCTTGAGGTACTTCAAGATCTTCTTTGCTGCCTCTAGGTGAGGTACTCTAGGTTTGTGCATGAATTGACTAAGCACACTTACTCCATATGCTATGTCAATTCTTGTCAAGGTAGCATAGTTCAAACTACCCACTATACTTTGATATCCTGTAATGTCTTTGAGTTCTTCTCCTTCATGAGCACTTAGCTTTTGGTTAACCTCCATTGGAGTAGTAGATACCTTAGCATCCTGCAAACCAAACTTCTTGACCATATCCTGTACATACTTCTTTTGAGTAATGTATATACCTGAGTTTGTGTAGATCAATTCAAGACCTAGAAAATATTTTAGTAATCCAAGATCACTAATCTTGAATTCTTTCATCATCTGACCCTTGATGTGTCTAATCCCATTGACATCATTACCTGTAATGATGATGTCATCAACATAGACACATAAGTAGATTACCTCTGTACTACTTCTCTTTATGAATAGAGAAGTATCTGCCTTGCTCATCACAAATCCTTGGTCTTGGAGGTAGGTGGTCAATCTGTAGTTCCATGCTCTAGGTGCCTGCTTCAAACCATATAGAGCCTTCTTCAATTTACAAACATAATGTACCTTTCTTGGATCTTCATAGCCAGGTGGTTGTGACATGTAGACTTCTTCAGATATCCATCCATTCAAGAATGCATTCTTCACATCCAATTGGTACATGTTCCAATTCTTGGATGCAGCTACACTCACCAAAACTCTGATAGTTGGCATCTTGGCCACAGGAGAAAATGTCTCCTCATAATCAATGCCTTGGGTTTGTGCAAAACCCTTGGCTACCAACCTAGCTTTGTACCTGTTAATAGTTCCATCTGAATTCTTCTTCAATTTGTAGATCCATCTGGATCCTATTACCTTCATAGCATCCTTCTTGGGTACCAAGTCCCAAGTATCACTCTCCTGGAGGGCTTCTATCTCCTCATCCATGGCTTCTCTCCATTCTGGCTTTGTAATTGCTTCTTCATAGGTACCTGGTTCTTCATTCAACAAGTCTTTTGCAAGATATACAGAATGTTTAGTTACAAGTGATGTGTCATACCCAAATCTGATAGGTTTCTTCTTCTCTCTCTGAGATCTTCTCATAGCTTGAGTAGAAGTCTCTGCCTTGTCCTCCAATTGCTTCATTTTCATCTTTCCTTTGGACTTCCAAGCCTTGAACTCTTCAAGGTTGATGGTATCATCATCTGAGCTTGAATCTTCTTGCTGAGTTGGCTCTTCCTTGGTAAGCTTTGGAAAATCTTCCTCCATGTCATAAGGTAGACTCACTTTCCTGCATTCATTCTCATACCATGAGTCATTCTCATCAAATATGACATCTCTGCTTACCTTGAATCCTTTGTTTGTGGGGTTGTAAAATCTGTATCCTTTTTGGTTCAAATCATAACCAATGAAGATACATTTCTCTGCCTTTGGGTCTAGCTTTCCTCTTACCTGTGAGGGAATATGCACATATGCTACACATCCAAAGATTTTGCAATGATCTAGAGAGGGTCTCTTACCATGCCATGCTTCATATGGTGTCATGCCATCAAGTGATTTGGATGGCAACCTATTGATGAGATAGGTGGCAGTGGACACACTCTCTGCCCATAGGTAATTTGGCAACTTTTTCTCATTGAGCATAGACCTAGCTGTTTCCACTATAAGTCTATTCCTTCTTTCTGCTACCCCATTTTGTTCTGGTGAGTACCTTGTAGTGATCTCTCTCTTGATGCCTCTTTCCTGCAAGAAATCTTCAAACTCATTGGAGAAGTATTCTCCTCCACCATCTGACCTTAGCCTCTTCAAGCTTCTACCTGTTTGATTCTCAACAAGTGCAAGATACCTTTTGAAACAATTAAACACTTCATCTTTATGCTTCATAAAGTACAAAATGGTCCATCATGTGTTGCTTGGATACATTAGGTATCCCAAGCACACACTGATCCCTGCTTTTGCTTGATAGTCCTTTCACCTATGTGCCCTAGTCTTTTATGCCATATCTCTAACTCTGAGAGTGTCTGATCCTTATAATTATACAAAGCAATATTTTTTGTATCTTCTAGCTCAAATGTAAATAATCTACCTGATTTCTCCCCTTTGGCTATCCTCCTGAATCCTTGTTTTGGGTCCTCCACATATGCTCCATGTTGTGTGAATCTGACCTGCAAACCTTTCTCCACAATCTGACCAACACTCATCAGATTCTTAGTTATTGTTGGTACATAGAGTACCCTGCTTAATAGGTTCTGATTACCATCACATGTCTTCACATTTCCAATTTTGACCACTGAGTGTTTAGTGTCATCACCTGTTTGTACCTGATGTTTGCCCTTGGGCTCTTCCAAATCAGAAAGCAATGCCACATTGCCAGCTACATGGTTAGAACATCCTGAGTCAATGTAAAATAAATGATCATCATTTGTACCTATCTTTGAGGTCATATTCATGATCAATAAGGAGTCATCTTGCTCCTCTGTGTAGTTGTTGTAGTCTCTTCTATTTCTGAATCCACCTTGGTAGCTTCCATTGTGGTTGTTGTTGTAATTGTTGTTGTATTGGTTGTTGTACCCATTGTAGCTTTGATTGTGGTTGAATCTGCCTCTTCCTTGAGAGTATCCACCTCTTGAGTAGCCTCTTCCTCTCTGGTTTTTATAGTTCTTGTAGCATTCATCTGTGGTATGATTGGACAACCCACAGATGTTGCAAGGTGATGAGTTGTAGGGTCTCCCCCTACCTGACTTACCTCCTCTGCCTCTTCCTCTAGATGTCCTACCTCTCCCTGCATAATTGGCTTGAGAGGTAGATCCTTCTTCATCCTGTTTCTTCTTGCCTTTATCTTTAACTTTCTTATCAGTAAAGAGAGCAGAGGGGTTATTACCTTTTGATTGATCTCCAGCTTTGGTGAACTTTGCTTCATGTGTAAATAGTTGGCCCATGAGTGTTGTAAGATCAGGGGTATGCATGTCCATGTAGAGGTCCATTGCAGTGGTGAAACTTTCCCACTTATCATCTGCCTTGAGTCCATTTGTCACTTGCCTGACTATTTGCTCCTCTTCAATTTCCTCTCCAATGCTTGCTAGTTGGTCTGCCACATCTTTGATCTTTGTCACATAATCTGAGACTGATTGCTTGGGCTGCTTCCTAAGTGTTGTGAACTCTATCCATAATTGATTCTTCCTGGCCCTTGTGTTGGAAGAAAAGTAATTTGACAAGGTTTCCCAAGTCTCTTGGGAAGTCTTACAGTTCCTTACATGAGGTAAAAGAAAATCAGATATAGAGTTTAAGAGATAAGACCTTGCCAAAGCATCCTTTGCACACCATTGGTTA
>CM035424.1:43036923-43039423 GCA_020310875.1 Ceratopteris richardii
CTTCTTCTCTCTCTGAGATCTCATAGCCTGAGTAGAAGTTTATGCCTTGTCCTCCAATTGCTTCATCTTCATCTTTCCTTTGGATTTCCAAGCCTTGAACTCTTCAAGGTTGATGGTATCATCATCTGAGCTTGAGTCTTCTTGCTGAGTTGGCTCTTCCTTGGTAAGCTTTGGAAAATCTTCCTCCATGTCATAAGGTAGACTCACTTTCCTGCATTCATTCTCATACCACGAGTCATTCTCATCAAATATGACATCTCTGCTTACCTTGAACCCTTTGTTTGTGGGGTTGTAGAATCTGTATCCCTTTTGGTTCAAATCATAACCAATGAAGATACATTTCTCTGCCTTTGGGTCTAGCTTTCCTCTTACCTGTGAGGGAATATGCACATATGCTATACACCCAAAGATTTTACAATGATCCAGAGAGGGTCTCTTACCATGCCATGCTTCATATGGTGTCATGCCATCAAGTGATTTGGATGGCAACCTATTGATGAGGTAAGTGGCAGTGGACACACTCTCTGCCCATAGGTAATTTGGCAACTTTTTCTCATTTAGCATAGACCTAGCTGTTTCCACTATAAGTCTATTCCTTCTTTCTGCTACCCCATTTTGTTCAGGTGAGTATCTGGTAGTGATCTCCCTCTTGATACCTCTTTCCTGCAAGAAATCTTCAAACTCATTGGAGAAGTACTCTCCTCCACCATCTGACCTTAGCCTCTTCAAGCTTTTACCTGTTTGATTCTCAACAAGTGCAAGATACCTCTTGAAACAATTAAACACTTCATCTTTATGCTTCATAAAGTATAAAATGGTCCATCTGCTATAGTCATCAATGAAGGACACATAATACCTTGAACCAGAAATGGAAGGGTCCTTGCTAGGTCCCCAAACATCTGTGTGTACCAAGTCTAGGTAGTCTTCATGCATGAAACCTTTTCTTGAATAGGGTAATCTGTGAGACTTACCAAACTGACATGATCCACATTTGTAAATCATATGTTGCTTGGATACATTAGGTATCCCAAGCACACATTGATCCCTGCACATTTGCTTGATAGTCCTTTCACCTATGTGCCCTAATCTTTTATGCCATATCTCTAACTCTGAAAGTGTATGATCCTTGTAATTATACAAAGCAATGTTTTTTGTATCTTCTAGCTCAAATGTAAATAATCTACCTGATTTCTCCCCTTTTGCTATCCTTCTGAATCCTTGTTTTGGGTCCTCTACATATGCTCCATGTTGTGTGAATCTGACCTGCAAACCTTTCTCAACAATCTGACCAACACTCATCAGATTCTTAGTTATTGTTGGTACATAGAGTACCCTGCTTAATAGGTTCTGATTACCATCACATGTCTTCACATTTCCAATTTTGACCACAGAGTGTTTAGTGTCATCACCTGTTTGTACCTGATGTTTGCCCTTGGGCTCTTCCAAATCAGAAAGCAATGCCACATTGCCAGCTACATGGTTAGAACATCCTGAGTCAATGTAAAATAAATGATCATCATTTGTACCTATTTTTGAGGTCATATTCATGATCAATAAGGAGTCATCCTGCTCCTCTGTGTAATTGTTGTAGTCTCTTCTATTTCTGAATCCACCTTGGTAGTTTCCATTGTGGTTGTTGTTGTAGTTGTTGTTGTATTGGTTGTTGTACCCATTGTAGCTTTGATGTTGGTTGAATCTGCCTCTTCCTTGAGAGTATCCACCTCTTGAGTAGCCTCTTCCTCTCTGATTTTTGTAGTTCTTGTAGCATTCATCTGTGGTATGATTGGACAACCCACAGATGTTGCAAGGTGATGAGTTGTAGGATCTCCCCCTACCTGACTTACCTCCTCTGCCTCTTCCTCTAGATGACCTACCTCTCCCTGCATAATTGGCTTGAGAGGTAGAGCCTTCTTCATCCTGTTTCTTCTTGCCTTTATCTTTAACTTTCTTATCAGTAAAGAGAGCAGAGGGGTTATTACCTTTTGATTGATCTCCAGCTTTGGTGAACTTTGCTTCATGTGTAAATAGTTGGCCCATGAGTGTTGTGAGGTCAGGGGTATGCATGTCCATGTAGAGGTCCATTGCAGTGGTGAAACTTTCCCACTTATCATCTGCCTTGAGTCCATTTGTCACTTGCCTGACTATTTGCTCCTCTTCAATTTCCTCTCCAATGCTTGCTAGTTGGTCTGCCACATCTTTGATCTTTGTCACATAGTCTGAGACTGATTGCTTGGGCTGCTTCCTAAGTGTTGTGAACTCAATCCATAATTGGTTCTTCCTAGCCCTTGTGTTGGAAGAAAAGTAATTTGACAAGTTTTCCCAAGTCTCTTGGGAAGTCTTACAGTTCCTTACATGAGGTAAAAGAAAGTCAGATATAGAGTTTAAGAGATAAGACCTTGCCAAAGCATCCTTTGCACACCATTGGTTAAGCCTTTCATGCTCATCCTTTGTAGGTAGTCCTCTAGTCTTGAATGAGGGCAACTCCTCATCTCCTGATATG
>CM035424.1:43059423-43061923 GCA_020310875.1 Ceratopteris richardii
AATGCACCTCTATGTGTTTTGTCCTAGCATGATACACAGGATTAGCAGCTAGATGGAGTGAACTTGTATTATCACCAAATATGATTGGTGGCCTTGTGTATAGGCCCAATTCTGAATAGAGTAACTTCAACCATATTGCTTCTTGAGTAGCATTGGCTAGCCCTCTGTACTCTGCCTCAGTAGATGATAGAGCCACTGTGGGTTGTTTCTTGGATGACCAAGAAATTGGTTTATCACCTGCAAAGCATATGTAACCAGATGTACTCCTCCTGTCATCCTTACAACCTGCCCAATCTGCATCTGAGTATACCTTGATATCAATGTCTGATGAATATGGATAATACAAACCATGATTTTGTGTTCCCTTTAGGTACTTTACTATCTTCTTGGCTGCCTCCAAATGTGGTACTCTTGGCTTATGCATAAATTGGCTAAGTACACTAACACCATATGAGATATCAATCCTAGTTAAGGTAGCATAATTGAGACTACCTACTAAACTTTGGTAACCTGTAATATCCTTGAGTTCTTCTCCTTCATGTGCACTGAGTTTGTGGTTGACCTCCATAGGAATGTTTGAGACTTTAGCTTCCTGCAAATTAAACTTCTTGACCATGTCCTGAATGTACTTCTTCTGAGTAATGAATATACCTGAATTTGTGTAGACCAATTCAAGCCCTAGGAAGTACTTCAATTATCCAAGATCATTTATCTTGAATTCCTTCATCATTTGACCTTTGATGTGTCTAATTCCTTGAACATCATTTCCTGTAATAATGATGTCATCAACATAGACACACAAGTATATTACCTCTGAATTGTTCTTCTTTATAAACAATGAAGTATCTGCTTTACTCATCACAAATCCTTGATCCAAGAGATAGGTTGTCAACCTATAGTTCCATGCTCTAGGTGCCTGCTTCAATCCATACAGAGCTTTCTTCAATTTGCAAACATGATTTACCTTATTGGGATCCTCATAGCCAGGTGGTTGTGACATGTAGACCTCTTCAGATATCCATCCATTCAAGAATGCATTCTTCACATCCAATTGGTACATGTTCCAATTCTTGGATGCAGCTACACTCACCATGATTCTGATAGTTGGCATCTTGGCCACAGGAGAAAATGTCTCCTCATAATCAATGCCTTGGGTTTGTGCAAAACCCTTGGCTACCAACCTAGCTTTGTACCTGCTTATTGAACCATCTGAGTTCCTTTTGAGTTTGTAGATCCATCTGGATCCTATAACCTTCATGGATTCCTTCTTGGGTACCAAGTCCCAAGTATCACTTTCCTTGAGAGCCTCCATTTCTTCATCCATTGCTTCCTTCCATTCTGGTTTAGTAATGGCTTCCTCAAATGTACCTGGTTCTTCACTTAAGATATCCTTTGCAAGATATACAGAGTGCTTGGTTACAAGTGAAGTATCATATCCATACCTAATA
This sequence comes from Ceratopteris richardii, assembly GCA_020310875.1. Classification (NCBI taxonomy): domain Eukaryota; kingdom Viridiplantae; phylum Streptophyta; class Polypodiopsida; order Polypodiales; family Pteridaceae; genus Ceratopteris; species Ceratopteris richardii. The sequence goes on from CM035424.1 coordinate 43,060,872, forward strand.
GGTTTCTTCTTTTCCCTTGAAGATCTCCTCATAGCTTGAGTTGAGGATTCTGGATTGTCTTCAAGTTGCTTCATCTTCATCTTCCCTTTGGATTTCCAAGCTTTGAATTCTTCAATGTTGATGGTGTCTTCATCATCTGAACTTGTATCCTCATCCTGAGTTGACTCTTGTCTGACAAGCTTTGGAAAGTCTTCTTCCATATCATAAGGTAGGCTCACTTTCCTGCACTCATTATCATACCATGAATCATTTTCATCAAAGATGACATCTCTGCTTACCTTGAAGCCTTTGTTTGAGGGGTTATAGAACCTGTATCCTTTCTGATTTAAATCATAACCAATGAAGATACACTTTTCAGCCTTAGGGTCTAGCTTTCCCCTTACCTGTGAGGGAATATGCACATATGCAACACACCCAAAGATCTTGCAATGATCCAGAGATGGTCTCTTACCATGCCAAGCCTCATAGGGTGTCATTCCATCAAGTGTCTTTGATGGCAACCTGTTGATCAAGTATGTGGCAGTAGATACACTTTCTGCCCAAAGATAATTTGGTAATTTCTTCTCATTAAGCATAGACCTAGCTGTCTCCACAATGAGTCTATTTCTTCTTTCAGCTACCCCATTTTGTTCAGGTGAGTACCTTGTGGAAATCTCCCTCTTGATGCCTCTTTCCTGCAAGAAGTCTTCAAAGTCATTGGAGAAGTATTCTCCACCACCATCAGACCTTAACCTCTTCAAATGTCTACCTGTTTGATTCTCTACTAATGCAAGATACCTTTTGAAACAATTAAATACTTCATCTTTATGTTTCATGAAGTACAAAACAGTCCATCTGCTATAGTCATCAATAAAAGATACATAGTACCTTGATCCTGATATGGATGACTCTTTGCTTGGTCCCCAAACATCTGTATGCACCAATTCCAAGTAGTCTTCATGCATAAAACCTTTTTTGGTATATGGCAATCTGTGTGACTTACCAAACTGACAAGCCCCACACTTGTATATCATGTGTTGCTTGGATACATTAGGTATCCCAAGCACACATTG
>CM035424.1:43069423-43074423 GCA_020310875.1 Ceratopteris richardii
TTTGAAGAATTGGATGAAGAAGGATGCTCAAGCAAGAAGCATCATCTACATGGCAGTCAATGACTATTTGCTTCCTCACATCAGAGGACTTGAAAGTGCTTGTGACATTTGGAATGCTTTGGAAGAGCATTTCCAAATTACAACCAAATCAAGGAAGGCTTCACTATGGGCAGAGTTTACTACCTTCAAGAAGAAGGCCTCACAATCAATCTCTGATTATGTGACAAAGATGAAGGACATTGCAGATTCTTTAGGTGCAGTTGATGAAGACATTGAAGAAGACAAATTGGTAAGACAAATACTCACAGGGCTAAGAGGAGATGAGAAGTGGAAGCCTTTCATTTTATCTACAGAACTTTCATTAGATCACTTTACTCCTGATTTGAATCAATTGTTAGGACATATGCTAACTTTTGAGAATGATATCAAAGGAGATGTTGATAAGAGTGCAGGTCATGCAATGTATTCTAAAGACAAGAAGAAAGCCAACAAAGGAAAGCAACAATCAGGTGAAGAAGAAGGTACATCAAACCAAGCAAACTTCATAAGAGGAAGAGGAAATGGCAGAAGTAGAGGAAGAGGCAGAAACAACAAAGAGAATGCAAGAGCTTGTTGGATATGTGGTAAGACCAATCATCTATCTCATGATTGTTGGCATAATAATCAAAACAATGGTAATTATCAGAACTTTAATCAAAGAGGAAGAGGAGGTAGATTTCAGAGAGGAAACTTCAGAGGTAGAGGTGGTAGGAATTCTTTTGGAAGAGGTGGAGGAAGAAGCTTCCAAAATCAATCCTATAATAACACCTACTACAACTATACATCAGATCAAAAGGAGGACTCGACTCTCATTATGAATACATGTGAAACTTCACATGAGGACATGAGAGTGTTTTATATTGATTCAGGATGTAGTAATCATTTGAGTGGAAATATTGCTTTGATGACTGACCTAGATCATAATGCAATCAATCATACAGTACAGACAGGTGATAATACAAAGCATAAGGTAAAGTCAATTGGTTCAATCAAGGCTAAGGATGGGAGCACTCTTCTGAGTAAGGTACTTTATGTTCCCACAATTCCAAAGAATTTGATCAGTGTAGGTCAAATTGTGGAAAAAGGTTATGAGGTAAGGTTCACAAATGATGGAGTTTATGTGGAAGACCCTAGTCAAGGGTATAAACAAGTTATTGCAGGAAAGAAAGAGGGAAGGCTTTTCACATTGAAGGTACAAGGAAATGTTGGACATGCTATGTTCACATATGGAGAGCAGAAGGTGTCAGAATTGGATCTTTGGCACAAAAGACTTGGACACTTTAATGAAAGAGGTATCAAAGAAATGATTAACAATGATTCAGTGCTTGGAATGCCTAACATTGCAGGTCAACACATGACATACAGATGTGAGGCATGTCAATTGGGTAAGGCTCATAAGCAATCCTATTCCAAGCATGGGTTTATGTATTCAGAAAGACTTGAATTGGTGCATACAGATGTGTGGGGTCCTTCAAAGGACTTTAGTATAAATGGTTCAAGATATTATGTCATATATGTTGATGATGCTACCAGGTGGATCACAATTTATGTGATTAAGGAAAAGTCAGAAGTGTTTAATACATTTAAACACTATCATGCATATGCAGAAAGGATTACAGGTCAAAAATTGAGGAGACTAAGGTCAGATGGAGGGGGAGAGTATTTTTCAAATGAGTTCAATGATTATTTGTGGAATGCAGGTATAAGGAGAGAAGTCACTTGCAGGTACTCTCCTCAACAAAATGGGGTAGCAGAAAGAAGAAATAGGACTCTTGTTGAGTTTGCAAGGTCCATGATGAAAGAGAAGAATTGCCCAAATTATTTGTGGGCTGAGGCTGTTAATACAGCTACATATTTGGTAAATAGATTGCCTTGTAAAGCTTTGCAGGGTATGACACCATATGAAGCTTGGTGGGGTAAGAAACCTACCTTGGATCATTGCAGAATATTTGGATGCTTGGCATATGCATATGTGCCATCTCAATTGAGGCATAAGTTGGAGCCTAAGGCAGAGAAGTATGTATTCATTGGTTATGATGATAAGCAAATGGGATACAGGTTGTGGAGTCCATCCACAAAGCAATTTATTGTATCCAAGGATGTTACATTTGATGAGCAAGGTACTTGGTATGCAGGTAAATATAATGGACATGCAGATGATGAAGAAGTAGTGGAGCAAAGGAAAGGTAAAGCAAAGATTCAATTACTTGATGAAAGTGAGAGTAATGAAGTGCAGATTGAAGTGGAAGAGAGGCCAAGGTTTGATCCAGAATGTGATGAACCAGAGACCTCAAGAAGTGCAGAAGTTAGGAGATCATCTAGGCACAAATGGCAACCTACAAGGTATAGCTATGACACTTCATTCTTGACTACTAAAGATTATGCTTATTTGGTAAAAGCAGATGAAGACCCTTCTACATATGAAGAAGCCAAAGGGAAGAAGAATTGGGAAGATGCTATGCAAGAGGAGTATGATGCATTGATAGAAAATCAAACATGGGATTTGGTTCCTAAACCTAATAGCCAGAAAATCATTGGTTGTAAGTGGGTTTACAAGACTAAAAGATTTGCAGATGGAAGTGTGTCTAGGTACAAAGCTAGACTTGTTGTGAAAGGGTATGCACAGACATATGGAGTGGACTATGATGAGACTTATAGTCCTGTGGCAAAGATGACAACCATCAGGACACTCATTGCAATTGCTGCTTGTAAAGGTTGGAAGTTGTCTCAATTAGATGTTAAAAATGCTTTCTTGAATGGTTACATTTCAGATGAAGTCTACATGGAGCAACCAGATGGGTTCAAAGATCAAGTGAGTCCAAATTATGTGTGTAAGCTCAAGAGAGCTTTGTATGGGTTGAAGCAAGCCCCAAGGGCTTGGAATTATAGGCTTGTGAAATTCTTGAATGATCTTGGATTTCAAGCATCAAAGGCAGATAGTAGCTTGCTAGTCAAAGCAAGTGAAGATGGGTTCATTTATGTGTGTATTTATGTTGATGACATAATACTTACAGGAACAGATGATAAGGGGATACAAATGATCAAGAAGCAGATGGAGAAAGAGTTCAAAATCAGTGATTTGGGGAACCTATCATTCTTCTTGGGAATGGAGATCACTTATACTCAACATGGAGTATATGTGACCCAAGAAAGGTATCTTAAAAATTTGCTAACCAAATTTAAAATGGAAGATTGCAGGGTTGCACCTACACCTTTGGAAGTGAACCATAAATTGTCTAGGTTTGGAGGAGAAGAGTTCAGAGATATGAAACTCTATCAAAGTTTGGTTGGTAGCTTGATTTATGCTACATTGACAAGGCCTGACTTGTCATATGCAGTTGGTGTGCTTTCACAATTTATGCATTGTCCTAGAAAGGAACATTGGATTGCAGGACAAAGAGTACTTAGGTACATCAAGGGTACACTCAAAGAAGGGTTGTACTATGGGTTTACTTCAGATACAAGAATCAAGATATATAGTGATGCAGATTGGGCAGGTAATATGGATGATAGAAGATCAACACATGGATACTTGTGCTATGTAGGAGACAAATTGATTTCATGGTGTTCCAAGAAGCAACATACAGTTGCTTTGTCATCTACAGAGGCAGAATATAAAGGTATGGTGGAAGCTGCAAAAGAGGTAATATGGCTAAAGACACTTTTGAAAGTTTTTGATGTGATTTAGAGTACTCCTATTATTTGTGGAGACAATATGAGTTCATTATACTTGGCAGCTAATCCTGTATTTCATGCTAGAACTAAGCATATTGAAATACAGTATCATTTTCTGAGAGAGAAGGTCATTGAGAAGGAGATTGAAGTCATACACACTCCCACAAAAGATCAAGTTGCAGATATGATGACTAAAAGTCTAGATGGACCAAAACTACAAAGATTCAAGGATATGGCTGGAGTAAAGAAGATAGAGAAGAACCTCAATTAATGATTGAGGGGGAGCTGTTGGTGCATGACAATCATCAATTGAAGGATTATGGAGAAATGAAGTCAAGAAGTCAAGAAGAGAACAAATTCAGATGGTTGAAGGAAGGGCATATTCAGAAAATCCAAAGACATGTACACATATGTACATTAGCTGACTTATATCCTTGTTTAAGTCATACACTTGTATATATTCATCTATAAATATGTTTGAAAATGTCGGGCAAGTAGAGCAGAAGAGATTTGAGAATAGGGAGAGAGAGAAATTAGTGTCATTAGACACATGAAGAGTGAGTGGATTGTCCATCCTCACTTAGATGTAAATTTTCTGAGAAATCGAGAATTTTTGCGCCCGATATTTTGCTGTCTGCTCCTTCTGTGCTTAATCTTTTGAGAAATCCTTTTGCACGTATCTAAGTCCATAGCTAATCTATCTATGGCTAGAATTTGAGAGGTTAATTGTAATCAGGCTGTGAGAATTTTGATTAGGAACATTCATATGTAAGAATGTTCTAACAGTCGAGAAATCTAGCGCACATTTCATCTTCAATGAAATGATCATTGCTCAGTCTATAGTGTAAAGTTTTACACAAATGAGGGCTTAAAATCTAAGTTGGAAGGTAAGCCATCTATGGCTAAAAGATCTTGATCAAACGGGTTCAGAATTGGGAGAACCAGTGCTAAGAAGTTGCAGGTGTCAAAGTCGCCATTGCAGAGAAGTACTTTCAGACATAGGTAAAGTGTTTCACACATTTCTCAGTGTGTACTTAATCTTTTTGAGAGATTTAACTTGGCAAAGTTGCGCAACCTTAAGGCGAAGTGTTGTGCAAAGTTTTATCAAAAACTTTACACGATTGATTAGTCAATGAGTGACTAATCTGCAGCAGACTTTTCTGAAGAAACTAAAATTTTCAGAATAATCAATTTTCTGATAATTTGGTGAAGATTCTCTAAATTAGGTGGAGTCTAAAGTTGATCTTGATATAGAGGTAATCTAAATTCAAGGTCAACTTGTTCTT
>CM035424.1:43086923-43089423 GCA_020310875.1 Ceratopteris richardii
AAGTACCTTGCTCATCAAATGTAACATCCTTGGATACAATAAATTGCTTTGTGGATGGACTCCACAACCTGTATCCCATTTGCTTATCATCATAACCAATGAATACATACTTCTCTGCCTTAGGCTCCAACTTATGCCTCAATTGAGATGGCACATATGCATATGCCAAGCATCCAAATATTTTGCAATGATCCAAGGTAGGTTTCTTACCCCACCAAGCTTCATATGGTGTCATGCCCTGCAAAGCTTTACAAGGCAATCTATTGACCAAATATGTAGCTGTATTAACAGCCTCAGCCCACAAATAATTTGGGCAATTCTTCTCTTTCATCATGGACCTTGCAAATTCAACAAGAGTCCTATTTCTTCTTTCTGCTACCCCATTTTGTTGAGGAGAGTACCTACAAGTAACTTCTCTCTTTATACCTGCATTCCACAAATAATCATTGAACTCATTTGAAAAATACTCTCCCCCTCCATCTGACCTTAGTCTCTTCAATTTTTGTCCTGTAATCCTTTCTGCATATGCATGATAGTGTTTAAATGTATTAAACACTTCTGATTTTTCCTTAATCACATAAATTGTGATCCACCTGGTAGCATCATCAACATATATGACATAATATCTTGAACCATTTATACTAAAGTCCTTTGAAGGACCCCACACATCTGTATGCACCAATTCAAGTCTTTCTGAATACATAAATCCATGCTTAGAATAGGATTGCTTATGAGCCTTACCTAATTGACATGCCTCACATCTGTATGTCATGTGTTGACCTGCAATGTTAGGCATTCCAAGCACTGAATCATTGTTAATCATTTCTTTGATACCTCTTTCATTAAAGTGTCCAAGTCTTTTGTGCCAAAGATCCAATTCTGACACCTTCTGCTCTCCATATGTGAACATAGCATGTCCAACATTTCCTTGTACCTTCAATGTGAAAAGCCTTCCTTCTTTCTTTCCTGCAATAACTTGTTTATACCCTTGACTAGGGTCTTCCACATAAACTCCATCATTGGTAAACCTTACCTCATAACCTTTTTCCACAATTTGACCTACACTAATCAAATTCTTTGGAATTGTGGGAACATAAAGTACCTTACTCAGAAGAGTGCTCCCATCCTTAGCTTTGACTGAACCAATTGACTTTACCTTATGCTTTGTATTATCACCTGTCTGCACTGTATGATTAATTGCATTGTGATCTAGGTCAGTCATCAAAGCAATATTTCCACTCAAATGATTACTACATCCTGAATCAATATAAAACACTCTCATGTCCTCATGTGAGGTTTCACATGTATTCATAATGAGAGTTGAATCCTCCTTCTGATCTGATGCATAGTTGTAGTAGGTGTTATTATAGGATTGACTTTGGAAGCTTCTTCCACCACCTCTTCCAAAAGAATTCCTACCATCTCTACCTCTGAAATTTCCTCTCTGAAATCTACCACCTCTTGCTCTTTGATTAAAGTTCTGATAATTACCATTGTTTTGATTATTGTGCCAACAATCATGAGATAGATGATTGGTCTTACCACATATCCAACAAGCTCTTGCATTATCTTTGTTGTTTCTGCCTCTTCCTCTACTTCTGCCATTTCCTCTTCCTCTTATGAAGTTTGCTTGGTTTGATGTACCTTCTTCTTCACCTGATTGTTGCTTTCCTTTGTTGGCTTTCTTCTTGTCTTTAGAATACATTGCATGACCTGCACTCTTATCAACATCTCCTTTGATATCATTCTCAAAAGTTAGCATATGACCTAACAATTGATTCAAATCAGGAGTAAAGTGATCTAATGAAAGTTCTGTAGATAAAATGAAAGGCTTCCATTTCTCATCTCCTCTTAGTCCTGTGAGTATTTGTCTTACCAATTTGTCTTCTTCAATATCTTCATCAACTGCACCTAAAGAATCTGCAATGTCCTTCATCTTTGTCACATAATCAGAAATTGATTGTGAGGCCTTCTTCTTGAAGGTAGTAAACTCTGCCCATAGTGAAGCCTTCCTTGATTTGGTTGTATTTTGGAAATGCTCTTCCAAAGCATTCCAAATGTCACAAGCACTTTCAAGTCCTCTAATGTGAGGAAGCAAATAGTCATTGACTGCCATGTAGATGATGCTTCTTGCTTGAGCATCCTTCTTCATCCAATTCTTCAAATCTGCAAGCTCCTCCCTAGTTGGAACACTAGGATCTCTGAATTCTGGCTTTTCTTCATCTCCTGTGATATATCCTATCAAATCTTTGCTCATAAGGTGAGCTTCCATCCTCATAGACCAAGCAGGATAGTTCTCTCTATCCAGCTTCTCAATTTGGAGACTATCTCCCATCTTTACTTCACCTGTAGCTTCAAATTTTTAACCTTTACAGATAATGAATGTACCTTTACTTCGAATGTTGCTCCTTCTGATCCTTTTGATACTCTTTGTATGTCTTCCTTTAATCTTTCTTCACACTTTGACCTTTTGCACCTTCGAAATGTAAAGTTTTGTATT
>CM035424.1:43094423-43139423 GCA_020310875.1 Ceratopteris richardii
CTTCTTTGGAGAATGCATGAATTGTGATAACACACCTACTTCATATGATAGATCTGGCCTTGTCAAGGTAGCATAGATTAAACTACCTACCAAACTCTGATATTTCTTCATGTCATTAAATTCTTCACCTCCATACGTGCTCAACTTATGATTTACCTCCAATGGTGTGCTTAAAGGCTTGCAATCTTCCATGTTGAATTTGACCAGAAGATTCTTCAAGTACCTCTCTTGTGTAACATATACTCCATGTTGAGTATATACAATCTTCATTCATAAGAAATAAGATAAGTTTCCCAAATCACTTATCTTAAACTCCTTCTCTATTTGTTTCTTAAGTTCATTGATTCCTTGAGCATCTGTACCTGTGACAATAATATCATCAACATAAATACACATGTATATGTATCCATTTTCACTTGCTTTCACTAGCAAGCTACTATCTGCCTTAGATGCTTGAAATCCACAATCATTCAAGAACTTGACAAGCCTGTAATTCCATGCTCTTGGAGCCTGCTTCAACCCATACAAAGCTCTCTTGAGCTTACACACACAATATCTGATCCAATTGAATCCATGAAGCCTTCTGGTTGCTCCATGTATACTTCATCTGCAATGTATCCATTCAGAAATGCATTCTTCACATCTAATTGTGATAACTTCCATCCTTTACAAGCAGCAATAGCAATCAATGATCTAATTGTAGACATCTTAGCAACATGACTAAAGGTTTCATCATAATCTACCCCATAAGTTTGGGCATAACCTTTGACCACAAGTCTAGCCTTGTATCTAGACACCTTTCCATGTGCAAACCTTTTTGTTTTATACACCCACTTACATCCAATGACTTTCTGATTCTTTGGTCTTGGCACCAATTCCCAAGTTTCATTTTCAAGTAGAGCATCATACTCTTCTTGCATTGCCTTCTCCAAATTCTGTTTACCTTTAGCTTCTTCATAAGTGATTGGATCCTCTTCTGTCTTCACAATGTAAGCATAATCTTTTGTTGTTAAAAAAGATGTATCATAGCTATACCTAATAGGCTCTTTCCTTTCCCTTGAGGATCTTCTGACCTCTGCACTTCTTGAAGTCTCAGCCATATTTGATTCTGGATCAAATCTTGGCCCATCTTCTACATTATCTTGCAATTTACTTGTATAGTCAACATCATCAATATCTTCTTCATACACATTTACTTTTGCCTTCCCTTTCCTTTGTATTTGTTTGTCATCTGCATAATCATTTGTTGACCCTGTATACCATGTGCTTTGCTCATCAAATGTAACATCTTTGGTAATAAGAAATTGCTTTGTGGATGGACTCCACAACCTGTAACCCATCTGTCTATCATCATACCCAATAAACACATACTTCTCTGCTTTGGGTGCTAGCTTATGTCTCAATTGTGAAGGAACATAAGCATATGATAAGCATCCAAATACCTTACAATGATCAAGAGTAGGTTTCTTACCCCACCATGCTTCATAAGGAGTTCTTCCATCCAAAGCTTTACAAGGTAACCTATTCACAAGGTATGTTGCAGTGCTGATAGCTTCTGCCCATAAGTAATTTGGACAATTCTTTTCCTTCACCATTGCTCTTGCAAATTCTACAAGAGTTCTATTTCTTCTTTCTGCAACTCCATTCTGTTGAGGGGAGTACCTGCAAGTTACTTCTCTTTTTATACCTTCATTCCGCAAATAATCATCAAACTCTTTAGAGAAATACTCTCCCCCTCCATCTGATCTCAACCTCTTGAGCTTTTGTCCTGTAATCCTTTTTGCATAAGCATGATAATGTTTGAATGTCTTGAAGACTTCTGATTTATCCTTGATTACATATAAAGTAATCCATCTAGTTGCATCATCAACAAACAACACATAATATCTGGATCCATTTATACTATAGTCCCTTGAAGGACCCCACACATCTGTATGAACTAACTCAAGCATGTTTGAATACTTGTATCCTAATTTGTTGTAAGAACTTTTATGTGCTTTACCTAATTGACATATAGGTCTAATTCAGACATCTTTTGACTTCCATAAGTAAATAAAGCATGTCCCACATTACCTTGGACTTTGAGAGTAAACAACCTTCCTTCCTTTTTTCCTGCAATGATGTTTCTATATCCCTGATTTGGATCTTGCACATAGACACCATCATTTGTAAATCTGACTTCATATCCCTTCTCCACAATTTGCCCTACACTTATCACATTTTTAGGGATAGTAGGAACATAAAGTACCTTGCTCAAAAGTGTACTTCCACTCTTTGTCTTCACTGATCCAATGCTCTCCACCTTATGTTTGGTATTGTCACCTGTTTGAACTATATGTCCATTCACCTTTGCTTCCATATCAGTCATCAATGATATATTGCCACTCAGATGATTGCTACATCTTGAGTGAATATAAAACACCCTTTGATCTTCTCCTACTGATTCATGAGTTGCATTCAAGATAAGAGTCATATCATCCTTCTGATCTGATGCATAGTTATAATGATTGTTGTTGTAGGACTGAGATTGAAAGTTTCTTCCACCTCCTCTAGCATATGATGTTCTACCACCTCTTCCTCTGAAGTTGCCTCTTTGGTTCTCTACCTCTTTGATTACAATTCTGATTATTACTTCCACCATTTTGATTGTTATACCAACAATCATTTGATAAATGATTGGTTCTGCCACAAATCCAACAAGCTTTAGTATTATCTTTGTTCTTACCTCCTCTTCCTTTACCTCTAAAATTCATTTTTCCTTTTTAAAGTTAGCTTGGCTTGAAGATCCTTCATCATCAGTTGACTGCTTTCCTTTGCCATTCTTTTTCTTGTCCTTGGAGTACATGGCTTGACTTGCACTCCTATCATTATCTCCCTTAATGTCCTGCTCAAAAGTTAGCATGTGTCCTAGAAATTGATTAAGATCAGGAGTAAAATGATCAAGTGACAATTCTATAGACAATATGAAAGGCTTCCACTTCTCATCTCCTCTTAGACCTGTAAGTATTTGCCTTACCAACTTATCCTCTTCAATGTCTTCATCTACTGCTCCCAAGCTATCTGCAATATCCTTCATTCTTGCCACATAATCAAAAATTGATTGTGAGCTCTTCTTCTTGAAAGTTGTAAACTCTGCCCATAGTGAGGATTTCCTTGTCTTAGTTGTGTTTTGGAAATGCTCTTCCAAAGCATTCCAAACATCTGTTGCACTTTCCAATCCTCTGATGTGAGGTAGAAGATAATCATTTACAGCCATGTAAATGATGCTCCTAGCTTGAGCATCCTTTCTCATCCAAGCCTTCAAATCTGCAAGCTCTTCCCTAGTTGGAATACTAGGATCTGTAAACTCACGCTTTTCTTCTTCTCTTGTAATGAATGCAATCAAGTCTTTGCTCATGAGGTGTGCCTCCATCCTCATGGACCAAGCTGGATAGTTCTCCCTATCTAGCTTATCAATCTGCAAGCTTTCTCCCATCTTTGATCTTCTATGTCTACAATTACTATGGTTTATGATAATAGAGTGTACTTTTGATATGAAGCTTTGATCCTTCTTGATCTTCTGAACTCGTGCTTTGTACTTCTGCAGGTTATCTTCAAGAATTTGTCCTTGTCCACCTTGTTGAGAGCAGGGGCACCCAAGGACTGAGAGACAAGGAAGCCAGCGGAGAGAGTCAGAGCAAGGCAAAGGATTAAGTAGACAAAGCAGTCGACGCAGATCTGGCAGATAGGCCTTCAAATTTTTCCAAAAACAACATCTTTATAATAGTGATTTTTATCACTAACCATCATTGTAAATATCATTTCATATTTTTGTAGCTCCATTTTGTGCAAGCCAAGGAGTCCTTGAGCTTGAGGAGTTTTAGAAGTACCTACCTGTCAGTTTTCACATTTTTTAGACTTCGTTTGAACCTCCAAATAGGGTAGAGTACCTAATTTTTAACTAGGCCGAACACTAGGTCTGGACAAGGCCAAAACCTAGTCAAAAACTATAAAAAGAGCTAGAGAGCTCATTTTTGAGGTTAGCTTGTAATTGATATGAACTTGTAAGAGCTTTTTGAAAGTAATCTAAGAACTCCATTGCTTCTCACCCTTTGTCTTGCCTTGTGTGCGCGTGTGTGTGTATGTGTGTGCATGGTTATGTGCTTCTCACTCACGCATTTGTGCCTTCACTTGCTCGAGGTCTTCATACCATCCTCATGTCCTCCCGGATTGACATTAAAGGAGGTGCTACTCATCACTGAGCTACACCAAATTTTGGCGCCGTTGCCGGGGATCGAGCTTTGAGGACGAGCGTGTGATGGTAAGACGTAGATTTGGGACGTTGGCGTTGTAGGTAACTTCTTCACTTTTCCTTTTTTTCTTTTCCTTACCTCATCACCATCATCATCATCACCATCTCCCACCTCCATCTCCATCATCGCAAAAATTTCAGTTTTTTACTATATCCCCTTCCTCCTTTCATTTCCCTCATTTCACTTGTGAGAGAGAGCGAGAGAGCAAACTATTGTGTGCTATTTTCTGCATGCTTTTGGAGTTTCTTGCAGGTTTCAGCATCCTCATCCCCTCCAGCACGTCGCGCAGGTACGGAAATGTGCAGAACTGTCTCGCAGTCGCCGACTTCTGTCGATCGCGATTGACAGAAATTTTCACCTTTTGGTAAATCTGAGTGCACCACAGTGGACTAGAGACCCTGCACACCACATTTCCACAAAAATTTTTGGAAAAATTGCAAAATTTCAATCCGTCGCGATTGACAGCTCTGTCCGTCGCGATCGACACCCATCCGTCACGAGCGACTGCCTGTCCGTCGCGATCGACACCCATCCGTCGCGATCGACTGCCTGTCCGTCGCGATCGACACCCATCCGTCGTGATTGACTCCTGTCCATCGCGATTGACTGTCTATCCGTCACGATCGACTGCCTGTCCGTCGCGATCGACACCCATCCGTCGCGATCGACTGCCTGTCCGTCGTGATTGACAGCTCAGTCCGTCGCGATCGACACCCATCCGTCGCGATCGACTGCCTGTCCGTCGTGATCGACACCCATCCGTCGCGATCGACTGCCTGTCCGTCGCGATCGACTGTCTATCCGTCGCGATCGACTGCCTATCCATCGCGATCGACTGCCTGTTCGTCACGATCGACTGCCTGTCCGTCGCGATCGACACCCATCCGTCGCGATTGACTCCTGTCCATCGCGATTGACTGTCTATCCGTCGTGATCGACTGCCTGTCCGTCGTGATCGACACCCATCCGTCACGATCGACTACCTGTCCGTCTCGATCGACTGCCTGTCCATCGCGATCGATTGCCTGTTCGTCGCGATCGACTGCCTATCCGTCATGATCGATTGCCTGTCCATCGCGATCGACTGCCTGTCCGTCGCGATCGACACCCATCCGCCGCGATTGACTCCTGTCCATCGCGATTGACTGCCCTGTCCATCGCGATTGACAGCCAATTTTAGCCAATTTTTTAGGGTTTTTAATTTGAAGAGTTTGGCTAATTTTGGGCATGGACATTTTACTCTAGAGCACATAAGGAGGCTATAGGAAAACAACTTGGGGAAAACCTGTTGCACAGTGATCCTGTTTGAACCCTGTCTTAACCCTAGAACCCTGAACGGTCATAACTTTTTCATACGAAATCCATTTTTTGAGCTCTAGGGCTTGTTGGAAAGCTCGTGGCATATACTACACGCCCTCATTTGTTTTTTATAAAGATAATGCGTTGATTTTCAGCTAGGGTATTTTGAAGTTGACCATACACAGGGGGATCAAAGTCAGGGGTCTTAAGAATTGTTTTCCTAAAAATCACTATGCAAATTAGTATTTGTGCTACAGGAATGAAAATCATTGGTTCTGTCTTTGGAATTTAAATCTTAAAGCTAACTTTGGAACTCTTACAGATCTATTGAGAGCATCAAAAGGCGTTCTAAGAAAGTGTAAGTGCAAGCTTGGGAACACACTTCCTGGGCATTCAAGGGCAACCAAGCAGGAAACAAAAGGTTGGAAACTTTCAACCCCCTCTGTCAATTCCTAGCTTAGGCTAAGAACGACTAGTGATAGGAGTAAGTCAGGGCAACGATAGGCATCAATCAAGTTGAAGACTACCTATGCACTCAAGTTCAAGATTAAACATAATCTCTTTGTGATGCGATAACCTTAAAGGAAAGAATCTAACGTGGAACGATCAACTTACAGTGCGAAAATTAACTCAAATGTTCCTGACGACGTGATTTCTGACTAGAGCATAAACACGATAATCGACTAAAAAAGAATCAAGTGACTGATACAAAAGAACTCAGCAACGAGGTTGTACTTGGGAAAAATTGGGCTATTCAATTAGGCTTATGAACCTTAGATCAGGGCGACATATAGGGAGAGATAGACAAAGTCTTAGGTCTTCTGAGGCTAGTGTCAACCACACTGCTAGGTCTTGGGCCCAGCAATTGAGCCACCACTCATACTACCCTAGCTCTGAGACTAGTGAATCAGAGATGTCTCAAGGCATGGATCGACCTACGGGAAGTTCAGGAGTGCCATACTTGCACAGGGTAGAAGGCCCGTACAAGACGCAGCTGGAATACCTTAGAACCAACCGATTAGGTGCTAGCATCTATGAGGACGGTCTAGGAAGATCCGTGGTCCAGATTAAAAACCCTGACCAGTCCATAGGACTAGAGCACCCAGCTGTCAAGTTTGAAAACGGGGCATATTTGGACAAAGAAGGAACCATATACGTAGTCACCAGTCACCCAGATAGGACAGACAAATTCGGAAATGTGATCCGAGAAGTGGACTTAGGTGACCTGGAACAAGGAAACATGGGTGTAGAACCTAGGACCCCTCGAGGGAAATCTGTTCTTACGAGAATTCTCACTCCTGAGTGGATTCCCTAGGACAACAAGAGTATAGATCTGATCTGCTTCTGAACCAAGAGACTGACGAAGCCTTTTGGAGGTATAAATCTGATCGGCCAAATGATATTGGATTTCTTCGCTTCATATTATCTGAAGCTCACCCAAATTACATTAGATTTTTTTTGAATATGGCAAGAGACAATTATTAATACTAAAGAAATTCGAAGAAATGTAGATTTGTTTTCACGCATCCCAAGGAATAAAAACACAAAAAAGATTATTCAATTGTTAAAAAACTTCCAACAAATACATTTTGTTACTGAATTTGAACGAATCACACTCCTTCATATACATTAGGAGTCCATTGATGAAAGGGAAAAAGGGATAATTTGAAAGTTGTTCCGGCTAAAATAAACGCAGCAGAGATACAAATTATAGGGAGATATTGACTAAACGAAATTTTATCAATTATATTATCAAGTTGAACTTGTCCATCAGAAAAACCATATAACAAAGAAAAACCGTATAGTAAAGAAGATGAACTGGCAATCATGATCTATGAGTTTAAAGATCCAGATAGCCCAGGTAGAGTGACCTACTTAGATCACGCTTCAGAGAGGATCTTTGTGGTTACAGAAAATGATAGGCATGCTTACACTTGGAAAGGTGAATTCGTTTTCCCCCAACCGAGATCGAACGTGTCCTATGGTCACCCTGGAGTTGGAACATCCCATGCTCAAGGAACTCAAAGAGATAGAAGTAGAGATAGGCCAGAAGTAAGCTTTGCCAACCCAGGGGGCAGAGAAAGCACGAGGACGGAAACTAATAGAGTAGAACCTGAGGGTCATAGAGCCCCAGGAAACCGAAGAAATGCCGAGGATTTTCCTTTGCCAAGACCGAGAGAGCACACGAGGACCCTGAGACCGACCCAGCTAGTTAAGTCCATGAAAAACTACTTTGATGGCATTGGAGACCCCTACGATCATGTGGCTGAGTTTAGGCAAGTCTTGAGAGCTGAACAAGTGGAGGATCTATTCACACAGTACAATGCCTTTGGTCTGACCCTTAGGAACACAGCCCTTACGTGGTTTCAACCATTGAATGAGAGACAATTCAGGTGTATAGACCAACTCCTAAAGGCTTTCATTATTGAATTCTCTAAGAGTGGCATAAGACATAATACCTCCTCACTGATTCACAGTTTCAAGTAGACCCCGCAAGAGACCGTGAGACTTGCAGGAAGAAGATTTAGGCAATATCTTGAAAGATGCCCTGTTTCTGAGCTACCCACACCAGCTAAGCAAGTGGCTTTATTCTTGGATGGATTGCTAAGTACCAAATTGAGGTCATATGTGTATCTGAAGGACCCTAGGACTATAGAAGAGTGTGTACGCATGTGCATTGACATTGAGGATAACCTAGGGGAAGATTTAGAACTTTCCAAAATATACAAAGATTCAGATAGTGCCTCTAGTCTCTCTTCCACGCAATCCACATCAATTGAGGAACTCGCTGAGAAAGTGGCACAAAAACTTGGTGTCTCTAGCAAACAAATCCCAAGGTTTGCCCCTGTGAAAAGATGCTATACTTGTGGTGGCGACCACATGGCGAATGTATGTCCCATTATGGCTCAACCCCAAGTAAATCCTAGTAGCTAGTACTGCACCATAGAACGGAGGTACACCAATCACACCGCGCAAGGTTGCCCCTACAATAAGCAAACCATTAGGCAAACGTACCCTCAGCCATATCAACAGGGAAGATATCAGAACCAATATCCACCACAGCAGTATGCTAGGCCCCAACAAACCTACCAACCCTACCAAAACCAACAAAGGCCTCAACCTGTGCTAGCACAACAACCCCCTGCTCCAGCTAATGTGATTCCGGTAAAGTATGCTGCTGCAGTGAATAGAGCTATAGTCCCTGTAACACCAGTGCTTTCAAAAAGTGATCCCAGTGATCATAGTTTCGATTCTACACATGTTGATAGCCCCCAGGCCTACTACATGCAGTCTCCTGAACATGGTGAGTCCTACTACAGTGAAGAACCAAGTGAACCTAGTTGGGAACCAGAGTACACAAATGTAATGTACACAAACCCTAACTCTAGATCCCAACCTAGGCAAGTAAGACCCCCATTCCCTAGAGGACCATGCTACAGATGTCAGGGAGATCATCTCATTCGTGATTGTCCCTTGCCTCCACCTACACAACCCCAGTCAGTGACGATCCAGGGCTTTTGCCAAGAATGTGGAAAGGAGCATCTCTTACGAGATTTCCCAAAGAACCCCAATAATATGCCAAAAATCACTCCTATCAACGTTATTGGGTTAGTTGTAGACTCCACAGGGAGTGTGACTACCATTGCACCAGTACAAGTAATCACTAGAGCCCAAGCCTTGCAACAGAACCAAGGGGTAGGCCAGGAAAAGAGCCTAGAGGCTAGTGAAACTGAGAGCATAACCAAGAAAAGGACTAGAGCTTGGAGAGATAGTCGTGAAAGAATGAAAAGGCAATGGGCAAAAAAGATGAGTGAACTCGAGGAAAGCCTCAAAGAAACAAAGGCCAGGATAACTGAACTCACATCTCAAACTCCCTCTCACACTACCCCACCTCCACCATTCCCAACTCCATCCGACCCGCCACCTTCCAACCCGCATCACCTAATCCCACCACCCCCTAGAGTAGGATCAGTCCTAGCAGATCCCACTCCCGAGGACCTTAATATGATGCCTAAAGCATATCAGGCCAGAATCCAAGAAGGGCCAACCGTAACCGATCATGAAAAATGTTACCCTAGAGCAGAACTAGAGCTAGAACGAACCAAAATTTGCACAAAGATGGTGGAATTGGCTCATACTATGTTTGAAGCCAATCGCCTCTTTAACATCTCTAGTTCAGCTAAGACGCAGTTACACTTTGATGGACTGCTAGAACGAACAGAGAGGCTAATTGCACAATCAGAAAAGGAACCCACCTCCCAAAATAAAGGCAAGGCAAGTGAGAACGTGAGCCTACCTCCCTAGGAAGCCTACGTGCCTAACTCCATGGAGCCAGACACATCATCTTCTATGAATCGGTTCACACCAGAATTCCTACGAGAGATTCAAGAAGACAAATGGGCTAAGGAAAGTGAAGTCCCTCCTCCCATTGAACTTGTGGATGATGCACATGACCAATTCCCACAAGACATCCCATCCATTTATGAGGAGCAGGAGAGCACCCACTCTCAAGAAAGATTAGACTTTGAGTCTAACTCTCTACAAGAATTACCCCACTTCACAGGCCCATGGGAAGCTAAGTCTACTTGTATGAGAGCACCCACGGTCATGGTACAAAATGAGGACTCAGTCATACCTAGGAACACAGAGGTAGTGAAAAACACTAAAGTACAATGCAACCTCACCTTAGAAGAGCTACTCAAAGTAAGGCCACAACTATGGAAACATGTAGCCAAACAAGTACCAGAAATAGCCAAACTGTTGGTGCAAGACAAGCCTACACACATTGGCTTGGAACCTTGGACTCATTGAAGATTAGCATGGACAAAGGATTATCAAGGCTTCACTTAAAGCAAAGCTCACATGAACATATGCTTATGTGTTCCTACTGTTTTACCCCTTGTAAAAGTCTAAGTGACTTATCATTTGTTTGTAATCACTTTAAGTCATCCACCTACCACTAGAGTCGTGGAAATATGAATGTTGAGATAGAGAGAATATCTCCCTACTTTTAGAGGAGAGATTCAAGGGAGCCTAAGTTTGAAATTCAAATTCAAATGAAGATCAATCTCCTATAAAGGATGTAGTGAAAAAGTCGCGGGTTACTCTCTCACTCTAGCTCACTCCCCGAGGCAAAACTTTATTGTAACTCATTGTGTGTGAAGGTTACTCCATAGCCAACACCACAATACCTCATTTAGCTGTGCTTGGCAAGCTAATGAGATTGTACAAACACATATATCAATAGAAGTATACATTCATCATCTCTGTTTTGTCTGAGTCACCTACTCCAAGTCTGTCAACTTCATCAGGGCATTTCTCTGGATCTACTGAACCAAATCAAGTGTTCTATAGCTCATTGGAACCAGCTCAAAGTCTACTACAAGCATACAAAATTTCAAAGGATTTCATTCAGCCATTTGGGAGAAAATCGAATCGAGGTGCACACTGGTATTTGTCTGCAGAGTTCCTGAAAAGTCGGGGGTGATTATAATTTTGCTAAACTTATTTCTCAGTGCATAGTTTATCAATTGAAGTGATTCCACTTGTGATTGGTAGCTTACTAAGGTATATTGATACTCCCAAAAGGAATTGTTCCAATTTTAAGTGTGCTGGACACACTGAGTAAAAGTCTGAGCAGGTATCACTACAGGAATAGAAGGTTTTGCTTGATTTTTGAAGTACCAAGTCATCTGTTTTGATCTAGTCATTACACAATTGATTTGTAAAGCACATATATAGTTTCTTGGTGTCATTTGCAAGCTTAAGAAGTCTACTAAGCATATCTGGAAAGAAAAGAGGGCAGGTGTGAAGCAGGTTTTGCAGCACCAACTGATTTCCTGAGTGCATCCATCCATCACTCTCAACAGTGGTATCAGAGCAAAGAAGGTAAACATGGGTGATGGTTTCCCTTCCTTCATTGACAAATTGGACAGAAACAATTATCAAGCTTGGTCATTGAGAATGAAGACCTATCTACAAGGGAGAAGTCTATTTGGATACATATCAGGAGATGAGGAGTTGCCTTCATTCAAGACTAGAGGACTACCTACAAAAGATGAGCATGAAAGACTTAACCAATGGTGTGCAAAGGATGCTTTGGCAAGGTCTTATCTCTTAAACTCTATATCTGACTTTCTTTTACCTCATGTAAGAAACTGTAAAACTTCCCAAGAGACTTGGGAAACCTTGTCAAATTACTTTTCTTCCAACACAAGGGCTAGGAAGAACCAATTATGGATTGAGTTCACAACCCTTAGGAAGCAGCCCAAGCAATCAGTCTCAGATTATGTGACAAAGATCAAAGATGTGGCAGACCAACTAGCAAGCATTGGAGAGGAAATTGAAGAGGAGCAAATAGTCAGGCAAGTGACAAATGGACTCAAGGCAGATGATAAGTGGGAAAGTTTCACCACTGCAATGGACCTCTACATGGACATGCATACCCCTGATCTTACAACACTCATGGGCCAACTATTTACACATGAAGCAAAGTTCACCAAAGCTGGAGATCAATCAAAAGGTAATAAACCCTCTGCTCTCTTTACTGATAAGAAAGTTAAAGATAAAGGCAAGAAGAAACAGGATGAAGAAGGCTCTATCTCTCAAGCCAATTATGCAGGGAGAGGTAGGTCATCTAGAGGAAGAGGCAGAGGAGGTAAGTCAGGTAGGGGGAGACCCTACAACTCATCACCTTGCAACATCTGTGGGTTGTCCAATCATACCACAGATGAATGCTACAAGAACTACAAAAATCAGAGAGGAAGAGGCTACTCAAGAGGTGGATACTCTCAAGGAAGAGGTAGATTCAACCAACATCAAAGCTACAATGGGTACAACAACCAGTACAACAACAATTACAACAACAACCACAATGGAAGCTACCAAGGTGGATTCAAAAATAGAAGAGATTACAACAACTACACAGAGGAGCAAGATGACTCCTTATTGATCATGAATATGACCTCCAAGATAGGTACAAATGATGATCATTTATTTTACATTGACTCAGGATGTTCTAACCATGTAGCTGGCAATGTGGCACTACTCTCTGATTTGGAAGAGCCCAAGGGCAAACATCAGGTACAAACAGGTGATGACACTAAACACTCTGTTGTCAAAATTGGAAATGTGAAGACATGTGATGGTAATCAGAACCTATTAAGCAGGGTACTCTATGTACCAACAATAACTAAGAATTTAATGAGTGTTGGTCAGATTGTGGAGAAAGGTTTGCAGGTCAGATTCACACAACATGGAGCATATGTGGAGGACCCAAAACAAGGATTCAGAAGGATAGCCAAAGGGGATAAATCAGGTAGATTATTTACATTTGAGCTAGAAGATACAAAAAACATTGCTTTGTATAATTACAAGGATCAGACACTTTCAGAGTTAGAAATATGGCACAAGAGATTAGGGCACATAGGTGAAAGGACTCTCAAGCAAATGTGCAGGGATCAATGTGTGCTTGGGATACCTAATGTATCCAAGCAACACATGATTTACAAATGTGGATCATGTCAATTTGGTAAGTCTCACAGATTACCCTACTCAAGGAAAGGTTTCATGCATGAAGACTACCTAGACTTGGTACACACAGATGTTTGGGGACCTAGCAAGGACCCTTCCATTTCTGGTTCAAGATATTATGTGTCCTTTATTGATGACTATAGCAGATGGACCATTTTATATTTTATGAAGCATAAAGATGAAGTGTTTAATTGTTTCAAGAGGTATCTTGCACTTGTTGAGAATCAAACAGGTAGAAGCTTGAAGAGGCTAAGGTCAGATGGTGGAGGAGAATACTTCTCCAATGAGTTTGAAGATTTCTTGCAGGAAAGAGGCATCAAAAGGGAGATCACTACAAGGTACTCACCTGAACAAAATGGGGTAGCAGAAAGAAGGAATAGACTTATAGTGGAAACAGCTAGGTCTATGCTCAATGAGAAAAAGTTGCCAAATTACTTATGGGCAGAGAGTGTATCCACTGCCACTTATCTCATCAATAGATTGCCATCCAAATCACTTGATGGTATGACACCATATGAAGCATGGCATGGTAAGAGACCCTCTCTGGATCATTGTAAAATCTTTGGGTGTGTTGCATATGTGCATATTCCCTCACAGGTAAGAGGAAAGCTAGACCCAAAGGCAGAGAAATGTATCTTCATTGGTTATGATTTGAACCAAAAGGGATACAGATTCTACAACCCCACAAACAAAGGGTTCAAGGTAAGCAGAGATGTCATATTTGATGAGAATGACTCATGGTATGAGAATGAATGCAGGAAAGTGAGTCTACCCTATGACATGGAGGAAGATTTTCCAAAGCTTACCAAGGAAGAGCCAACTCAGCAAGAAGATTCAAGCTCAGATGATGATACAATAAACCTTGAAGAGTTCAAGGCTTGGAAATCCAAAGGAAAGATGAAGATGAAGCAATTGGAGGACAAGGCAGAAACTTCTACTCAAGCTATGAGAAGATCTCAGAGAGAGAAGAAGAAACCTATCAGATTTGGGTATGACACATCACTTGTAACTAAACATTCTGTATATCTTGCAAAAGACTTGTTGAATGAAGAACCAGGTACCTATGAAGAAGCAATTACAAAGCCAGAATGGAGAGAAGCCATGGATGAGGAGATAGAAGCCCTCAAAGAGAGTGATACTTGGGAATTGGTACCCAAGAAGGACACTATGAAGGTAATAGGATCCAGATGGATCTACAAATTGAAGAAGAATTCAGATGGTACAATTAACAGGTACAAAGCTAGGTTGGTAGCCAAGGGTTTTGCACAAACCCAAGGCATTGATTATGAGGAGACATTTTCTCCTGTGGCCAAGATGCCAACTATCAGAGTTTTGGTGAGTGTAGCTGTATCCAAGAATTGGAACATGTACCAATTGGATGTGAAGAATGCATTCCTAAATGGATGGATATCTGAAGAAGTCTACATGTCACAACCACCTGGCTATGAAGATCCAAGAAAGGTACATTATGTTTGTAAATTGAAGAAGGCTCTGTATGGTTTGAAGCAGGCACCTAGAGCATGGAACTACAGATTGACCACCTACCTCCAAGACCAAGGATTTGTGATGAGCAAAGCAGACACTTCTCTATTCATAAAGAGAAGTAGTACAGAGGTAATCTACTTATGTGTTTATGTTGATGACATCATCATTACAGGTAATGATGTCAATGGGATTAGACACATCAAAGGACAGATGATGAAAGAATTCAAGATTAGTGATCTTGGATTACTAAAATATTTCCTAGGTCTTGAATTGATCTATACAGATACAGGTATCTACATTACTCAAAAGAAGTATGTACAGGATATGGTCAAGAAGTTTGGTTTGCAGGATGCTAAGGTATCTACTACTCCAATGGAAGTTAACCAAAAACTAAGTGCTCATGAAGGAGAAGGAATCAAAGACATTACAGGATACCAAAGTATGGTGGGTAGTTTGAACTATGCTACCTTGACTAGAATTGACATAGCATATGGAGTAAGTGTGCTTAGTCAATTCATGCACAAACCAAGGGTACCTCACCTAGAGGCAGCAAAGAAGATCTTGAAGTACCTCAAGGGAACTCAAAGTCATGGTTTGTATTTTCCTTATACATCAGATATTGATATAAAGGTTTACTCAGATGCAGATTGGGCAGGATGCAAGGATGATAGGAGAAGCACCTCAGGTTACATTTGTTTTGCAGGGGATAAGCCTATCTCTTGGTCAGCTAAGAAGCAACCTACAGTGGCATTGTCATCCACTGAAGCAGAGTATAGAGGACTTGCAAATGCTACTCAAGAAGCTATCTGGTTGAAGCTTCTATATACAGAGTTAGGCCTACTCACAAGGCCACCCATTATATTTGGAGATAACACTAGCTCTCTTCACCTTGCAGCAAACCCAATTTATCATGCTAGAACCAAACACAAAGAGGTTCATTACCACTATGTGAGAGAGAAATTGTTAAGTAAAGAGATTCAATTGACATATGTATCTACTAATATGCAATGTGCAGATTTACTTACAAAGGCATTGGATGGAAACAAGCTATGCAGATTCAAATCTATGATTGGATTGCAGGAAGTAATTGAAGAATGAAGAAGAAGACTTAAGCCAAAGTGTTTGGCTTGAGGGGGAGCTGTTGGTGCAAGACAAGCCTACACACATTGGCTTGGAACCTTGGACTCATTGAAGATTAGCATGGACAAAGGATTATCAAGGCTTCACTTAAAGCAAAGCTCACATGAACATATGCTTATGTGTTCATATTGTTTTACCCCTTGTAAAAGTCTAAGTGACTTATCATTTGTTTGTAATCACTTTAAGTCATCCACCTACCACTAGAGTCATGGAAATATGAATGTTGAGATAGAGAGAATATCTCCCTACTTTTAGAGGAGAGATTCAAGGGAGCCTAAGTTTGAAATTCAAATTCAAATGAAGATCAATCTCCTATAAAGGATGTAGTGAAAAAGTCGCGGGTTACTCTCTCACTCTAGCTCACTCCCCGAGGCAAAACTTTATTGTAACTCATTGTGTGTGAAGGTTACTCCATAGCCAACACCACAATAACTCATTTATCTGTGCTTGGCAAGCTAATGAGATTGTACAAACACATATATCAATAGAAGTATACATTCATCATCTCTGTTTTGTCTGAGTCACCTACTCCAAGTCTGTCAACTTCATCAGGGCATTTCTCTGGATCTACTGAACCAAATCAAGTGTTCTATAGCTCATTGGAACCAGCTCAAAGTCTACTACAAGCATACAAAATTTCAAAGGATTTCATTCAGCCATTTGGGAGAAAATCGAATCGAGGTGCACACTGGTATTTGTCTGCAGAGTTCCTGAAAAGTCGGGGGTGGTTATAATTTTGCTAAACTTATTTCTCAGTGCATAGTTTATCAATTGAAGTGATTCCACTTGTGATTGGTAGCTTACTAAGGTATATTGATACTCCCAAAAGGAATTGTTCCAATTTTAAGTGTGTTGGACACACTGAGTAAAAGTCTGAGCAGGTATCACTACAGGAATAGAAGGTTTTGCTTGATTTTTGAAGTACCAAGTCATCTGTTTTGATCTAGTCATTACACAATTGATTTGTAAAGCACATATATAGTTTCTTGGTGTCATTTGCAAGCTTAAGAAGTCTACTAAGCATATCTGGAAAGAAAAGAGGGCAGGTGTGAAGCAGGTTTTGCAGCACCAACTGATTTCCTGAGTGCATCCATCCATCACTCTCAACACAAACCTCGTTCCCAGGTAGGATCCAGAGAACAGTGCCAGAAATACCATTGGACAAGATAGGAGACATGAGTGAGGGCGAAGAGGGAAACACATATCTTCCTATCACCCATCAAGGATACACCACCAAGGCCATTCTAGACTCAAGTGCAGGTGTTGCAATTGCTACCACTTCCCTATGGAAGCGTTGGGGCAAGCTAGCACTCAGGCCCACAAGAATGAAATTGCAAATGGCTGATGGTCACATAGAGAGACCCTTAGGCTTGCTAGAAGGAATAACTCTCACTACTTGTGGTGTTGAGTTTGAGCACACTTTTGCCATATGTGACTTTAGCAAGAACCATGCCTATGAGATGATTTTGGGAAGACCATTTATGCAACAGTTGCAAGTGGTACAAGACTGGGGAACCAACTCCTTGTACCTACAACACTTAGGTGTTATGACCAAAGTGAATCTTAAAGATTACTCTCATAGAGATGTCCCTCCTATCCAATGGAATCCTATCCATAGAGCCAAAGATGATACAGAATCGGTGCATTCCATAGGGTCAGGATCCTCATGGATGCATGAAGACACCCACTTATGGATGTCCAAAGTAGCAGTAGAAGAAGAGAAGAGAGAAGAAGCCAGAGAGATAGGTGCAAAAGAAACACATAGATCCATTCCAGACCCAGCCTATGCACCTGTGGTATTTCCTGATGAAGAATTTGAACCCCATGGCTGGGCAAAAATCTTAGCAACAATGGATGTAGCCATCAATGAGGAACAATGGACACCCCACTGTGATGAGGATGGCTATGACATTTCAGTCTTCTCCATAGAGCCAATCATGGGAGAGGCAGTGTTAGAAGAGTGTGAACCTAGCCCTGATGCATTTGAGGATGCAAGTGACTCTGATCTAGAGTCAATCATTATGGACACACCCTTTGCATCAGATGAAGAATACTTCTATGAAGTAGAATTTCAACCCCAGAGGCATGGAGAGCTGACAAATGAGGTAAGGCTAGCCACACATGTGACCCCGAAGGAAGAAGGAAAGAAAAGAAAGAAGAGAGAAGTCACAACAGAAGAGGAAGAATCTTTGTTTGAGGTCCCGGAAAATTTTAAGAAGTATGAGATAGATGATAGAAGAGTTATGATAAGAATGCCTAAACGGGAGGCACAATGAGGAGTGGCCTATGATAACAAAGAAACCACCAAGAAAATAGTGGTAGCCCTAGAAGAGGGAGAAGAGAGATGTACTTATATAGGACATGACCTGACGGAAGACGAAGAGCACGAATTGATAGCCTTGCTAAGAGAGTACAGAGATGTATTCACTTGGAGCTACAAGGACCTGAAAGGTGTAGACCCTGACATATGCTCACACACTATCCCCATGACATCAGATGCCAAACCCTCTAAGCAAAAGCCATATACATATAATGATAATTATGCTGCCAAGATCAAAGAAGAGATAGATAGGCTGGTTGAAGCTGGATTCATCTATGAAATCGAGCACACTGAGTGGGTATCCCCCATCGTAGTGGTGCCCAAGAAAAATGGAAAGTTGTGTGTATGTATTAACTTAAAGAAGGTCAATGCAGCCACAATTCGAGATAACTATCCGCTTCCCATCACAAAACATGTCTTGGAAAGAGTAGCAGGCAAGGAAGTGTACAGCTTCCTTGATGGATTTTTGGGCTACAATCAAGTAGCCATAGCTCCAGAAGATCATCATAAGACAGCTTTTGCCACTGAATGGGGCATTTTTGCCTTCAGAGTAATGCCATTTGGGCTTACCAATGCACCAGCTACCTTCCAGAGGCTGATGTGCCATGTATTTAAAGAGTTCCTGAGAAAAAACTTAGAAGTCTATGTTGATGATCTTTGTGCTCATTCCAACATTAGACAAACCCATATTCCTGAACTCAGACAAATCTTTGACAAATGTAGAGAATATCAGGTCTGCCTGAACCCCGAAAAGTGTGTTTTTATGGTCAGGCAAGGCAAGATTCTAGGACACATAGTGTCAAGGAATGGCATATCCACTGATGAAGAGAAAGTGAGAGCCATAGCAGAGTTACCTAGGCCAAAGAATGTCAAGGAAGTACAAGCTTTCATGGGGCATTGTGGTTATTACCGACGGTTTATACACATGTATGCCATCATAGCAAAGCCCATGTACGGACTTCTGACTAACTTTGAGTGGACTCATGAATGTGAGAATTCCTTCAATGAGCTTAAACGGCGATTATGTTCAGCACCAATCTTAACCACACCAGATTGGAATAAGCCTTTCCATGTTCATGTGGATGCATCCAATTATGCTATTGGGTGTGTACTCGCGCAACCTACTGGTGAAGGTAATATGGATCTTCCAATTGCCTATGCTAGTAGACAATTGAATGCAGCTGAACAAAATTATACAACCACCGAACGAGAAGGATTAGGCGTGGTATATGCAGTTAAAAAGTTTAGACATTATTTTCTTGCAAATAAGTTTAAATTTTTTACTAACCATCAGGCACTGCTATATCTCGTGAACAAGCCATGCAATACAGGTAGATTAGTAAGATGGTTTCTCTTACTAATGGAATACGACTTCGAGGTTGTGGTAAGGAAAGGTAGGACTCACTTGAGAGCAGACCATCTCTCTAGGCTCACATCTGGAGAAGCCCCACAAGGAGTGTCAGATGACCTTCCTGATGCTTACTTGTTTAATTTGGAAGTGGTGCCGCAATGGGCTAAGTCATTAGTGCCAGTATTGACATACGGGCCTAACCACCCAGTAGTAAACACACAGGATAGAGAGGTAGTAAAAGCTCAAAAGTATCACATCATGGCAGGTAGTATGTACAAGCACACAGATCAAGGGATCTTGGCTTGTTGTGTGGAAGAGGAGGAGTACGCTAAATGTTTGCAATTAGCACATGTAGGTGCATTAGAGCAACACTACTCAAAACAACAAAACCCTACAGACACTAAGGAGACTCGGAGTGCATTGGCCAACTATGGAAGCTGATGTCCAAAAGTTGTGCAAGGAATGCCCAATCTGTTGCACTAAACCACCTGTGGAACATGCCACTCTTTATCAAGTGTCCATAGTGCCAGATTGGAGTGAACCACTAGTATCCTTCCTGAGGACGAAAACATTCCCTCCAGACATGACCCTGGTTAGGAAAAGAAGTCTAGAACAAGAAGCCCTAGAGTACTCACTCATTGGTGATAATCTCTACAAGCGTGGTAAGGATGGTTACATGAGACTCTGTGTCCATGAAAGTGAATATCTCAAGGTCTTGAAAACTGCTCACCAAGGTGTAGCAGGAGGACACTTTGGACCAGATCGAGTGATCAAGGCAATACTATTTGCGGGCTTCTGGTGGCCGACCCTTCACATGGATGCACATACCTATGTGAAACGGTGTGATGTCTGTCAGCGAACTCAGTATCCTATACGCAAAGACGAGATGCCACTGAAACCTATGATGGGTGGACGTGCATTCTCTAAGTGGGGAATAGACTTCGTAGGTCCTATTAGTCCCCTAGCTAAGGGTTCCCATGCTGAATATATCATTGTTGCCACGGACTATCTAACCAAGTGGGTAGAGGTGAAAGCCACAACGAAGAACGATGCTCAAACAACAGCTAAGTTTTTATTTGAGAATGTGTTCACTAGATACGGGCTAACTATAGAGCTAGTTAGTGACAGAGGCACTCACTTCTTGAATGAAGTTATTGAAAATCTACTCCAAGAATTCTTGGTAGTACATAAGAAGTCTGCCCCCTATCACCCTCAAGCAAATGGCCAAGCTGAGAGCACCAATAAGATCTTATGCAATGTACTGACAAAATTAGTGAACAATAAACGCTCTGATTGGGACAAACAGCTACACCATGTTGTTTGGGCATATCGAGTGGCTTACAAAACAGTACTCCAAGCCACCCCCTTTCAGATGGTGTTTGGCCAAAATGCAGTGCTACCATTGGACTTCTTAATACCTACATTGAAAGTAGCACAAGAGCATGAATGGACGGGTCATGAACTCTCCTCAAGACTTTTTGACCTTGAACGATTAGGAGAAACAAGACTGAGAGCGGCTGCAGGGATATATGCAGCTAAGAAACGACAGAAGGCATACTTTGATGCCCACATTAAGGATAAAGGTTTGAAGGCAGGCGACCTAGTACTAGTATACACGTTGAAACAACATGCGAGGAAGCTGGAGAAGAGAGGCTACGGACCCATGATCATTAATAGAATCTCAACGAGTGGGGCGGTACAGCTAGCCACCTTAGAAGGTGATATTCTTCCGAGCTACATAAGCGGATGCAGGGTCAAGCTGTATCAGGAACCTCTCACAGAGGAAATGCTAAGTCGACTCAATACTGCTAAGAAACGCAAAGAAGAAGAAGAGCGAATTCGAGAAGAAGCCCAAGCAGAAGCCTTAGAGCGCATACGGAGAATGAAATTAAGAAGACAAGGTAGAGAGCAACCTGTGCCAGATGCATATGCAGATCAAGGATATCACGTGGCTATGTGTGAAGTTTTAGGTATCAGCTCCCATAGGAT
Source organism: Ceratopteris richardii (assembly GCA_020310875.1). Taxonomy (NCBI): domain Eukaryota; kingdom Viridiplantae; phylum Streptophyta; class Polypodiopsida; order Polypodiales; family Pteridaceae; genus Ceratopteris; species Ceratopteris richardii. Next base: position 43,115,833 of record CM035424.1, read on the forward strand.
AATTGATCGACGTCCTTTTATGACCTTAGATATAGGACAAGGAAAGGGTGCAAGGACTATAAGAGCCTTGATTGACTCAGGTGCAGCCACTAGTGCTGTTAAATTGTCTTACTGTCAAGAGTTGAAATTAACTGTTAATCCTATAGAAGCATATCTCATAGGATTGGGAGGTGTGGAAACCCCTTGCATGGGCGAGGTGGAACTTCCCCTCTATATTCAAGACGAAGTAATGACAATCAAAGTACTAGTGTGTCAAGATGAGGACCTCACTGAGCCTCTTGTCTTGGGTCAGGACTGGATCTATGATCATGCGGTCAACCTAAACCTAAGAAGTGGACTTCTTCAAGAATGGGTAAATCATAGTCGAATTACAATTGAATTGGAAAATGAGGCACTCAAGGAACTAGGTAAGGCACGAACTCCTGGTCCTTCCAGGGGCGCACATGAAGTTGACAATGCTGTTCTTGTCCAAAATTGTATGATGCAGAAAGAGGATTGTCTCAACAACGGAGTCAAGGATAAGACGGTACTCCCTTCTTTTCCAAAGGCGAGAAGGATGCAGCAGCCAACGGCAGATCAAATACAGAAGAAGCAGAACACTACCTATACTGGAGGCCAAAAAAAGGAGCAAAGCAGATTGTTTCAGCCGATGAAACAAGTATGGAGGCGAAAAGGCGAACACACTATTTCGACCAGGCCAACACCACGGCCAAAACCTCTTATTAGTAATCAACAACCCGACACTAATAAGAAGTCCTTCATAAATTCTTCTGCGAATGTGAAGTCTATTTGGGTACCCAAGAAGTCAATGAAAGCCAGCCCACAATCACGACAAATCTGGGTGCCTAAGGCTTGCTTGCGGGCTCAAATAGCTACACCAAGGCCAAACCCTGTACAACATGTTTCACTCACTCGAACATCTGAGGCCCAGTCTTACACATCACGCACGAACACGTATTCTTCCATGAGCACAAGTAGAATCACTTGTAAATGGGTCCCTAAAAAGCCCCATTTTTCAAGTAAATACCCTATCTCACTCTCCAGAGTCTCCACAAAGTCAGGATCAAAACCTATCCTTTGCATTTGGCAACCTAAAACTTGTAATAAAACCCCGGACCCCAATTGTAAATCCATGTCCACCTACTAACTACTCCACTCTCACACCACATCATTCCGCTTAGCTCTTAGGTCTACCCAATTCCTAACTACACACACAAGCACCGAGCACTTACTAACCCCCTAACCTCTCCCAAACCTCATGTTAATGTTGTAACAGGGGACACAGTGTCATTTTTGTGTCCATTGCAATGTTAACATTTATTCATATATTCTCACAGAACGAGCTGCGAAGTTTTCAACATGGCTGAGGCAGCAGGAACTAGCTCTCAAACAGAAACAAGCCAGCAAGTGGTGGACTTAGACAGTTTACCCGTTTTGCCTGAGACAAATGAAAGACCAGAAGAATTGCAGGCCATCAAAATTCATACCTATTGCGGACATGCCCAGTGGCCATACCATGCCTGTAGGAAAAGCTTCCCACTGGTTTAGTGAAGTGGCAGGACCCTTGGGAGAGGGAACGTACCTATGGGAATCAGAGTTGGACTTCAATGGCAAGCAAGGTAAATACCATTTCTTCACAAGAGAATTCGAGAAGTTACAAAATGCAGAAGGCCTACGTTCAATATGGGAGAAGGCAAGATTGGATGCATATTTCAGCGCACGGCTCCCAAAGCCTGACTTCATGCGATGCTACTACCTCATCAACACCTTGACTCCAAACAAGAACCCAAAAGGTGCAAGCTCATTTGTGATTCCATCTCTAACAAAGGGGAATGAGCTCAAGAGGTTCAGGCTATCAAACAACTTGGTGAGAGAGGCCCTAGATATGCGCGAAATGCATATTCCTACAGAGAAGGAAACCCTAGTGCCGGATTACATGAAGAATCGAAGCCTCACCAAACTCAAGGACATGGTGTCCATGACACCTAATATTGCAATACACCTTCGCATGTGCATGCAACACTTTGCTTTTCCTGCACAAGATAGATTCACCATGCCTCCCAAAAAGATTTGGTTTAGTTTGTATCTGGCAGAGACACAGAGCCTCACCATCAACTTACCCCACAGAGCCTCCCAGTGGTGCACCTTTGGAAGAACTCACGAATGAAGATTTCGAACAATTATTACAAGATGTAGAGCTGGAGGCAGAAGAGGCACAACAAGTGGAGAATGTGCAAACGCAAGCAACAACCGCCCAAGTACTTGTCACCACAGTGGAAGTGGATGAAGAGGATGATGAAGATGAAGAACAGGAGGAAGATGAGGAGGATTATGATCAAGAGCATCATGATGAGCAACAAGAAGTGCCAGAAATTGTAGGTGCACCTGCATATACAGCTCAACTACAAAGGTTATACGACACAATCAAAGCAGTGCAAGAAAGGCATCATCTCTCTCTTGTGTCAGGTCAAGCTTTGATGCAAGAAATGCTATCAGATGATGGGGTGGATCAACATTTCATTGACACCCTCAAATTAGTGTCAGAGTCTTTAGGAGTTCCGGAGGCTGTCCACACAGCAGTTCGCCAGTCCGTGAGGTATGACAAACGCAGAGTTGACACATTACCACGCGCAGGTAAGACTATCAGGATACCCGTCACAGAACAAGAAGTACCCATTGAAACCACAACTACCCCCACCACCACCATTGACCTCTCTACCGAAACCTTCGTTCAGACATCACCCATCTCACCCTAGCATCCCCCATCACCACCTTCTCCACCCCCACGACCACCTCCCACCATGGAAGAAACTACAGTCATCACCTCTACCTTCACTTATAACCCATCCTCATTCACATCATTCTCATTTCGAGAACCCACCTCATAAGACACCATCTTCTCTTTCATCACCAATCCCTTGTACACTTCAACCCTTCTATCCTCCGAACCCATAACTGGCCATCCCATAATTCCAAGTGCGGTTGGAAACCCGGCACCCACAGAAGGCACCCTGTGTTTCCCAGCCTGTCCCCCAATACGGGTACTTCCATTCCATGACCCTCCCTTCCCATCTGGCCCCTGCACCTCTTTCAACCTGACCTCACCACCCCAATACCCGTCCTTCGTGGAGCAGTTCATCCGCTCTCCAATGTTTCAAAGGCACATTTCCCCGATGTTCGCAACGACATCAATTTACACGAACACCACACTCACTTCACCTACCATACCCACCTACATGGTAGCCCCTATACACACCACTCTGTCTGACCCAATGGACATTTCACCCACCACAGCACCTCTCCCCACAATTCCACCCTCTCCCCCTCCACTACCCCCCACCTCACCGCTCACCATATCATTGGCACACACAGCATTCACTACCTCCCTCCCCAATCCCACCTCCCCTGCATTTCAAACTTTTCCCCTTGCATCTCATAATGTAAATAGCACGTTCAACACATTACTTCAGTGTGCACAACAACTACAACAAGAATACCATCAATTGGAAGAACGCACTACGGCCCTCTAGGCAAAATCTCAGCGTCTGCAAGCTAGAGTCACCACTCTTGAAGCTAATTACCAAACGCTCCTAACCAAGCATACCACCTTACAGCAGGCTCACTCCGAATTGGAATCAAAGACATCGACAGTAGATGATCAAGCAATCAAGGAACTAGAAACAGTGCTCCAAGCGCAAATGATATCTAATGCTACACTCAGACGCAACCTTGGGCTATGGAGGAAGCATATGGCAGCAGGACTAGAAGAGAACAAGAGGCTTCAACAACAAAACCAAGACAACTTTGAAGCGGCTATGGAAGGAACTGCAGGAGCAACCATTAGCCCTACCAAGTATAGAGCAGTCCCATCGGAAGACATTCGCATCTTACTTGAGGAGCATGCAAATTTCTTGGAGTCATATGAAAAGTTAGAGACTGAATGTGCAAACCTAAAGAAACAGATAGCCAGTGCCCCCACAGCTCAACAGGAGCCGGTAATCTTGCAACACTCTACAGAAGAAGTAGAGACCCTCCGGAAACAGGTGGCAGAACTCCAAGCACGCCTCTTACCATATGAAAGGCCACCCTCGCCCACTGAAGAACCAGAACCTGAAACAGTAGTGGAAATCCCCGTAGATGACAGCTATGAAGAGCCGTACGAGCCAATGCCAACACCCGGTGGTCAAACTACAGAGGAAGGACAAGACACTTTAGAAATTCAAGTTCCAGATTGGGTCAAAAGGGTCGAGAAAGTGGGTAAGACACATGATGATCGTGTGGCCGTGCAAATGCAATCTCTCACAAATCTAGAAGAAACTGTCCTTCGGTCTTCTTACTTTCAGAACCTATCCCACCAACGGTTAATCACAACATCAGAGTCGCAATACATGCCTTATTTTGTCTTGCTACATGATTATAATGCAGAAGTTGAAAGACATACAGGGAAGGAGCCCACATTTTCCACTCAATTTGAGCGAGAGGACTTACCGACAGATGCGCATGCGGGCTCGATTTTCCAGCCTAATTGGCATGCACGTCTACTAACCGATTACCCTAAGATGATGAGCACCTGGGCAACCATGCCACTGCATATCAAGTATAATCCATGTTATTGCCCAATGGTACGTCGCAGATCTTGGCAAGCATTTGCGATCAAGGTACGCAACAATAAAGAATGCTCGGCTTGGGTTAACTATCCATATTTTGCTCCACCTCGAGGGACCCCAACCGTAGCCTACATGATATCAACAATTCGGAACTGGTCTACACATCTAAATAATGTACCCGACATAGCAGCGAAAATGTGTATGAAAATATTCGAGCTCATGACCATTGTCTTCAAAACCTTTCGGATGGTACAAGCTCCATACATCTCTGCCCCTGGATTCTCTCAAGGTAACAAGGATTTAGTCTATGACATGAGCCAGACTCCCTCGGTCACTATAATCTTTGCTTGGCATGCACGAATAAAGTACTTACCCGCATGCTTCAAGCAGACATTTGAGGAAATGTTCTCTACGGGATTCTGGGAATATCATTCGGAAATTTTCATTCCCAGACCAACACATTTGCTACATCTATTCGCAGTAGAACAAGCCATCCATGCAGATCAGTTACGTCTGCCACATCCGGACATTCCAGGACCAATTGATTGGGATCGTGTAGCTCAGTGATGAGTAGCACCTCCTTTAATGTCAATCCGGGAAGACGTGAGGATGGTATGAAGACCTCGAACAAGTGGCGGCACAAGTGTGTGAGTGAGAAGCACACAAGCATGCACACACATACACACACACACGCACACACGGTAAGACAAAGAGTGAGAATCAATGGAGCTTTTTTAGATTACTTTCAAAATGCTCTTACAAGTTCGTTTCAATTACAATCCAACCTCAAAAATGAGCTCTCTAGCTCCTTTTATAGTTTTTGACTAGCTTTTGGCCCTGTTCAGACCTAGTGTCCGGCCTAGTTAAAAATTAGGTTCCAGGGCTTATTTGGGGGTTCAAACGAGATCTAAAAATTATGAAAATTGGTACGCAACTACTTCTAAGGCTCCTCAAGCTCAAGGACTCCTTGGCTTGCACAAAATGGAGCTAGAAAAATGTGAAATGAGATTTACAATGATTATTAGTGATAAAAATCACTGTTGTTGTAGGGATTTCTTCTAGTGATCTGCCATACATATCTTCAAGCTCCCTACTTGCTCTTCTTCCCTGCATGTCCAACTCTCTGATTTGCATTAATGTCTTGAAAAAATATTGGCCTACTTGCCAGATCTTCTTTGACTGCCCTGTTTGCTTGTGCTGTCCCTTCGCTCTAACTCCCTTCTTTGACTTTCACGTCTTGTAGATCCTGATGTACCAAGGCTACTGCCAACACCCCCCCCACTCTCGCGTCTGTCGCCCCTGACAGACCCTTGTCTAGCTGCTTTTTGTACGTAGTATTGTACAACATCGGCGGCGATGTGGTGTTCTTCTAACCTGAGTCCCCTTGCTAGATCTGTCAGCAATGCATCCCAATTGACTGGCCCTGGGACATCTGGATGTGGCACCCGTAGCTGCTCTGAGTGAATGGTTCGCTCCACAGCAAATAAATGGAGGAGATGTGAGGGTCTGGGTACAAATATTTCTGAGTGGTATTCCCAGAACCCTGTTATGAACATCTCTTCGAATGTTTGTTTAAAGCAGGCTGGGAGGTATTTTATTCTGGCGTGCCAAGCGTATATCACCTCTATGGAAGGAGTGGTGCTCATGTCATAAACTAAATCTTGGTTTCCTGTAAGGAATCCGACGCCTGAGAAGTGTGGGTCCTTGATATTCTTGAATGTCCTGAATGTAATAAGCATTAACTCAAAAATTTTCATGCACATCTGGGCCATTACATCAGGGGTATTCCTTAATCGGATGCTCCAGTGCCGTATAGTGGAAATCATGTAATTGACGGTGGGAGGCCCTTGAGGGGGTGCTAGATAGACGTAGTTTAACCATTTGGCGCATCCCTTGATAGTCTTGACTGCAATGGTAAACTCTGGCCATGTGCGTCTGCGGAGTACAGGAACATAACAGGGGTTATATTTAATAAAAAGAGGCATATTCGTCCAGGTGCGAACCATCTCCGGGTAGGTTTCGAGGAGTCGGATCCTCCAAGTGGGTTGATGAATGGATCCTTTCTTGGCGCTCTCTGGGATATCATCTGGCCCAAATTGTGTAGCAAACGTTGGAGGTTTGCCACATCTATGTTGGATTTCTGCATTGTAGTCCGCCAGGAGTATACAATAGGGCACGTATTGATCATCATTGGTTCCGATCCATCTATGGTGGGACATGCTGCGGAAGTATTCTGATTTAATAATAGTGTCCTCTATCTTTGCCATAGATTGGATTTGAACTGCTACTCGATCTTCATGAGTTGATGCCGTTTTCTCTAGTGTTTGGAGCCACTCAGGTACTTCGATTTCTAGCGTATCCATTCCTTCTGCGGTTTGTTCACCACCTGGCATTGGCATAGGAACGTAAGGTTCCTCATAAGTCTCATCTACCTCGATGGGTACCAAATCCTCGGGTTCTGGTTCGACAACTGGAGAGGGTTGCCTTTCATGTGTGAGTAATCTTGCCTGTAATTCGGCCACCTGCTCTTTCAATGCCTTGACTTCCTCTGAAGTCGTGGTCGTTTCTGTGACTTTGGGTGCTGTCTGTTGCTCTTGGAGTTGATTGCGCAGCGCATCCCGTTCCCTTTCCAAGTCATCATGAGCTTCTAATAGATCTGCATAGCTGTCCAAGATGGTCTTCATTGTCTCTGAGGGCACAGCTTTAAACTGCTCTGGATCAATTTCGTGTGGAGAGCCTTCCATTGCAGCTTCTAGATTTGCTTCATTTTGCTGCTGCAATCTCTTGTTTTCCTCAAGGGCGGCCGCCATGTGTTTTCTGAGAAGTGCCAGGTTACGCCGGACTTTGAGATTATCGGCTTGGTATACCTCGAGCAAAGCTTCTAGTTGTTTGGCACCTGATTCTGTCGAGGGTTGGGGTGCCGCCAATAAGGTTTGGTGAGCCTGCTCAAGCGTCGCGTAGCGTTGATTCAGTTCTGCATTTTCCGTTTGTAGAATGTGAAATTGTGTTTGTAAATTCTGGTGGTGCGTTTCCAGTTGCTGATACCGGTTGTCCAGAGCTTTGTACTCATGTTGGAGCTGGTATACACATTGGTTTAATGCAAAAAATATGTTATTTACATTAAATAATGTTGGGAAAGGTGAAGATGCAGGGGGAATGGGGGCGGGAATGGGAGAGGTGAATGCTGTGGATGTAAGTGGAGATGTGGGTGGAGGGGGTATGGGTGATGAAGGTGGCATGGGGGGAGGGAGCGGTGCTGTGGCAGGTGATGTTTCCATCGTGTCAACTGTTTGAGTGACTGTGTAGATGGGAATCGTTGGTGGAGTGGATGTGACATCGGTGAACAGGGTGGTGAAGGTGGGCATGGTGACTCCCCCGAATTGGATTCCCAGGGAGAGTGGGATGCCCATGACAACGGTAGTGGTAGTGGATGTGGTAGTGTTAGTGTCCTGCGGTGGAGTGAATTGTGTAGTGTGAGGTGGGGATGGGGGTGACAACGGTGCTTCCTGATATTCTTCTGCTTGCGCTGCCCCGCCTAGTGCTGATGTATTGATGTGAATTTGCTTCCCGGACCTCCTGGGACGAACGGGAACTCTTTTTTCAAACCTGTGGATGTAGGCCATTGCCTCATGAATGGCCTCGTCCAGTCCTACAGCGTCGGCATGAAGGTTCATGGACTCAATGAACAACTCGTCCACACCTTCCTCCGCTAGCAAGTCGTTCATGAGTCTTTTGCCCTGTTCTAGAGACATCTTATGCTGTTCCTGAACCAGTCGCATGGTTCGATATAGTCTCTTGATTTGTGCCGAATATGCTGGGGCACTTGCTAACTCGGAGAGTTCGTCATATTCTTGATGTTGTTCTTCGTCGGCTTCTTCTTCGTCTCCTCCTGCCTCTTGTTCATCTACATCGACTTCTACAACTTGGGGTTGGGTGGGGGCCGATGTTGTTTTGGGTTGTGGTTCCTGAGCTCGCGCTGCTTCCGCTTCGAGGTTAGAGTCATAGATTAATCTGGCAATTTCTTCATCCGTGAGGTCCTCAAGAGTAAATCCCTGCGGGAATTCCAAATCAGATGGAATGGGTGGAAACACCAGATTAGGCCCCTCCGTGCTTGGTCGTGGTAGCCGGATTGTGAATGGCCTAACTCGTCGTGTCTGGGGAGGGGTGATTTCTGGTGTAGCGGTAGCTCCCCTTGGTTGGGCACAGGGTAGTTGGACTCCCCCCCTCATCTTCTTTGATGGGGGACCTGCTGCTGATAGTCTTCTTTGGAATTCTTGGACTCGGGACCATACGAGTGCCCGCTGAACAGGCACATCATAAGCCAAGCATCTGTAGATTATTCTGGTCAGAGCACAACACCCGTGGAGCACATTCTTTTGTTTCTTGTTCCACCTTTGATGTGCTAGGTGGATCTGGTCTATGATCCAGTGTGGCACATTGATGGGCAGGCTTTCGGTTTCTGCTAGATATAAACTGAACCATATTTTTTTCGGGGGCATTGTGAATCGTTCTTGGGCGGGAAACGCAAAATGCTGCATGACGGTTCGCAGGTGAAGCGCAATGGTAGGTGTCATCGCCACCATGTCCTTGAGCTTATTAAGATCCTTGTGCTTCATTCGACCTGGAACCATGGTTTCCTTTTCTGTTGGGATGTGCATGCCATACATAGCCAACGCTTCTCTTACCAGATTGAGGGTCAACTTGAATCTTTTGAGCTCATTACCCGGCAGCAGTGATGGCAACACAAAGGTGCTGTCGCCACCCTTGACTCTGCTTGGCGTGATTGTACTGATCAGATATGAACATCGTAAAAAATCCGGCTTTGGTATGTGGGTCCTGAAATAACTTTCCACACCTGCTTTGACCCAAACTGATCTCATAACTTCAGCATTTTGGTAGCTTTCAAATTCGCGTGTGAAAAAGTGGTATCGACCCCATTTGCCATTGAACTCCAATTCTGCTTCCCAGAAGTAGGTTCCATCGCCCAGTGGTCCAGCAACATCACTGAACCAATGCGCATGCTTACCTACTTGAGAAGTGTGTCCTTGAGGAGGATCCTGGATGGGGAGCACATGCACTTCTTGAAGCTCTTGCGGTCTTGCGGTGAGACGTGGCTCAAGGAGAAGTGTTTCTATGTCCACGATCTGGGGACCAGATCCGGCTTGAGAGCTGGTACCTGCTTCTGCCATGGCCTGTTTGCTGATTGGTTCTGTGAGAATATAGAACCATGTGTTAACATTGTAATGGACAAAATAAATCCGTTGTTGTCCCCGTTACAACATTAACATAAGGTAGAAGGTGAGTTAGTGGTTAGTAAGTGCATGAAGATAGTGTGTGTAGTTAGTGATTGTGTTGTCCTAGGAAATTATTGCAGTTAGTAAGTGGGTTATGAATTTACAAATTGGGGTCGGGGGGTTTATTACAGACCCTAGGCTGCCAAATGCAGTGGGTGGGCGGTGCTTTCGGTTTCGGAGAGTCTCTACAGAGCCTTCTCGGTGTCGTGGTTTGAGGATGAGGCCTTTTTGGGACCCATTTACAATTGATTACATGTACGCTCTTGGGTTTTGGTGTGTACATGAGTGTTGAGAACGAGTGAAATCTGGCAGTATGCGTCGCTGTGTTATGCTGTTTAAATTGTGGCTTCAGCGTAGCTACTTGTGCCATCAAGCAAGCCTTAGGCACCCAAATTTGTCTTGATTGTGGGCTTGCCTTCATCGACTTCTTGGGCACCCAAATAGATTTTACTTTAGCAGAAGAATTTCTGAAGGACTTCTTATTAGCATTGCGTTGTTGGTCACTAATAAGAGGCTTTGCCCCTGTAGTTGACGGTGGCGCAACTGGTCGTTCGCCTTTCCGCACCCATACCTGATCTATTTGCTGGGCTGTTCTGCTGCGCAGGTACTTTTGATCTCTGACATAGGTAGTACCCTGCTTCTTCTGCCCTTGATCCACCTTGGGTTGCTGCCTCTTTCTCGCCTTTGGAAAAGAAGGGAGTTCCTTTGCATTCCTGACTCCTTTTTTGCGAATATCATTCCTCTGCAACACATAGTTTTGGACAAGAACAGCATGGTCATCTTCATGTGTACCCCTGGAAGGACCAGGAGTCTGTGCCTTTCCTAGTTCCTTGAGTGCTTGATTGTCTAATTCTACTGTAACTCGACTATGATTGACCCAAACCTGGAGAAGTCCACTTCTTAGGTTTAGATTGACTGCTTGGTCATAAATCCAATCTTGACCCAGGACAAGAGGCTCAGTGAGATCCTCATCCTGACACACTAGTACTTTAACTGTCATTACTTCATCATGGATGTAGAGGGGAAGTTCCACCTCGCCCATGCAAGGGGTTTCCACGCCTCCCAATCCTATAAGATATGCCTCCACAGGATTGACAGTTAACTGTAAATCTTGACAGTAAGACATTCTAACCGCACTAGTGGCTGCACCTGAGTCAATCAAGGCTCTTACAGTCCTTGCACTTTTTCCTTGTCCGATATCTAGGGTTACGAAAGGACGTCGATCAGTTATCCTAGGTGAGCTGGTTCCTGCGACTTCACACATTGCCACATGATATCCTTGATCTGCATAGTCATTTGTCCTAGGCTGCTCTCTACCTTGCCTACGTAATTTCATTCTTCTAATGCGTTCTAAAGCTTCTGCTTGAGCTTCTTCTCGCACTCGCTTTTCTTCCTCTTTGCGTTTCTTAGCAGTATTGAGTCGGCTAAGCATTTCTTCTGTGAGGGGTTCCTGGTACAACTTGACTCTGCAACCACTAATATAATTTGGGAGAATATCACCCTCTAATGTGGCCAATTGTACCGCTCCGCTTGTGGAGATCCTATTGATGATCATAGGTCCGTAGCCTCTCTTTTCTAGCTTCCTTGCGTGTTGTTTCAGTGTATAGACTAGGACTAGATCTCCTGCCTTCAAGCCTTTATCCTTCACGTGGGCATCAAAGTATGCCTTCTGTCTCTTCTTGGCTGCATATATCCCTGCAGCGGCTCTCAGTCTTGTTTCTCCTAATCGTTCAAGGTCAAAGATCCTAGAGGAGAGCTCATGACCTGTCCATTCGTGCTCTTGTGCTACTCTCAATGTGGGGATCAGGAAGTCCAAGGGTAACACAGCGTTTTGACCGAATACCATCTGGAAGGGAGTGGCTTGGAGTACCGTTTTGTAGGCAACTCGGTATGCCCAAACAGCATGGTGTAGCTGTTTGTCCCAGTCAGAACGTTTGGTGTTCACTAGTTTCGTCAATACATTGCATAGAATCTTATTAGTGCTCTCAGCTTGTCCATTAGCTTGAGGGTGATAAGGGGCAGACTTCTTGTGTATTACCAAGAATTCTTGGAGTAGATTTTCAATCACTTCATTCAAGAAATGAGTGCCTCTATCACTTACAATCTCTATAGGTAGCCCGTATCTCGTGAATACATTCTCAAACAAGAATTTGGCAGTTGTTTGAGCATCGTTCTTTGTCGTAGCCTTTACCTCTACCCACTTGGTGAGATAATCTGTTGCCACAATGATGTATTCCGCATGAGAACCCTTAGCTGGGGGATTAATAGGACCTACAAAGTCTATTCCCCACTTAGAGAATGCACGTCCACCCATCATAGGTTTCAGTGGCATCTCATCTTTGCGTATAGGATACTGAGTCCTTTGACAGACATCACACCGTTTCACATAGGTATGTGCATCCATGTGAAGGGTAGGCCACCAGAAGCCCGCAAATAGTATCGCTTTGATCACCCGATCTGGTCCAAAGTGTCCTCCTGCTACTCCTTGGTGAGCAGTGTCTAAGATCTTAAGATATTCACTCTCATGGACACATAATCTCAGGTAACCATCCTTACCGCGTTTGTATAGATTATCACCAATGAGTGAGTAATCCAAGGCCTCTTGTTCTAAACTCCTTTTCCTAGCTAGAGTCATGTCTGGGGGGAATGTGTTGGTCCGCAAGAATGATACTAGAGGTTCACTCCAATCTGGCACAATGGATACTTGATAGAGAGTGGCATGTTCCACAGGTGGTTTAGTGCAACAGATTGGGCATTCCTTGCACAGCTTCTGGACATCCGCTTCCATAGTTGGCCAATGCACTCCGAATCTCTTTAGAGTCTGCAAGGTTCTTTGCTTTGAATGGTGTTGCTCTAATGCACCTACATGTGCTAATTGCAACCATTTAGCGTACTCATCCTCTTCTACGCAACAAGCCAAGATCCCTTGATCTGTGTGCTTGTACATGCTCCCGGCCATGATGTGATACTTTTGGGCTTTTACGATCTCTCTATTCCGTGTGTTTACCACTGGATGGTTGGGCCCGTATGTCAAGACTGGTACTATTGGCTTAGCCCACTGCGGTACAACTTCCAGATTAAACAAGTAAGCATCAGGAAGGTCATCTGATACTCCTTGTGGGGCTTCTCCCGATGTGAGCCTAGAGAGATGATCAGCTCTCAAATGAGTCCTACCTTTTCTTACCACAACCTCAAAGTCATATTCCATTAGCAAGAGAAACCATCTCACTAATCTTCCTGTATTGCATGGCTTGTTTACAAGATATAACAATGCCTGATGATCAGTAAAAAATTTAAACTTATTTGCAAGCAAATAATGTCTAAACTTTTTAACTGCATATACCATGCCTAATCCTTCTCGCTCAGTAGTGGTATAATTTCGTTCAGCCGCATTCAATTGTCTACTGGCATAGGCAATTGGAAGATCCATATTACCTTCACCAGTAGGTTGTGCAAGCACACATCCAATAGCGTAATTGGATGCATCAACATGAACATGGAATGGCTTATTCCAATCTGGTGTGGTCAAGATTGGTGCTGAACATAATCTTCGTTTAAGTTCTTGGAAGGAATTCTCACATTCATCCGTCCACTCAAAGTTTGTCAAGAGTCCGTACATGGGCTTTGCAATGACAGCATACATGTGTATGAATCGTCGATAATAACCGCAATGCCCCATGAAAGCTTGTACTTCCTTGACATTCTTTGGCCTAGGTAGCTCTGCTATGGCTCGCACTTTCTCTTCGTCAGTAGATATGCCATTCTTTGACACTATGTGTCCTAGAATCTTGCCTTGCCTGACCATAAAAACGCACTTTTCTGGGTTCAGGCAGACTTGGTACTCTCTACATTTGTCAAAGATTTGCCTGAGTTCCGGAATATGGGTTTGTCTAACATTGGAATGAGCACAAAGGTCATCAACATAGACTTCTAAACTCTTCCTCAGGAACTCCTTAAACACATGGCACATCAGCCTCTGGAAGGTAGCTGGTGCATTGGTAAGCCCAAATGGCATTACTCTAAAAGCAAAAATGCCCCATTCTGTGGCAAAGGCTGTCTTATGCTGATCCTCTGGAGCTATGGCTACTTGATTGTAGCCCGAAAATCCATCAAGGAAGCTGTACACTTCCTTGCCTGCCACTCTTTCTAAGAGATGCTCTGTGATGGGAAGCGGATAGTTATCTCGAATCGTGGCGGCATTAACCTTTTTCAAGTTAATGCACACACGCAGCTTGCCATTCTTCTTGGGCACCACTACGATGGGGGATACCCATTCGGTGTGCTCAATTTCGTAGATAAATCCAGCTTCAACCAATCTATCTATCTCTTCCTTGATCTTAGCAGCATAGTTATCGTTATATGTATAAGGCTTTTGCTTAGAGGGTTTAGCATCTGAGGTCATGGGAATGGTGTGTGAGCATATATCAGGGTCAACACCTTTCAAATCCTTGTAACTCCAAGCGAATACATCTCTGTATTCTCTTAGCAAGGCTATCAATTCGTACTCTTCTTCTTCTGTCAGGTCATGGCCTATATACGTGCATCTCTCCTCTCCTTCTTCTATGGCCACTACTATTTTCTTGGTAGTTTCTTTGTTATCATAGGCCTCTCCTGATTGTGCTTCTCGTTTAGGCATTCTTATCATGACTCTCCTGTCATCTATCTCGTACTTCTTAAAATTTTCTGGGACCTCAAACAAAGATTCCTCCTCTTCTGGTAAGGCTTCTCTCTTCTTTCGTTTCTTTCCTTCTTCCTTAGGGGTCATATGCGTTGCTAATCTTACATCATTTGTAACTTCTCCATGCTTCTGGGGTTGAAATTCTATTTCATGGAAGTATTCTTCATCTGATGCAAATGGTGGGTCCATAATGATTGACTCTAGATCGGAGTCACTTGCATCCTCAAATGCATCAGGGCTAGGTTCGCATTCTTCTAAAACTGCCTCTCCCATGATTGGCTCTATGGAGAAGACTGAAATATCATAGCCATCCTCATCACAGTGAGGTGTCCATTGTTCTTCATTGATGGCTACGTCCATTGTTGCTAAAATTTCCGCCCAGCCATGGGGTTCAAACTCCTCATCTGGAAAGACTATAGGTGCATAGGCTGGGTCTTGAATGGGTCTATGAGTTTCGTTCGCACCTACCTCTCTGGCTTTCTCTCTCTTCTCTTCTTCTACTGCTACCTTGCACATCCATAAGTGAGTATCTTCATGCATCCATGAGGATCCCGACCCTATGGAATGCACCGATTCTGTATCATCTTTGGCTCTATGGATGGGATTCCATTGGATAGGAGGGACATCTCTATGGGAATAATCCTTGAGATTGACTTTGGTTGTAACACCTAAGTGCTGCAGGTACAAAGAATTGGTCCCCCAATCCTGTACCACTTGCAACTGTCGCATGAATGGTCTTCCTAAAATCATTTCATAGGCATGATTTTTGCTGAAATCACATATGGCAAAGGTATGTTCAAACTCGACACCACAAGTGGTGAGAGTTATTCCTTCTAGCAATCCTAGGGGTCTCTCTATGTGACCATCGGCCATTTGCAATTTCATTCTCGTCGGTCTGAGTGCCGGCTTGCCCCAACGCTTCCATAAGGAGGTGGTGGCAATTGCAACTCCTGCACCTGAGTCCAAAATTGCCTTGGTGGTGTACTCTTGGTAGGTGATGGGAAGATAGGTGTTCCCTTCTTCACCTTCACACATATCTCCTATCTTATCCAAGGGAATTTCTGGCACTGTCCTATGGGATCCTACCTTGGAACGAGGTTTTGCAACTTCAGCTACCTGACTGGCTACATATTTTTGCACGTTTGGTCTATCCTTGGTCAGTTCTTCCAAAGTGAGATCGCGTTGCACCTTGGTGTTCATTACTACTCCCGTGTTCCTTGGTATGACTGAGTCGTCGCTCCTTACCATGACTGTGGGTGCTCTCATACATGTGGACTTTGCTTCCCATGGACCTGTGAAGTGGGGTAGCTCTTGTATGGAATTAGACTCAAAGTCCAATCTCTCGTGAGACTGAGTACTCTCATGTTCCCCGTAAATAGATGGGATGTCTTGTGGGAATTGGTCATGTGCATCGTCCACAAGTTCAAAAGGAGGGGCGACCTCGCTTTCGTTATCCCATTTGTCTTCTTGAATCTCTCGTAGGAAGTCTGGTGCAAACCGATTCATAGAAGAAGAAGTGTCTGGCTCCGTAGAATTAGGCGCATAAGCAACCTGGGAAGGAGGGCTTATTCTATCGTTGGCTCTCTCCTTGCTCTCATAAATGGTTGGAACACAAGCTTCTTGGGGAGGATTGCTTATTCTGTTACTCTTCCGAGTAGGCTCATACACTCTCTGGGAAGGAATGTGGGTCACCTGTGGAGGTACATAAGCTTTCGGGGGAGGCTCATGTGACTTTTGGGGGGGAAGATAAGCTTCTTGAGGAGGCACATGGGCTTCCTGAAGAGGCTGGCTTATCAGTTCTCTTGCCCTCTCCTTTCGTTGAGGGGTAGGTTCCTTTTCTGACTGTGCTATTGGCCTCTCTATTCTTTCTAAGGAGGGGAAGTTGTCTGGTTTAGTGGAAGTAGCCACATACACTTCCGATGGGGAATGATTCATGTTTTTGCTTGCCTTATCTTTTTCTTGATTTTTTTCTTCCTTGGCAGATCTTGCAATTATTTCCTCTAACTTCTCTAGGAATCCATCCAAGTGTAATTGCGTTTTGGCTGAGCCCGAGTAATTGAAAAGGCGACTGGCTTCAAACATAGTCTGAGCCAATGCGACCATTTTCGCGCACAGTTTGGTTCTTTCTATCTCTAGGTCAGCTCTAGGATAGCACTTGGCATGATCCGTGACGTTCGGCCCTTCTTGGATTCTGGCCTGATATGCTTTAAGCATCATGTCTATGTCTTCAGGAGTGGGATCAGCTAATACTGATCCTACCCGAGGGGGTGGTGGAATCGTATGACGTGGTGGGGAAGGTGGTGGGTCAGATGGAGATGGGAGGGGTGGCGGCGGGGTATGGTGAGAGGGGATTCGAGAGGTGATTTCAGTTATCCTAGCTTTGGTTTCTCTTATGCTTTCCTCAAGTTCACTCATCTTTTTAGCCCATTGTCTTTTCATTCTTTCCCGACTATCTTTCCATGCTCTAGTCCTTTTCTTTGTTATACTCTCGGGTTCACTAGCCTCTGAGTTCTTATCCTGGTTTGTCTCTTGGTTTTGCTGCAAGGCCTGAGCTCTCGTGACTACCTGCACTGGTGCAGTGGAAGTGACGCTTCCTGAGGACTCTACAACCAAACCAATCACATTGATCGGAGTGATTTTTGGCACATTATTGGGGTTCTTGGGGCAATCTCGTAAAAGATGCTCTTTTCCACAATCTTGGCAAAAACCTTGGATAGTCACTGACTGGGGTTGTGTAGGTGGGGGTAAGGGACAATCACGGATGAGATGATCTCCTTGGCATCTGTAGCACGGTCCTCTTGGGAATGGAGGTCTTACTTGCCTAGGTTGAGGCCTGGGGTTGGGGTTTGCATACATGACGTTCGTGTAATCTGACTCCCAACTAGGTTCACTTGGTTCCTCACTATAGTAAGACTCACCATGTTCTGGAGAATGCATGTAGTAAGCCTGGGGACTATCGACATGTGTAGAATCAAAGCTATGATCACTTGGGTCACTTTCTGAGATCAATGGGGTTACTGGTACTATGGCCCTATTCAGGTTTTCTTCTGCAACAGCATACTTAACTGGAATCACGTTAGCGGGGTTTGGGGGCTGTTGAGCTAGTACCGGTTGGGGTCTCTGTTGGGCCTGATATTGTGGTTGGTAGGTTTGTTGGGGTCTAGCATATTGTGGATTTTGGTTTTGGTATCTGCCTTGTTGGTAGGGCTGCGGGTAGGGTTGCCTCACTGCCTGCTTGTTGTATGGGCAATCTTGTGCGGTGTGATTGGTGTATCTCCGTTCTATGGTGCAGTACTGGCTACTAGGGTTTACTTGGGGTTGAGCCATAATAGGGCAAACATTCGCCATATGGTCACCACCGCATGTATAGCATCTTTTCACAGGGGCAAACCTTGGGAATTGTTTGCTCGATACACCTAATTTCTGAGCTACCTTTTCGGCAAGTTCCTCAATTGATGTGGACTGCGAGGAAGAGTGACTAGATGCACTATCTGAATCTTTGTAGATTTTGGAAAGCTCTAGTTCTTCCCCTAGGTTATCTTCAATGTCAATGCACATGCGTACACACTCTTCTATAGTCCTAGGGTCCTTCAGATACACATAGGATCTCAATTTCGTACTCAACAATCCGTCAAGGAATAAGGCTACTTGTTTAGCAGATGTGGGTAGCTCCGAAATAGGACATCTTTCAAGGTATTGCCTAAATCTTCTTCCTGCAAGTCTCACAGTCTCTTGAGGGGTTTGCTTGAAGCTGTGGATCAATGAGGAAGTATTGTGTCTTATGCCACTCTTAGAGAACTCTACAATGAAAGCCTCTAGGAGTTGGTCTATGCTCCTGAACTGACGCTCATCCAATGGTTGGAACCATGTAAGTGCTGTGTTCCTAAGGGTTAGACCGAAAGCATTGTACTGCGTGAACAGATCCTCAACCTGTTCAGCTCTCAAGACTTGCTTGAATTCCGCCACATGATCATAGGGATCTCCTGTGCCGTCAAAGTAATTCTTCATGGACTTAACTAGCTGGGTGGGTCTCAAAGTTCTTGCGTGCTCTCTAGGTCTCGGCAGAGGGAATCCATCTACATTTCTTTGGTTCCTGTGGGCTCTATGCATCTCAGGTTCTACCCTATTCGTCTCTGTTCTCGTTCTTTCTCTGCCCACGGGGTTGGCGAAACTTACTTCTGGTTTATCCCTACTTCTATCTCTTTGTGTACCATGAGCTTGGGAAGTTCCAGCCCCAGGGTGACCATAGGATACATTTGATCTTGGTTGGGGGAAAATGAATTCACCCTTCCAAGTGTAGGCATGCCTATCATTTTCTGTCACCACAAAGATCCGTTCTGAAGCATGATCTAAGTAGGTCACTCTGCCTGGGCTATCCGGATCCTTAAGCTCATAGATCATGATATTTCCTATATCAGTTGGCTGATTGGATTTATACCTCCAAAAGGCTTCATCAGTTTCCCGATTGAGGAGCAATTCTATGCTCTTGTTGTCCTGGGGTACCCACTCAGGTGTGATAATCCTAGTGAGAACTGATTTACCTCGAGGGGTTCTAGGTTCTACTCCCATATTTCCTTGTTCCAAGTCGCCTAAGTCCGCTTCTGAGATTACATTTCCAAATTCATCTGTCCTATCAGGGTGACTAGTGACAACATATATAGTTCCTTCTTTGTCCAGGTATGCACCATTTTCAAACTTGACAGCTGGATGTTCTAGTCCTATAGATTGGTCAGGGTTTTTAATCTGGACCACGGATCTTCCTAGGCCGTCCTCATAGATGCTAGCACCTAGTCGGTTGGTCCTAAGATATTCCAGCTGTGTTTTGTAAGGGCCTTCTACCCTGTACAAATAAGGCACTCCTGAACTTCCCGTAGGTCTGTCCATGCCTTGAGACATTTCTGACTCACTGGTCTCAGAGCTAGGGTAGTATGAGTGGTGGCTCAACTGCTGGGCCCAAGACCTTGCAGTGTGATTGACACTAGCCTCTGAAGACCTAAGGCTTTGTCTCTCCCTTGCTAGGTGTCGTCCTGATCGAAGGTTCATATGCCTAACTGATTATCCCAAAATTTTTCTTTTTTTTTTTTTCCAGAGTACAACCTCGTTGCCAATCAATTGGTACCAGTCACTTGATTCTTTTTAGTTAGTTATTGTGTTTATGGTCTTGTCTGATATCCCGTCGTCAGGAACACTTGAATGTTCTTCGTACTTTAGGTTGATCGTTCCACGTTAGGTTCTTTTCCTTTAGGTTATCGATAGTACAGAGATTATGTTTTTACTTGAACTTGAGTTTTTTAGGTAGTCTTCAACTTGATAACTGCCTATCGTCGCCCTGGCTTATTCCTATCTCTACTCGTTCTTAGCTTGAGCTAGGAAATGACAGAGGGAGTTGAGAATAATCCAACCTTACTTGTTGATCCCTTGCTTTCTGGTGCTCAAGAACCCGGTTCTCAAGCTTGCAAAGAAACCTTGCTTTGTACGCTCTCTGTTGCTCTCAATGGACCTATAAAAGTCCCACGGTTAGCTCGATGCTTAGATTCAAGGACACAACCCACAACTTTCATTCATGTAACATATACACATATTTGCATTGTGACTTTTTAGGAAAATGATTCTAAAGACCCCTGACTTTGAGTCCCCTGGGTATGGTCAACTTCAAAATACCCTTTCTGAAAATCAATGCATTATCTTTATAAAAAACAGTTGAGGGCGCGTAGTATATGCCACGAGCTTTCCAACAAGCCCAAGAGCTCAAAAATTGGATTTCATATGAAAAAGTTAGGACTGTTCAGGGTTTAGGGAGTTAAATCAGGATTCAATACAAGCTAACAGTCAAACAGGAATGCTCGAGTAGCTTGTGGCACGGCCTAACAATGCAATACTACACCCTAGAGTTTGTCCCACACTTAATCACAATTTAGACCAATCACTTTGCCTTGAAAATTTGACCTAATTTGCCCTTCTAACGCGTTCGCAAAGTCTGTCGGTCGCGATTGACAGGTCAGTCGCGATCGACGTGTCGATCGCGATTGACAGGTCCGTCGTGGCTGTCAGTCGCGATTGACTGGTCAGTCGCGATTGACAGGGGTTACGAAAAGTCAATCAATCGTGGTCAAAGCGTCGTTGACTCTGTCGGTCGCGATTGATGAGTCGATCGCGATTGACAGGTCGGTCGCGAGGGTCTGTCGATCGTGGTCAAACCGTCGTTGACTGTGTCGGTCGCGATTGATGAGTCGATCGCGATTGATGACTCGATCGCGATTGACACGTGTCACGCGTATGGTCAGTCGGTCGTGGTCAATCGGTCGTTGACTCTGTCGGTCGCGATTGACAGAGCCGTCGTGGGCTGTCGGTCGCGATTGACGTGTCGATCGCGATTGACAGATTTGTCCGTCGTGGTTTGTCGATCGCGATTGACAGAGCGATCGCGATTGACAGAAATCTGTGGAATTTCAAAAAACTAAACACATTTTTGGGAAGCCCTTGGCCTGTAGGTCATGGATATGCACTTTGTTTAGCAATTAGAGCAATTTTTCAGTCGGTCGCGATTGACAGAGCTCGGCGACACACAGACAGTTACTCAGATTTCCGTACCTGCGCAGGGTGCTGGGGATGATGATGCGGCCTGTACCTGCAGAATACTCACAAAACATGCAAAAAACAGCACATGCAAATTCGCTCTCTCGCTCTCTCTCACAAGTGAAATGAGGGAAATGAGGTGGAGATGGGGATATGGTCAAAAAACTGAAATTTTCGCGATGATGGAGATGGAGGTGGAAGATGGTGATGATGATGATGGTGATGAAGATGGTGAAGAAAATAAAAGAAAATCGATGAGAGTGAAGAAAATACCTACAACTCCAACGCGTCAACTCTACGTCTTACCATCACACGCTCGTCCTCAAGGCTCGATCCCCGGCAACGGCGCCAAAATTTGGTGTAGCTCAGTGATGAGTAGCACCTCCTTTAATGTCAATCCGGGAAGACGTGAGGATGGTATGAAGACCTCGAACAAGTGGCGGCACAAGTGTGTGAGTGAGAAGCACACAAGCATGCACACACATACACACACACACGCACACACGGTAAGACAAAGAGTGAGAATCAATGGAGCTTTTTTAGATTACTTTCAAAATGCTCTTACAAGTTCGTTTCAATTACAATCCAACCTCAAAAATGAGCTCTCTAGCTCCTTTTATAGTTTTTGACTAGCTTTTGGCCCTGTTCAGACCTAGTGTCCGGCCTAGTTAAAAATTAGGTTCCAGGGCTTATTTGGGGGTTCAAACGAGATCTAAAAATTATGAAAATTGGTACGCAACTACTTCTAAGGCTCCTCAAGCTCAAGGACTCCTTGGCTTGCACAAAATGGAGCTACAAAAATGTGAAATGAGATTTACAATGATTATTAGTGATAAAAATCACTGTTGTTGTAGGGATTTCTTCTAGTGATCTGCCATACATATCTTCAAGCTCCCTACTTGCTCTTCTTCCCTGCATGTCCAACTCTCTGATTTGCATTAATGTCTTGAAAAAATATTGGCCTACTTGCCAGATCTTCTTTGACTGCCCTGTTTGCTTGTGCTGTCCCTTCGCTCTGACTCCCTTCTTTGACTTTCACGTCTTGTAGATCCTGATGTACCAAGGCTACTGCCAACAGATCGCATGATGAGAGACTTGGCCAGAGGACTACGCATACAAGAACATTAGCTTGCCACTCAGGTTGTGGAATATTACATCCAACACTCCCAGCAACAAGGGTCATTCAGGGACGACAGACGCGAGAGAGGGGGGGTGTTGAGCGCAGTAGGGGCACCCAAGGACTTAGGAGACAAGGAAACCAGCGGAGAGAGTCAGAGCAAGGCGAAGGATTAAGTAGACAAAGCAGTCGACACAGATCTGGCAGATAGGCCTTCAAATTTTTCCAAAAACAACATCTTTATAATAGTGATTTTTATCACTAACCATCATTGTAAAAATCATTTCATATTTTTGTAGCTCCATTTTGTGCAAGCCAAGGAGTCCTTGAGCTTGAGGAGTTTTAGAAGTACCTACCTGTCAGTTTTCACATTTTTTAGACTTCGTTTGAACCTCCAAATAGGGTAGAGTACCTAATTTTTAACTAGGCCGGACACTAGGTCTGGACAAGGCCAAAACCTAGTCAAAAACTATAAAAAGAGCTAGAGAGCTCATTTTTGAGGTTAGCTTGTAATTGATATGAACTTGTAAGAGCTTTTTGAAAGTAATCTAAGAACTCCATTGCTTCTCACCCTTTGTCTTGCCTTGTGTGCGCGTGTGTGTGTATGTGTGTGCATGGTTGTGTGCTTCTCACTCACGCATTTGTGCCTTCACTTGCTCGAGGTCTTCATACCATCCTCATGTCCTCCCAGATTGACATTAAAGGAGGTGCTACTCATCACTGAGCTACACACCTTCGATTGGAAAGAACTTCAATATTTGCAACAATCCGGACTTCCAATGCCTTTACTTCCCTTGTATTGCACCTTCAACTCTGATACCATTGTTGGAGACCTCTTAATCTCCAAAGATTTAATCTATACTGATCTAAGAACACTTCTATATCAGTTATAGATCAAACTTTACACAAATATTGTTTTCATTTATCAAAAGTTTCACTAGCACTTCTCTGAGTGAAGAAACTCCTTCTTCAGAAAGTCTGCTTCAGAAATTGATTTCATTACCTGCACATATCTTTAAATTTCTTCAAATCAATCATGCACAAGTCTTCACACTACTTTTGTGCAATCATATCTACTATTGATCCTTCAAAAGAATCATTAAAATTTTGATTTCATCTTTAAGATCAAAGATATGTCAAAAATTGTCTTCCAGAAATGGCGACTTTGACATGGTCAACTTCTTAAGTTGATTTCTCACAACACAAATCCCATTTTGCTAAATGCTTTTAGCCATAGCTTCCTTACCTTCTAACTTAGATTTTGAATGCTCAGTCATTAAAAACTTTACACTATGCACTGAGATCTAAGCAAAACATTG
>CM035424.1:43144423-43149423 GCA_020310875.1 Ceratopteris richardii
ATGACACCAAGAAACTATGCATGTGCTTTACAAATTAATTGTGTAATGACCAAATCAAAACAGATGATTTTGAATCTTCACAAGTCCAAAAACTTTCTATTCTTGTAATGATACCTGCTCAGTCTTAAGCTTAGTGTGACCAGCACACTTACAATTGGAACAATTCCTTCTGGGAGTATTAAATTAACTTAACAAGCTACCATTAGCAAGTTAAATCACTCCAATTGATAAACTATGTACTGAGAATGATCTTTAGCAAAATCAGAGACACCCCCGACTTTTTAGGATCTACACAGAAAAATACCAGAGACTGCTTCGTCTGCAATTTCTCCCAAATGGCTGAATGGAATGACTTGAAACTTTTTAGTGTTGTAGAATACTTTGAGCTGGTTCCAATGAGCTTTGAATCATCCAATTTGGTTCAGTAGATCTTGAGATATGCCCCGTTGAAGTTGACAGACTTGGAGGTAGTCACTCAGAGAAAAAACAGAGTTGAGAAGTATGAATGTATCTATTGATTAATGTAAATGTACAAGCTCATTAGCATGCCAAGCATGGCTAAATGAGGTGTTGTGGTGTAGGCTAAGATATAGCACTATCACACACATAGATACAGAAGTAGAGTGCCTCGGGAAGTGAGCTCAATGAGTGAGACTAACCCGCGAGATTTTCTTCATAGCTTTTATAAGATATCACTTGAGGTTTGAATTTCAAATTCAAATGTAGGCTCCCTCAATTCTCTCATCTAAATATATGGAGATATTCTCTCCATTAATACCTTCCAAAATTTCACGACTTTTGAAGGTAGGTGTGATTACATGAAGTCATATTGACTTTTACATGAGGTAGAAAATAACTAAGCATAGGCATGTGTTCCTATGTTCTTCCTTCAAATGAAGACTTCATGAATTAATCCAAGTTCTTGTAAAACCTTCAAGATTGATATCCAATGCTAAGCTATCAATGTTCAATCTTTATGTTGAGTCTTCAAGGTACAAATCAAAGCCAATGTGTGTAAGCTTGTTTTGCACCAACAGCTCCCCCTCAAGCCAAACACTTGGGCTCAAGTCTTCATCTTTAGTCTTCAATTATTTCCTGCAATCCAATCATGGATTTAAACCTGCATAGCTTGCTTCCATCCAGAGCTTTAGTAAGCAAATCTGCACATTGTATATTAGTAGACACATATGATAATTGAATTTCTTTGCTAAGTAACTTCTCCCTCACATAGTGGTAATGAACCTCTATGTGTTTTGTCCTAGCATGATAAATTGGATTAGCTGCTAGGTGAAGTGAACTTGTGTTATCACCAAATATGATTGGTGGCCTTGTGTATAGGCCCAATTCTGAATATAATAGCTTCAACCATATGGCTTCTTGAGTGGCATTGGCTAGCCCTCTGTACTCTGCTTCAGTAGATGATAGGGCTATTGTGGGTTGTTTCTTGGATGACCAAGAAATTGGTTTATCACCTGCAAAGCATATGTAACCAGATGTACTCCTCCTGTCATCCTTGCATCCTGCCCAATCTGCATCTGAGTATACTTTGATATCAATGTCTGATGAATATGGAAAGTACAAACCATGATTTTGTGTTCCCTTTAGGTACTTTACTATCTTCTTGGCTGCCTCCAAATGTGGTACTCTTGGTTTATGCATAAATTGACTAAGTACACTAACACCATATGATATATCAATCCTGGTTAAGGTAGCATAATTAAGACTACTTACCAAACTTTGGTAACCTGTAATGTCCTTGAGTTCTTCTCCTTCATGTGCACTGAGTTTGTGGTTGACCTCCATAGGAATTTTTGAGACTTTAGCTTCCTGCAAATTAAACTTCTTGACCATGTCCTGAATGTACTTCTTCTGAGTGATAAAGATACCTGAATTTGTGTAGACTAATTCAAGTCCTAGGAAGTACTTCAATAATCCAAGATCATTGATCTTGAATTCCTTCATCATTTGTCCTTTGATGTGTCTAATTCCCTGAACATCATTTCCTGTAATAATGATGTCATCAACATAGACACACAAGTATATTACCTCTGAATTGTTCCTCTTTATAAACAATGAAGTGTCTGCTTTACTCATCACAAATCCTTGATCTAGGAGATAGGTTGTCAACCTGTAATTCCATGCTCTAGGTGCCTGCTTCAATCCATACAGAGCCTTCTTCAATTTACAAACATGATTTACCTTATTAGGATCCTCATAGCCAGGTGGTTGTGACATGTAGACCTCTTCAGATATCCATCCATTCAAGAATGCATTCTTCACATCCAATTGGTACATGTTCCAATTCTTGGATGCAGCTACACTCACCATAATTCTGATAGTTGGCATCTTGGCCACAGGAGAAAATGTCTCCTCATAATCAATGCCTTGGGTTTGTGCAAAACCCTTGGCTACCAACCTAGCTTTATACCTGTTTATTGTACCATCTGAGTTCCTCTTGAGTTTGTAGATCCATCTGGATCCTATCACCTTCATGGAGTCCTTCTTGGGTACCAAGTCCCAAGTATCACTCTCCTTGAGAGCCTCCATTTCTTCATCCATTGCTTCCTTCCATTCTGGTTTAGTAATTGCTTCTTCAAATGTACCTGGTTCTTCATTCAAGAGATCCTTTGCAAGATATACAGAGTGTTTGGTTACAAGTGAAGTATCATACCCATACCTAATAGGTTTCTTCTTTTCTCTTTGAGATCTCCTCATAGCTTGAGTTGAGGATTCTGCATTGTCTTCTAGTTGCTTCATCTTCATCTTCCCTTTGGATTTCCAAGCCTTGAATTCTTCAATGTTAATGGTGTCTTCATCATCTGAGCTTGTGTCCTCTTCCTGAGTTGGTTCTTGCCTGATAAGCTTTGGAAAGTCTTCTTCCATATCATAAGGTAGGCTAACTTTCCTGCACTCATTTTCATACCATGAATCATTTTCATCAAAAATGACATCTCTGCTTACCTTGAAGCCTTTGTTTGAGGGGTTATAGAACCTGTATCCTTTCTGATTCAAATCATAACCAATGAAGATACACTTTTCAGCTTTAGGGTCTAGCTTTCCCCTTACCTGTGAGGGAATATGCACATATGCAACACACCCAAAGATTTTGCAATGATCCAGAGATGGTCTCTTACCATGCCAAGCCTCATAGGGTGTCATTCCATCAAGTGTCTTTGATGGCAACCTGTTGATTAAGTATGTGGCAGTAGATACACTCTCTGCCCAAAGATAATTTGGTAGTTTTTTCTCAGTAAGCATAGACCTAGCTGTCTCTACAATGAGTCTATTCCTCCTTTCAGCTACCCCATTTTGTTCAGGTGAGTACCTTGTAGTAATCTCCCTCTTGATGCCTCTTTCCTGCAAGAAATCTTCAAAGTCATTGGAGAAGTATTCTCCACCACCATCTGACCTTAGCCTCTTCAAATGTCTACCTGTTTGATTTTCAACTAATGCAAGATACCTTTTGAAACAATTAAATACTTCATCTTTATGTTTCATGAAGTACAAGACAGTCCATCTGCTATAGTCATCAATAAAGGACACATAGTACCTTGATCCAGATATGGATGGCTCCTTGCTAGGTCCCCAAACATCTGTATGCACCAATTCCAAGTAATCTTCATGCATAAAACCTTTCTTGGTATAGGGCAATCTGTGTGACTTACCAAATTGACAAGCCCCACACTTGTATATCATGTGTTGCTTGGATACATTAGGTATCCCAAGCACACATTGATCTCTACTCATTTGTTTTAGAGTCCTCTCTCCAATGTGACCTAATCTCTTGTGCCAAATCTCCAATTCTGATAGGGTTTGGTCCTTATAGTTGTACAATGCAATATTCTTAGTATCCTCAAGTTCAAAGGTAAACAATCTACCTGATTTCTCTCCCTTGGCTATCCTTCTGAATCCATGTCTTGGATCCTCCACATATGCACCATGTTGAGTGAACCTGACCTGTAGACCTTTTTCAACAATCTGACCTACACTCATCAGATTCTTGGTGATTGTTGGAACATACAACACTCTGCTTAGTAAATTCTGATTACCATCACTTGTTTTGACATTGCCTACTTTAACAACTGAATGTTTAGTGTCATCACCTGTCTGCACTTGGTGCTTGCCTTTGGGTTCTTCCAAATCAGAGAGTAAGGCAACATTTCCAGCTACATGGTTAGAGCAACCTGAATCAATATAGAACAAATGATCATCATTGATACCTAATTTAGATGTCATGTTCATGATCAACAAGGAATCATCTTGATCCTCTGCATAATTGTTGTAATCCTTTCTGTTCCTATATCCACCTTGATAATTGCCATTGTGATTGTAGCTATTGTTGTAATTATTGTTGTAGCCATGGTAGCCTTGAGATTGATTGAATCTGCCTCTGCCTTGAGAGTATCCTCCTCTTTGGTGACCTCTTCCTCTTTGGTTCTTGTAGTTTTTGTAGCATTCATTTGTAGTATGGTTAGACAAGCCACAAATATTGCAAGGAGATTGGTTATAGGGTCTCCCCCTACCTGACTTACCTCCTCTGCCCCTACCTCTAGATGATCTACCTCTCCCTGCATAGTTTGCTTGGGAGGTAGAGCCTTCTTCATCAACCTTCTTGCTTTTACCCTTGTCTTTAGTCTTCTTATCAGTATATAGGGCAGAGGGATTGTTACCTTTTGATTGCTCTCCATTCTTTGTGATCTTTGCTTCATGTGTAAAGAGTTGTCCAATCAGAGTTGTTAGATCAGGTGCTTGGATGTCCATGTACAAGTCCATTGCAGTGGTAAAGCTCTCCCACTTGTCATCTGCCTTTAGTCCATTGATCACTTGTCTGACTATTTGCTCTTCTTCAATTTCTTCTCCAACACTTGCAAGTTGGTCTGCAATGTCTTTGACTTTGGTGACAAAATCTGAGACACATTGTTTTGATTGCTTCCTAAGAGTTGTAAACTCAATCCAAAGCTGATTCTTTCTGGCCCTTGTGCTTGATGAAAAGTATGTTG